>CM070677.1:9810659-10233159 GCA_036346265.1 Melocanna baccifera
CCTACATTAGTACAAACTTCCGCACAAACAATTATATACTGTGTTCTAATTCGAAATCTATGGGCTACGTACATCAACAAGGTCTGAAAGAATCACTGGGTAATGAACGGACCAAGCCAACAAAAGCAAAGAATAGCATCACAAAACTAGACCACATTGCTCACACAATTAAGAGTATGTACAGAAGATGGCACAGCTTGAATCAGCTTTTACCATTGTCTACTTGGATGCTAGCTATTGAGGAATGCAGTCTGCATGCAAAATTTGGGGGTACACACTAAGAGAATATGTCAAAGAATAATCATCAGAAGGCCGCACATGCAAACGAAAAAGGAGTGAAAAGGAAGGGCAAGGAAGGAAAACAGAGAGGAATATAGAAAGATAGGGGGAAAAATTCAAATTGCAGTTAACCAAAGCAAAAATCGCGGAAAGAAGAAGAAACATAGAAAGATAGAGACAGGAGAGGGGGCTTGCATTGCGCCGCACGCACCGGTGTTGGCGTCGACTGGCGGCCGGGACGCCTGAGGTGGGCGTAGGTTGCCGTCGCCGGACTGCGACATACCGTCGGCTAATTCGCTTCGCTCGTGTTCAGCCACCGGAAGCTGCGGGTTTCTTCCACCAACCGGACGAATACGGATTAGGCCGGGCGTGCGTTCCGCCCTTGAATCGAGAGAGAGAGAGAGAGTAGGAGGGGGGGGGGGGGGGCAAAAAACAGCCCGGCGGCCAGTGCGTGCGTCCCAGCATTCCATCTTTTTATATATCAACAAATAATTGGTGGATTAATGACATCCCTTTTATTTTAAGGTATAAAAACCCCACAATAATCTTAAAATTAGAAAAATATAAAATTCTAAAAATTTCCGCGTCAATCTAGAGAAAAAAAGATCTTATACGTCTATTAGATGACTCACATATATTATAAATGTGAGGTCGTCATCCAATATAATACGAATTGCCTACCAAACACCAACCAGTCCACCCACAAGAAAATCTCACAATAATTATAAAAAAGAAAATTCCCTTATTAGTCGAGAAGAAAAGGAACTACACTACTTATTTTGATGAAACTAGATAATAAGGGTGTAGATTAATATACATAGATATTAGAGTTGTATATCAAATACAGTATTTCCGCTAGTTTGCTGAACAGGGCATATTCTTTTGGGCTTCGGCTTATAGCTTTTGGCTGAAATTTCTGAATTTTGACTGTCGTGAGAGAGAGTATGAAGAGAGAGGCATTTACGTGTGATTTTGGCATTGTTGTGGGAGTGGTCCCCACCTTACCCAGTTCGGCTCCCATAATTAAACAGCCCCTTGAATTGTGTGTGTGTGTGTACGTGTGATATTGTAACTCTAGAAGGGGCATGGGACACATATTAACTCTAGAAGGGGCATGGGACACGTATTTACTCTAGAAGGGGCATGGGGCACGTGTCCCCTTTAGGAGATGAGCTCCACATGTCCATATATATGGCCCCTGGGATGATAATGGGGAGGAGGAAAAAAAGCGTCCTCTCTCTAGCTAGACTCTCTGTGAAAGCTTGCCTCCTCCCATGGAGAAAAGATACTCTGTATCTCTGTTGTGTTTTTGCAACAACAGGCATATCTAGATAAAGTCGCTACAGTGTATATTATAATCGACTTGTAGACCATGTATTAAAAAAATACTCTATTTAAAAATTAATTACTGTAAAAAAAAGTTAAAAGTTAGAGGCTAAAAAGAACGGGCCTAGCTGACCCGCCATGCTAGGAGTATAATTTTTGACAATCCCTGACAAGTACTCTACCACTTCCCTAAGGAAAGACAACTAATGGCTGCCATTAACATACAAGACGCAAGATGTTTTATGGATGTCTGGCCATTTTGTTCGCATAGGAGCATATCTTGCGCATGGACCACATTCACTGTAGCAACAAGCTGGACATTTCCAAAAGGATAGTATTACAAGCAGGAAACAGTCGTATACTTCAAGGACCGGAAATCCTCTATTTCAAACAAGGTCTACTAGTGTAGAAAATATAGGTAATATTTTAATTCTAAATTTTATTAGAAAATAGATACAATAAAATACTGATGAAAAGCTCACTACTAATAGTAGGCTACTCATCATACTTAGGGCATAAAGGCCAGCGGGATCACTCAGGCGGCGAAGGCAGTGTGACCAACGAAGCAAAGCCGGGCCACATGAGGTGCCGCGGTAGGGGCACTCGCTGATGGCTATGATGATGGTGCTGTCCGGTGTGGGCGAGCCCCACGTCGTCTTTGTCCCTTCCCGGCAAGTCCTAGCTCCATGCCGACTCCGGCTCATGCCGGATTCCGCTAGACTCGCGGTCTCTACATCAACTCGATGTGGGCGTACTAGCGATCGACCACTTATCGCCATCGTTGTATCTATCTTTGGCTGCGTCGGTTTTTGCGGACTAGGGCTCAGTCTCCACGACGGTGCCCTCAGCCTTTGCCCCTACTCCGTCGAAGTCCGAGCAGACTGCCCCGAGCTTCGCCAGTCATGGCTTCACCATCATATTGGTGACCTCGACCACGGCTACGTCCCCGTAAGGGCGCCCGTAGGCTTGCCTCCGCCTCGCCTACGTCAATCTAGTAGAGCGAAGAACGTCAAGACCAATCCAAGTGGGAAGCCCGGTCGCCGGATCCGCAAGCTTGGGGGTAAATTACTTGAAACAGCTTAGATGGCTCGGTATGGGAATCTGCTTGACAGGAAGCCGAAGAGACGGAGGGGGCCAAAGGGCTAGCGGCATGGTCTCGGCCTACCTAAAGCGGGAGCCCTTCCCTATGAGAGGCTACTGTTGTGGGAGTAGTCCCCACCTTACCCAGTTCGGCTCCCATAATTAAACAGCCCCTTGAACCGTGTGTGTATGTGTGTACGTATGATGTTGTAACTCTAGAAGGGGCATGGGACACGTATTAACTCTAGAAGGGGCATGGGACACGTATTTACTCTAGAAGGGGCATGGGGGCACGTGTCCCCTTTAGGAGATGAGCTCCACATGTCTATATATATGGCCCCTGGGATGATAATGGGGAGGAGGAAAAAAAAGCGTCCTCTCTCTAGCTAGACTCTCTGTGAAAGCCTGCCTCCTCCCATGGAGAAAAGATACTCTGTATCTCTGTTGTGTTTTTGCAACAACAGATTGGCGCGTCTGTGGGGGCCGTACAAGAGGCTACGTAAAGAAGTTATATAGGGTGGCTAGAGGGAGCTCCTCACTAGTAAAAGATGCAGAGTCTCAGGTAGCGGACACTGCGTCCGCTCGCCCCGCTCCGGCATACAACATATACTTCTTTGAGTCGTCCGCACCTTGGCTCCGTCTCCATCCGTCGGAAGACGCACACAGCGTGTGCTCGCCTCCGCGTTGGCGAGGATCGACTCCGGCTTCCGGGTCCGCTTGTCATCGTGCCGGAGAAGATCGGCTCTGACCTCCTGTTAGAGTACAATATATATGGTAGGATAGAGTCCTATTAGGATTCCAATCCCTTGTACCATCTTGCCCCTCAAGTCTTGTACTCTTATATATACCGCCGTAGAAGCTCAATGCAATACATCCAATTCCATGTATTGCATCTTCCTTCATGGTATCAGAGCATCTAGGTTTAGATCCTAAACCCTAACCGCCGCTAGCTTCCGCACTGCGCGCCCCCGGGGAGATCCATCTCCGCCGGGGGCAGCGCCACCGTTTAGGTGACGGATCCTATTGATCCGGTCACCATCGTCGTCGTCGTCACGCAGCAGCAGATCGGTCCTCCCCGCCACCGGAGACGCCCACGCTCGTCGCCAAGAAGTCATCCACCGACCGCCTCCGCGCCAGGCCGCCGCTTCCCCGCTCGGATCCATCCGTGCAACAGCCACCACTCGGATCTCCACCGACCACCGCGCCTTGGCGAAGAAGAGGAAGCGCGATCGGGCCCCTCCGCACGCACCCGCACCGCCGCCGACCCAGGCCATGCGAAGCCTCTCCCGCCCGGATCCGTGCCGGCCGCGCCGGATCCGGCCTCGCCTCGCCCGGATCTGGCTGCGCCGCCGCCCGAGCCGCCGCCTGAGGAGATCCTCCGCCCGGGGCCCGCCGCCTGGAGCGGCCGCCGCTTGGATCCCGCCTCGCCCCTTCGCCGCCCTGGCCTCCCCGCGTTAGATCGGGCCGGATCCGGCCAGCCGCCGCCGGCCCTTCCCAGGCGCGCCCCTCCTCCTGCCGCCCCTTCCCTGCCCCGCCGCTGCCTGGCACCGAGCCGTGCCCGGCCTCCCGGCGCGCCGCCTCTTCCCGATGCCCCTCCGGGCACGCCGCTTCCTCCCCCTACGTTCCGCCGCCCGGCTGTCCTAGAGGCTCAATGCAATACATCCAGTTCCACCTATTCCATCTTCCTTCACCTCCGCGTCCGCTCGTCTCCACGATGGCACGGATCAACTCCGGTCTTCGCGTCTGCTCATCCTCGCGCTGGCGAATACCGGCTCCGGCCTTCACTTGCCTTCCACTCGCCTCCGCGCTGGCGAGGACCGGCTCTGGCCTTCACATGGGGAATGGACAAGAGGCTCCGCGAGGGCGCCCATGGTCTTGCCGACGCCGGGTTCGCAACAGACATAATCTCCGGATCACCATGCTCGCCGACAGAGACGCCCAAGTGGAATGGCAAGGAATAAGCATGCATGTATACCTGCTTGCTGCATGCACGTTCCCATGCATGCTTGAGTTGATGTACATGCATGAGTTAGTAGACATGCATGAATACATGCGAAATGGTGATGAGTAAACCTGCATGCCTATCCGCTTGCTACATGTATATATCCAGGCGTGCGTGAGTTAGTGTACATGCAAGGATACACCCCCGCCGCTAGCTCTTAGCTATATCAGAGATATATGTACGTGTCCATGTTTGTAGGCATCAGAATGAAGCTGCCACACGGCCGGCGAGGTGGAGAATATCATGACGACGCCTGCAGCCATCGACCACGCCAGTATACCCGCCTCGGCCTAGGCGGTTCTATCGAAGCTTGTCCACGATGGCCATGGACTTCGGGCGGACACCACATCGAGCCACAGAATGGAGATCATGCATGAGTGGCTCAATACGCATGCTCATCATGGGCATGCGAGGCCTTATCCAGACAGCCCTCAGTCTCCGTGTGCTCAACCTCCGCCTGGCCGGGCTCCCCGTCAAGCACAGGCATCCGGTCTCGGCGGCCTCCACGCACGTTCTAGGTCTCCGCGCCGAGCCTCCAGGTCGAAGCCCTCTGCATGGGGTCGCCGCGCTGGGTTACACGTCGCAATCTTCCGTAGTCCAGCATACAGGTAGGAAAGGAAAACAAAAGTATGATGCCACGTCACATGGCAGGTGAGTGCAGTAGTGCATACAAACATACATGCCTACAAGGCTAGTGTACACATGCATGTATACGTACCTGCAGGCATGCATACGTCGAGGATGGCCCCGGAGCCGACCAAGCCTGGACACTGGCCTCCGTGTCGTCGAAGGTTGGCCACGCTCGGCCTCTAAGCGTCACCGGTCTCGGTTGTCGTGTTGCACCAGTGGAGTCTCTTCCGCGCCGACGGAGTTCCCCCTTCGTCGCTAAAGCTCGCCCTGACCTCCACGACATCGAGGCTCTCTTGGCGCACCAGCCTACGTGGTGGTACCACCGCCTCCACGCCATGACCTCTGAGAGCTAATTTTCACACATGGGATGAATTTTGCGAATACTGCATGTCCTTGTTGGTTTCCATAATCCAAAACATGCATCTATAACAGGTACTTGTTTACTTTCACACGTAGAAGGGCATTAAGTGCATGCGCGTGGTGTACATGCCTTGTGACAGCATTAAAGGCCATGTTGGGCTGGTTGTTTCTTCTCGGTTATGCTCGTATTTTTTTTTGTGAGACTGCCTGTCGGCAGAGGCTCTGCTGTTGTCTTTCCGCCCTGCTATTTTGATCTGCGTTTTACTAAAATCGCACGAGGCTGCCCTCAAGCGCTCGGTGTACTCTACGGAGTATAAATAAATCGCACAAAGCTGCCTCGAGCGCCCGGCGTACTCTGCGAAGTATAAAGCGTCGGGGGTGCTATCTCCCGAGCCAAAAATCGCACGAGACTGCCCTCAAGCGCCCGGCGTACTCTACGGAGTATAAATAAATCGCATGGAGCCGCCTCGAGCGCCCGGCGTACTCTGCGGAGTATAAAGCGTCGGGGGTGCTATCCTGTGAGGCCCCCACGTCATTATCCCTCGTATAATTACGTGTGGCATACGGATTATTATTTGCCTGAACAGTAAGACACTGCTACGGCAAATAACAAGCCTGTACCAGAGTAGCGCAGCAGAACAATAATATAGATACTGACGTCTTTATTATATCAGTTGCCACCTGGCTTAAGGTCTGGTTTACAAAAGTAGCTAACAAAAGTATAATTAATACCCCAGGGCATTCTCGCCCGCTTCACCGGGTCTTCTACTCATCCCAGCCGAAGTATACGGGGTCCACCTCGCCAGGCTCCTCACTGTCGTCATCCTCCTCTCCGGCCTGCTCTGCGGAACCAGTCCCCTCCTCATCCTGGCCGTAGGTCTCCTCGCTTGGAGCAGGGTCTAACAAAGGAATTAATAGCAAGGGTGAGTACCTACGGTACTCAGCAAGTATAATGCTAGCAAAGATGCACTGCATGCCTCTCATGTCCTTAATCCATATTCTAATCTTTTTATTCTAAAAATACTCTTATACCGAAATAGCTGGCACATTTTAGCTCAACAAAATAACTTCTAATTTTCACTCGGTAAGGTATGATCCCTAGCGATCACCGTAGTCCACAATCCAGTGGACTGGCATGAATTCATGATTTATTTGCACTGCGCAGGCATTGTACCACTTTACCCAAAATTACCTTGAACCATCCGAGCTAGGTCTTCCACACTGCCTTAGGTGTGGAATCAGGCTCAAGATACAGAACCTTTCTCCGGTTACGTTAATCCATCTACCAGCCCATCTATTATCCATCGGTGTACCAAGTCACTCGCTTGGGCTCCACCGACTTCCAATAGTGTTGGTTGGACCGGCTCCCGGCCCAACACTCCGCCTCAATACTCTCCCAATGTGGTAGGCGGTTAACGAACGGGTACTACTTTCCACCCATCCGAGATGGGAGATTGGCTGGTACGAAATTTACGGTCCCTGGTCCGAGTAAAACACAATAATTCCTTATATTATAGCCCTATGTAAAAAGGTCCGCCTCATCCCTTTTTCATCCTTGCCTCGAACCTCTTTACCCACCTTATGTAAATGCACAAATAGGTATATGATTAACTATCTCTACTTGTGGCCCGCCGCCTCTCTCGTGTACCATCGCTACTAGCTTCCAACTGCTCGACCTATTTCTATTCTCTTTCTTTTCTCCTCTTTCCCTTCCTTTAACCTTCTACTACCCTCTAAACTCATGCAATTGATTAATTTATTTCAAAAAAAGGTTTTCATACACGTAGGTATACATAGAGTAATTATCCGGAAACATACCACATACGATTGACATAACTAAGTGCATGGTCAAATTGGAACTTGCCTGAGCCGTACTATGAACTGGAGTCAATATAAACAGTTGGTTCTTCCTTGCTGCTAGAAGACTTGAACTCTGCAAAGCCGAAACTAACCCTTAACAAAATAGTTATTTATTATAATAATAGTTTTAAGAAATCCATTTTCCTACCCTAAATACACATATACACACAAATGTACATACATATATATATACACCTGCATATATATATATACATACATACAATTACACATATACATCTATATATATGTGTTTTCACACATATATATACATATATACACCCTACATATATATCTATATATATGTGCTCACACACATATATATACATATATATACAACTATACTAAACAAAAATTTACTTGCTGAAACTTTAGAAACAAAATATTTATTGGAGATGCTCTGAAATTAACTTAATGGCAACAAGAGGATTTTAATAACTAGCATGATACAAAAGTATCAACAAAAATAAATAAAAAAAAGAAAACAGAAAACTCCCTTTACCGGCCGGCCCAGCCCACTCGGCCCAACCGGCGCCGCCGCCTCCCTCCATTACCCTCTGCCTCCACCCGATTTCCTCCCCAACCCTCATTTCTTCCGCCGCCTGCTCTCCTCCCCTACTTCCCCATGGCGCTGCCGCCCTCTGCTGCTCCTCCTCTACTTACCCCACTGCGCCGCCGCCTGCTGCTGCTCCTCCCTCCGAGCTCCCCTCTCTCTCCCTCTCTCCCTCTCTCTCTCTCTCCCCCCGAGCTCCCCCTCGGCTTCCCCTCTCTCTCTCTCCCCCCGAGCTCCTCCTCGGCTCCCCCTCTCTCTCCCCGAGCTCCTCCTCGGCTCCCCCCTCTCTCCACTCTCGGCAGCTGGGATCCCAATGGGTTGGCTATGGGCTCTACAGAGGGTTTACTATGGCTACTATTTGCTGCTAGGGTTTCTCGGGTAAGTGCTAAGTTTATGTGCTATGTGCAAGAAGAATAAGGGGATGGGGGGACCTACTTGTTGTCGGTTCACAAATGGAAGGTTGGGGCAAGGGTTGCGGATCGGCTTCACGTGGTCGATGTCGTGGGGTTGCGGTTGTGGATCCTTGTCGGGGTCAGTTGGATGTGGTGGTCCCCGGATGCTTGCTTGTGGTCCTGTCGGCTTCACCTTCTGCGGTGGTTTGCTGCCATCCCGATGTGGTTCTTGTTGGCTTCTTGTGATGGTGATGAAGCTGGGTCCCCTTTCTCTTCTCCTTGCAGCTATGGCTCCGGTGCTTACCTGTAGACCTTCAGCTGGGGATGCATTTTGGGGAAGGTCTGGGAATGGGGGAAAATGCTGGTGGTGTCTTGGCTCTGTGGTCTTTCTTGGCTGTGGTTGTGTTGCATGTGAAGGCACAGGGGGTGCTGGGGGGAATGAACTGGGCAAAGGGGGAGGTGGTATTCGGTCTTGGCCTGTCTGGGGCTGTCTTGCCTGGCTGCAGCTGGCTTGTCCTTGAGCTTATCCTCCTCTGTGTCTTGAGTCCCTGTGCTTGGTATCCTTCGGTTGGAAGGATGGTCTGAGCACTGTTGCTACAGTGGCCGAAAATTGAGAAAATATTTGTGGGCTGAGTGGGCTGAAAGAATGGCAGTGGGCTTGTGGCTTACATGATTTTGTTGCTTCTGTGGGCTAAAATGGCAATGAGGGTTGAAATGAAAACATAGCTTGTGGGCTTTTTGGGCTGAGGTAGGTATTGTGGGTTTGGTTCTTTGAATTGCCGGATGATGACGCCCACAGAGACGAGAGGCGCCGACCGGCCCGGGACGGTCTGGGAACCTCAGAGACACGTCTCGAATTGGCCCTCGCAGCCCAAGGGCAACTGACGGCAATCATTCTTTATCCCCTTTTTATTCTCTCTTGGATTGCTCGTTAATTACCCTTTTAGCTGCTAAAAGAGAATGGTTTGGTTTGGTGCTAATAGCTGTTTACTTGCAGGTGAAGGACGAAGGCGCAACTCGAAACCCTCCCCTACGCTCCGAAGATACCCTTCTCACCCTTCCACTCCTCTTGGAAAAGCATTTTGTAGATGTAATGCAATGTAATGAATTTATGAATGTAGGTATGATGCAATTGCAAATGTAAAGATTAATTGTAAACTTGTTGTAAATATTCTTCATGAAATGCATTACAAGTTGTAGATTCATTTTGTATTGAAATTGGTAAAACAATGGATGAATGCTATGCACTTTTGTAAACTTTTGTTTGTATTCAGTTTGAAATTAAATTTATGCTATGAATGCTTACAAAGATTGAATGCACAATTGAAAAACTTACTGCAGCTGGCTTACTTAGTTAGGGTATTAGGGTTAGGGTTCTTTCAGCCTTCCCCCCTTTAGGCGATTTCGTCCGCGGAATCGGATCTCCGCTTGAATAGGTTTGGATAGGCTTCTCGCAATTCCTCTTCTTTTTCCCACGTAGCCTCACGCATTGAGTGGTTCTTCCATAAAACTTTGCAAAAGCGCATAGTTCTATTTCTCAATCGGCGATCCTCAGTTTCCAAAATTCTTACGGGATACTCTTCATATGTTAAGTCCGCTTGGAGGGGTATGTTTAGATCCGTCACGTGTTGAGAGGGTTCACGTAGGCATTTCCGAAGTTGTGAGACATGAAAAACATCATGTATTCTGGATAATTGTACAGGAAGTTCCAACTGATAGGCTAGGGCTCCTTTTTGTTGTAGAATCCGAAAGGGCCCGACATACCTAGGACTTAATTTTCCTTTTACTCCAAATCGGTGAACTCCCCGTAGCGGTGAAACTTTGAGGTATACATAATCTCCAACCTCGAATTGAAGGTCTCGCCTACGTTGATCTGCATAGCTCTTTTGTGCAGTGCGAGCTACCTTAAGTCTCTCTCTGATGACCTGGATCTTCTCATCATTTTCCCTCACTAATTCTGGTCCCAATAAGGGTCTTTCTCCTGTTTCATACCAACACACGGGGATCGACACTTTCTTCCGTATAGAGCCTCATATGGTGCCATTTGAATACTAGATTGGTAGCTATTGTTGTATGCGAACTCTGCAAGTGGTAAATATTTATCCCATAAGCCTTCAAAATTTAGCACACACGCCCTCAACATATCTTCTAGGATCTGATTCACTCGTTCTGTTTGTCCATCGGTTTGAGGGTGGTATGCGGTGCTAAAATTTAATTTGGTACCCAATGCTTTATGCAAGCTTTGCCAGAATCCAGAAGTAAATACTGACCCTCGATCTGACGTGATTGTTTTGGGTATTCCATGCTGGGAAATGATCCTTTCTATGTATAATTCCGCCAGTTTGTCCACTGAATACTTTTGGTTAATAGGAAGGAAATGGGCTGATTTTGTTAGGCGATCTACAATAACCCAAATAGCATCCTTCTTTTTAAGGGTAACAGGTAAGCCCGTAATAAAATCCATACAAATATCTTCCCATTTCCATTCTGGAATTTCTAGCGGCTTTAGCAATCCTGCCGGTCGCTGATGTTCTGCTTTGATTTTCTGACAAGAGTCACATTGACCAACATATAAGGCTATTTCCCTTTTCATATTAGCCCACCAAAAATTTTCCTTAAGGTCCCGATACATCTTCGTTCCTCCGGGGTGGATGGTGTAAGGGGTATCATGGGCTTCTCGGAGAATAGTTTCCTTAATATTATCATCCTTTGGTACACAGATCCGATTTTGGCGCCATAGAATTTCCTGGTCATCCAGACGGAATTCCGATGGCTGTCCCTCTTTAATCCTGCGGGTTTCTTCTCTAATAAAAGGGTCCAACATCTGTTTTTCTCTAATTTGGTCCAACAAGGTGGGATGAAAGGTCATGGCTGCTATAGTGGCCTGAGTGGTAGATGCTCGAACTTCTATTCTCATTTTGGCTAGTTCTTGCACTATATCAGAGATAGGATTTTCCAAAATGGCTTGATGACATTCCACTTTTCGACTGAGGGCATCAGCTACCACATTAGCTTTTCCAGGATGGTAATTGATGGTTAAATCATAATCTTTAATTAATTCTAGCCATCTCCTCTGCCTCATATTCAATTCCTTTTGAGTGAAAATATATTTGAGGCTCTTATGGTCACTAAACAAAATGCACTTGGATCCATACAAATAATTTCTCCATATTTTCAGTGCGAATACCACCGCTCCTAATTCCAAATCATGAGTAGGGTAGTTAACTTCATGAGGCCTCAACTGTCTAGAAGCATAGGCAATGACTCTTTCTTTTGCATTAAGACACCACCTAATCCATGCTTGGAGGCATCACAATAAACCGTAGTCTACTCCTTCTTCGATGCTAAAATAGGGCGATGGTTAACCTTTGTTTGAGGGCTTGGAAACTTTTTCACAATTTTCACTCCAAACAAAAGGGTTTCCTTTCTCGAAGCTTAGTGAGAGGGTGGCAATGTGAGAAATCTTTTATGAATCTTCGATAGTAGCCAGCAAATCCAAGAAAACTACGGATACCTTTTACATTGGTGGGTTGGATCCAGTGGTTACTGACCTCAATTTTGGTAGGGTCTACTTCAATTCCTACTTTGAGATAATGTGGCCCAAAATGCTACTTGATCCAACCAAAAGCACACTTATTGAATTTAGCAAATAATTGATGTTCTCGGAGGGTTTCCAATGCAATGGTCAGGTGGTGGCCATGATCTTCTGCATTCTTTGAGTAGATTAGAATGTCGTCAATAAAGACAACGACAAATTCATCAAGGTATTTCATGAATATTTTGTTCATGAGGTTCATAAAAATGGCTGGAGCATTGGTTAGGCCAAATGGAATAACTGTGTACTCATGGTGTCCATATCTGGAGACAAAAGCAGTCTTCTCAATGTCAGAGGGTTTGATTTTAATTTGATGATATTCAGATCGGAGATCTATTTTCGAAAACACTTTTGCTCCTTTGAGCTGGTCAAACAGATCATCTATCCGGGAAGTGGATATTTATTTTTGATAGTGACCTTTATTCACTCTCTCTGTAACTGTGCATAATCTTAGACTACCATCCTTCTTTTCCACAAATAGCACTGGAGCCCCCCATGGTGAGGTGCTCTCTCTGATAAACCCTTTGTCTTGCAATTCGTCCAACTGTTTCTTTAATTCACCCACTTCCTTAGGATTTATTCTGTAAGGCCTCTTGGAAATAGGTGCGGTGCACGGAATCGATTCTATTGATAATTCTATGTCCACGTGCTCGTGGCATCCCGGCAACTCCTGCGGAAAGACATCCGGGAATTCTTTCACTCTTGGTATATCACGGAGTTCCGTCTTCGCATACTAGCTAGACTAGGGATGGGTTGTGGTCGCAACTTTCTCACTCCCACATACCTTAGTCTAGTCCCATCTGGCTTTCTAATGGATGCACTTTTAGATTTACAATCTATATTCACACCATTAGCGGATAACCAATCCATGCCTAAAATTATCTCTAGGCCGCTCAAGTCTATAACATAAAGGTCACTAGGAACTTGGTGTTCGAATAATGATAGCTTGACCCTTTCTTATAGATGACACCTCTATTACGCCCCTGGCGTACTCACTACCATAGCTTTGTCTAGGGTTCATATGGTAATTTATTCCCTTCCAAAATTTTGGAAATAAATGAATGTGTTGCTCTGGATCAAATAAAACCATACCTAAAGATGGTGGAATTAGAAGCGTAGCCGAAACCACATCAGTAGCTTCTCCTACTTGTTCAGCGGTCACATGAGTGAGTCTTGCTGTTCCTCCCTTCACAGTGCCAGCTGACATATTCTGAGTGCCCTTGGTAGGATTTTGCCTGACATTCTGGTAAGGTGCTGGAGCAGGTAGACGTGGTACATTGGTAGGAGGCAAGGCTTGTCTGAAGTCTTACGAGGGTAAGGGCAGTCAATCTTGCGGTGGCTGGTCTTCCACAGCTTGTAGAGCATCTGTTCCCTTCAAGCAGATCCTTGGTGAGATGACCCAATCCACACTTAGCACATCTAATGGCGAGGCTCTGGTCTCTGTGGGGCTGTCGGCCTCTGATATGTTGCTTGGTGGGGCTTGGGTTTTGGGGGCCCATATTTAGGTGGGTTAGATGGGTGTGAGGTTGGGCGAAATTTACTTCCTGAGGGGGCACGCTGATCAGTCCTTGCTTTCTTCCTCCTTTCCTCGCTAAGGTTGGAGTGCTCACTTTCTAGAATGATTGCTCTATTCACTAGATCCTGAAACTCAGTGATCTTGTGGATAGACAATAGCATCTTAAAATAAGGATTCATGCCTTCCTTGAATCGATCTATTTTTTTCTCCTCAGTGTCCACATCTGCGGTAGCATAGCGGGAAAGATCATTGAACTGGCTAAGGTAATCAATCATCTTTTTGCCTCCCTGAGTTAGAGCTCTAAATTCTCTTTTCTTTAATTCTAGTCTACCAGTGGGAACATGGGTTTCTGTGAATCTCTGTTGGAATTCCTCCCATGTAATGGGCTGTTCACTGACCCTAGTACGAGTGTAAGTGAGCCACCATGCGGCTGCAGGTCCAGTTAGCTGGTGTGCGGCATACCGCAACTTCTCCTCATTAGAGCATCCCACTGTATTCAGCTTTTTCCCTATTTCCACCAACCAATCACTAGCATCTAGGGGGTCGGTGGCTTTAGCAAATGTAGGAGGTCTGGTTTGGAGAAAATCACCAAGACTAACTCCTGGAGCAGCAGGAGGGTGAGGTCTTTGCCACACGAGTCAATAGTGCCTCCATAAACCGATTTTGGCTCTCTTGGGCTTCTTTCCTGGAATTTTCTAAAAATCTGAGAACCTCTCCCATGACTCCTAGAGGATCTGCAGGCCTGGAAGATGATGCCTGACCAGTGCTTGGTACAGTTGCTGGTGGCGGTTGCTCGCCTGTGGGCCTTGGAATATTTTCTGGTGGTGCTTCTTCTGGTACAGGCTGAGGTAACGGACCCAATCTCAAACCCAGCTCTCGCTCAATCCGCGGACGATCATCCATCCTACAGAGGTAAGGCCACAGGTTTTAGTTGCACGGATAAACCTTTCTACCCACCACCACTCTCTACCCAAAAGGCTAAGGACGGGCTTCCTAACTCCAGGTGGGTGTAGCATTCATATTAAAAAGAAAAGTATAGAGTGAGTTGTAGGATTTAGTGCAACTTAGCAGCTAACAGCATTAATTTAAGAAGAGAAATGCATCTGTAAAGGTGATTTGAGGCTTTAACTCTCTCTTCTTTATGCAAATAAATCGCGAGGCAGAAGAAGAAAAATATTACTTCAACAAAACCAGAAAGAAAGAAACAAACCAAGAAGAAAGGAAAATTGCAACCTACACTAACTGGGATTCTCGTACCCAGCTACGCTCGAGAACCCGCTCTCGAGATCGCCCAAAACTGCGCGTTTGGGACCACGCTCAGGGCTCATTCCTGAGTACGCCCAGGACTTCGTTCCTGAGTACGCCTGGGCTACGCGCCCGGGTGCGCCACGAACCACTCGTTCGGGAAATCTCAAATTTAGCAAAAATGGGGTAAGAAATTTTCATATCACCAGTCTCAGATTAGTCTAGGTTTCATGTGGAAATTATAGCATTTTCTAAAGACTGATGATTCTCTTTTTCAAAAATTGAGATGAACAGAAAAGGAAGCTATGGGCAAGGCTTCACCTTGTCCAGGGACAAGGAATCAGCTTGCCAGAAGTCTAGCTATATGCCGCTATCTCCGGCACACTACTGCCTTAGAATGACATGCTCACCCCTAGGTTTCAAACAACCTAGCTTATGTTGCAATGGCTAGCCTACCAGGTTTAACAGCATTAATTTAAGAAGAGAACAATCTAGTCAAATAATATTACAAGGCATACATAAGAAAGCTCCAGTTACAACTGAAAGTACTGAAAATGACAGGAAGAACATAACATACACACTCCATAGCAGGGATACCATCATATTGTCGCTCAGTAGATTAAATGAGTACCCCCCCTAGGTCCCCTGATCTGGGCTCCCCGGCTCCTCCTCAGGGTCACTCTCCTCCTCAGGATCACTCTCCTCGCCCCCATGACCCCGGCTGGTGCCCTCTCCCCAAGGGGCTGAACGACTGCTGCCAGGGGCCGCGCCACAAGCTCTGTAGAGCTCGTCAATGGTAGCGGTGTCCCTCACAGGATCAGGGTGCACTGAAATGCGAGCCCTCCTACTCTGGGGTATAGGTGTAGCTAAGTAGGAGTAGGGGTCAAGGTAGGGAGTGGGAAAACTAGTGTAATAATCTGCATAGGGGTCAGGGGTAAAAGCTGGGGAAACTACAGGGATAAACCCATCTCCTGGAAACAACCCAGAAAGATAGGATGAGGTGGGGTGGGGTGGATTTGGGGTGTCTTTGGTGCTCTAGGCTGATTAGCCTCAGGAGTATCGGCTGCAGGCTGGGCAGGGGCTAATGGAGTGTCTGGCTGGTGGACTCCCTGCATCCTATCAGCCTCAAGGTCGATGCAGCGCCGCCTCCAAAAATCGGAGGCGTCCTCCGCTCTCTCTAGAGCTCCATAGGTAGCGGTCTGGTGAAGGGCATTCGCCAGTAGCATAGTACCGGCGGTCTCCCTCTGAAGGGCTATAGTAGCTGGGGAAGGGACTACTGAAGGAAGTCTGGGTAGAATAGGACCAAACTGGGCTCCAAAACTACCCTGGGAAATAGGAGGTATCTCCGAGAAAGGCGAGTCTCTCAGCTGATCACTAAAGTGGAGTCTCAAGTGGTGGATGGCCTTACGGGCAGCCTCCTGAAGGGGTAAATAATCATCCACTGAGCGCCAGTATGCCGTACTCTCTGCTCTATAACCACGGCGCCAACGGATCCCCGTCACCACAATCACTACAAGTGCGGTGGATCCGTCTGCCGGAAACTCATAAAGATACTCAGGAAAAGGACCATCCAGATGGTGCAACATCCGCCCTAGTAATAGAACATGCTCCCCATGGATCCTCTCGGCTGGAATAAGGCACCGAGTCATCCTGCAAAAATAGTGGCTCTATGTTAGTTTAAATATAATATCTAAGACAGAAGAGCTTTTAACATAATAATTTGGAAGCAGAGTAGAGTAGAAATTGACGTCCAGATGAGAGTAACATAGAAAACTTAATGCAATATAGCAAGTGTGGAAATCCACTTAAGCATATCTACAGCATCTATATTATTTGCGTGGCCCTATCTTATTGCTCTGATACCACCTGTGAGGCCCCCACGTCATTATCCCTCGGATAATTACGTGTGGCATACGGATTATTATTTGCCTGAACAGTAAGACACTGCTACGGCAAATAACAAGCTGTACTGAGTAGCGCAGCAGAACAATAATATAGATACTGACGTCTTTATTACATCAGTTGCCACCTGGCTTAAGGTCTGGTTTACAAAAGTAGCTAACAAAAGTATAATTAATACCCCAGGGCATTCTCGCCCGCTTCACCGGGTCTTCTACTCATCCCAGCCGAAGTATACGGGGTCCACCTCGCCAGGCTCCTCACTGTCGTCATCCTCCTCTCCGGCCTGCTCTGCGGAACCAGTCCCCTCCTCATCCTGGCCGTAGGTCTCTCGCTGGAGCAGGGTCTAACAAAGGAATTAATAGCAAGGGTGAGTACCTACGGTACTCAGCAAGTATAATGCTAGCAAAGATGCACTGCATGCCTCTCATGTCCTTAATCCATATTCTAATCTTTTTATTCTAAAAATACTCTTATACCGAAATAGCTGGCACATTTTAGCTCAACAAAATAACTTCTAATTTTCACTCGGTAAGGTATGATCCCTAGCGATCACCGTAGTCCACAATCCAGTGGACTGGCATGAATTCATGATTTATTTGCACTGCGCAGGCATTGTACCACTTTACCCAAAATTACCTTGAACCATCCGAGCTAGGTCTTCCACACTGCCTTAGGTGTGGAATCAGGCTCAAGATCTGTAACCTTTCTCCGGTTACGTTAATCCATCTACCAGCCCATCTATTATCCATCGGTGTACCAAGTCACTCGCTTGGGCTCCACCGACTTCCAATAGTGTTGGTTGGACCGGCTCCCGGCCCAACACTCCGCCTCAATACTCTCCCAATGTGGTAGACTGGTTAACGTAACGGGGTACTACTTTCCACCCATCCGAGATGGGAGATTGGCTGGTACGAAATTTACGGTCCCTGGTCCGAGTAAAACACAATAATTCCTTATATTATAGCCCTATGTAAAAAGGTCCGCCTCATCCCTTTTTCATCCTTGCCTCGAACCTCTTTACCCACCTTATGTAAATGCACAAATAGGTATATGATTAACTATCTCTACTTGTGGCCCGCCGCCTCTCTCAGCGGTACCACTGCTACTAGCTTCCAACTGCTCTGACCTATTTCTATTCTCTTTCTTTTTCTCCTCTTTCCCTTCCTTTAACCTTCTACTACCCTCTAAACTCATGCAATTGATTAATTTATTTCAAAAAAAGGTTTTCATACACGTAGGTATACATAGAGTAATTATCCGGAAACATACCACATACGATTGACATAACTAAGTGCATGGTCAAATTGGAACTTGCCTGAGCCGTAGTATGAACTGGAGTCAATATAAACAGTTGGTTCTTCCTTGCTGCTAGAAGACTTGAACTCTGCAAAGCCGAAACTAACCCTTAACAAAATAGTTATTTATTATAATAATAGTTTTAAGAAATCCATTTTCCTACCCTAAATACACATATACACACAAATGTACATACATATATATATACACCTGCATATATATATATACATACACACAATTACACATATACATCTATATATATGTGTTTTCACACATATATATACATATATACACCCTACATATATATCTATATATATGTGCTCACACTCATATATATACATATATATACAACTATACTAAACAAAAATTTACTTGCTGAAACTTTAGAAACAAAATATTTATTGGAGATGCTCTGAAATTAACTTAATGGCAACAAGAGGATTTTAATAACTAGCATGATACAAAAGTATCAACAAAAATAAATAAAAAAAAGAAAACAGAAAACTCCCTTTACCGGCCGGCCCGGCCCACTCGGCCCAACCGGCGCCGCCGCCTCCCTCCATTACCCTCTGCCTCCACCCGATTTCCTCCCCAACCCTCATTTCTTCCGCCGCCTGCTCTCCTCCCCTACTTCCCCATGGCGCCGCCGCCCTCTGCTGCTCCTCCTCTACTTACCCCACTGCGCCGCCGCCTGCTGCTGCTCCTCCCTCCGAGCTCCCCTCTCTCTCCCTCTCTCCCTCTCTCTCTCTCTCCCCCCGAGCTCCCCCTCGGCTTCCCCTCTCTCTCTCTCCCCGAGCTCCTCCTCGGCTCTCCCCTCTCTCTCTCCCCCCGAGCTCCTCCTCGGCTCCCCCCTCTCTCCACTCTCGTGGTTGGGATCCCAATGGGTTGGCTATGGGCTCTACAGAGGGTTTACTATGGCTACTATTTGCTGCTAGGGTTTCTCGGGTAAGTGCTAAGTTTATGTGCTATGTGCAAGAAGAATAAGGGGATGGGGGGACCTACTTGTTGTCGGTTCACAAATGGAAGGTTGGGGGCAAGGGTTGCAGGATCGGCTTCACGTGGTCGATGTCGTGGGGTTGCGGTTGTGGATCCTTGTCGGGGTCAGTTGGATGTGGTGGTCCCCGGATGCTTGCTTGTGGTCCTGTCGGCTTCACCTTCTGCGGTGGTTTGCTGCCATCCCGATGTGGTTCTTGTTGGCTTCTTGTGATGGTGATGAAGCTGGGTCCCCTTTCTCTTCTCCTTGCAGCTATGGCTCCGGTGCTTACCTGTAGACCTTCAGCTGGGGATGCATTTTGGGGAAGGTCTGGGAATGGGGAAAATGCTGGTGGTGTCTTGGCTCTGTGGTCTTTCTTGGCTGTGGTTGTGTTGCATGTGAAGGCACAGGGGGTGCTGGGGGGAATGAACTGGGCAAAGGGGGAGGTGGTATTCGGTCTTGGCCTGTCTGGGGCTGTCTTGCCTGGCTGCAGCTGGCTTGTCCTTGAGCTTATCCTCCTCTGTGTCTTGAGTCCCTGTGCTTGGTATCCTTCGGTTGGAAGGATGGTCCGAGCACTTGTTGCTCTGATGGCGAAAAATTGAGAAAATATTTGTGGGCTGCGTGGGTGAAAGAATGGCAGTGGGCTTGTGGCTTACATGATTTTGTTGCTTCTGTGGGCTAAAATGGCAATGAGGGTTGAAATGAAAACATAGCTTGTGGGCTTTTTGGGCTGAGGTAGGTATTGTGGGTTTGGTTCTTTGAATTGCCGGATGATGACGCCCACAGAGACGAGAGGCGCCGACCGGCCCGGGACGGTCTGGGAACCTCAGAGACACGTCTCGAATTGGCCCTCGCAGCCCAAGGGCAACTGACGGCAATCATTCTTTATCCCCTTTTTATTCTCTCTTGGATTGCTCGTTAATTACCCTTTTAGCTGCTAAAAGAGAATGGTTTGGTTTGGTGCTAATAGCTGTTTACTTGCAGGTGAAGGACGAAGGCGCAACTCGAAACCCTCCCCTACGCTCCGAAGATACCCTTCTCACCCTTCCACTCCTCTTGGAAAAGCATTTTGTAGATGTAATGCAATGTAATGAATTTATGAATGTAGGTATGATGCAATTGCAAATGTAAAGATTAATTGTAAACTTGTTGTAAATATTCTTCATGAAATGCATTACAAGTTGTAGATTCATTTTGTATTGAAATTGGTAAAACAATGGATGAATGCTATGCACTTTTGTAAACTTTTGTTTGTATTCAGTTTGAAATTAAATTTATGCTATGAATGCTTACAAAGATTGAATGCACAATTGAAAAACTTACTGCAGCTGGCTTACTTAGTTAGGGTATTAGGGTTAGGGTTCTTTCATATCCCCCGAGCCAAAAATCGCATGAAGCTGCCCTCGAGCGCCCGGCGTACTCTACGGAATATAAATAAATCGCACGGAGCCATCTCGAGCGCCCGGCGTACTCTGCGGAGTATAAAGCATCGGGGGTGCTATCCCCTGAGCCAAAAATCGCACGAGGCTGCCCTCAAGCGCCCGGCATACTCAACGGAGTATAAATAAATCGCACGGAGCCGCCTCGAGCGCCCAGCGTACTCTGCGGAGTATAAAGCGTCGGGGGTGCTATCCCCCGAGCCAAAAATCGCACGAGGCTGCCCTCAAGCGCCCGGCGTACTCTACGGAGTATAAATAAATCGCACGGAGCCGCCTCGGCGCCCGGCGACTGCGGAGTATAAAGCGTCGGGGTGCTATCCTCGAGCCAAAATCGCACGAGGCTGCCCTCAAGCGCCCGGCGTACTCTACGGAGTATAAATAAATCGCACGGAGCCGCCTCGAGCGTCCGACGTACTCTGCGGAGTATAAAGCGTTGGGGGTGCTATCCCTCGAGCCAAAAATCGCACGAGGCTGCCCTCAAGCGCCCGGTGTACTCTACGGAGTATAAATAAATCGCACGGAGCCGCCTCGAGCGCCCGGCGTACTCTGCGGAGTATAAAGCGTCGGGGGTGCTATCCCCCGAGCCAAAAATCGCACGAGGCTGCCCTCAAGCGCCCGGTGTACTCTACGGAGTATAAATAAATCGCACGGAGCCGCCTCGAGCGCCCGGCGTACTCTGCGGAGTATAAAGCGTCGGGGGTGCTATCCCCCGAGCCAAAAATTGCACGAGGCTGCCCTCAAGCGCCCGGTGTACTCTACGGAGTATAAATAAATCGCACGGAGCCGCCTCGAGCGCCCGGCGTACTCTGCGGAGTATAAAGCGTCAGGGGTGCTATCCCCCGAGCCAAAAATCGCATGAGGCTGCCCTCGAGCGCCCGGCGTGCTCACTAGGGAGTGCTGGTGCTGCTCTCTTTAGTTCATTTGCTTCTCTTCTTGCTTATGTGCCGTATCGTTAATGGCGGTGGCATATTACGGAATAAGTGTCCGTGATGCACACAATGAAGTGAATATATACTGCTCATTCATTGTTGGTATGGGTATAATTACCGTGCTAGTTACCCTCTTACAGCACTTCTGTTTTTGTATAATGGGAGAGAAAATGACTGAGCGTATAAGAATGTGCATGCATCATGGGACATCTACCCCCCACGTGAGTTGAGGGAGAAGTTAGTACGTAGTCTACGTATATGGTTGCAAGCTTGTGGTAATTCTCTGAGAGGACGGTGATGGCTCTAACGGCCTGGACGGCGTTACGCGCCCGACAAGCGACGGCCCTAGCGTGGCGTTAGGACGTCGAACCAAGTATCCCGCCACTCGGCCGTGAACTGCATAATTCTGAGAACCAGAGCATTGACTCATGACATCGGCTTTGTGCCGAGCTCCACTTCCGTGCAACGTCGTGCTAGCCCCTGCCACGCCAGTCTCTGCATCGACCACGGCTCCACACGACTCCGCTGGGCTCCGCACCAGACGGCCTCCTTCTGGCCCCCTGCGCAGCTAGCCGGTCCTCGGCTCTACGTTGTTAGCATGTTCCAGCGAGGAAAGCTCCACGCCACTCCGAACGGGGCATTCACTGGTGAAGGCGAACTGAGAATGCTGTTACTAGATACATCGTAATGCCTCGTCGCGCGAAGAGTGGCCTCGGCGCTCCGTAATGGCGAAGTCTCCCTCGAGCTGGAGTTCGCCTCCGCGCAGTGGCCTCGGCGCTCCATAATAGCGAAGCCTCCCTTGATCGGGAGTCCGCCTCCAAGCCACGGCCTCCATGCGGTCGCGATGGCGAAGAATCCCTCGAGCTAGAGTACCCAGGTGGAACCCGACTCCGCACGGCTCCGAGATTTTGCTGTTGGCATAGCTGACTCCGTCGAACTCCACGTCGACGCCGAGTACCTCCGTCTTAATCCGCGCTGATTCCGAAGGCCTCCGCCAAACTACGCGTCATTTCCGACGGCTTCTGTTCTGGCCTCGCCACAACCGACTGTGACACGACATCGGCCCACCCCAGGACTCGGCCGTGACCTTCGCCTCTGGCGACCCCCGTCTCAGCCTTGTGCAAGTTGCTTGTTCGGAGAACTTGCTCTGTAGAGTACCTCTACATTCAACGTTATAATTATCAGCCTCTGCGTCAAGGAGCTCCGCCCATTTTTTGGGCTCACGCATGGGCACGGGGGGAAGCCCGAGTGGACGAAGGGCGGGCGTGCACCAGCGATCTCCTAGCGTTGAAGGGAAGGATCTTGGCCTGCTCGTGTTGTGGACACTGCAGGAAGTCCTGGCGAATAGGGACTGGAGGAAGGCCTGCGACGCTGACAACAACAGATTCGCAGCCTCCATTTCCTTCCTGCACAGTGCGCCCTTCACATGTAGCCCCCTTGATTGACTCCGTGTTAGAGCTCACGCGCCGTCGTCAGGAGCCCCCTGGGAGTCGGCCCTCTCCGAGCGGGCCTCCTCCATGTCGAAGCCTACCTCTGCGTCAGGCGTCGCACGGACGAAGTCTGTGTCGAACCTCGACCTTGGCTCCCGCCCATGCGCCATCTCCGCCCCGAACCTCGTCTCCGGGTGGACTAGGTGCGAACGGCTCCGCACGACCTCCACGCGAACATCTCCGTGTTGGAGCTCATCTTCGCGTGGCCTCCAGTCCGGCGAGGTCCCTGCCGCGGTGTCCGTGTTTTGCACCGACACCAGAGGGGTCTCCGCCTTGGTGTCCACGACCTCCACTATGGTCGGAGCGGTTTTGGCAATATCTCGGGAGTCCCCACCAAGCTCTTCGAAGCCTACGCCAGTGGAGTCTCCGCCGAGCTCTTCGGCGTCTTCGCCGATGTTCTGGAGTCTCCGTCGAGCTCTTCGAAGTCTACGCTAGTGCCTCTGGAGTCTTCACCGAGTTCTCCAGAGTCTTACACAGCGCGAGTATGCTCGCCGCATGCATACGCTCACGCTACGTTGCATGCATGGCTCATGCGTGGGCATGGCGCGCCCTCGACATTAGAGGCCATTTCACTCACATGGAACACTTTGCGCATTGTGGACTCCGCGCGGCGTCCACGCCGCACGACGACAGTTACACCCGCGACGTCGACTTTCGCCTCATGAAGGACTCCGCAACACGGGACTTCGCTCCGGATTCCGCGACATCAACGTTTGATTCCGTATCGAGCAACTCTACGGAGTACAAACAAGACGCGCCGAGGCTAGAGGCTCCGCGCGCACTCAACAGTATACCTAAGACGTGCGGACGCGGACGCTAGAGGCTCCGCGCGCACTCCACAGTATACCTAAGACACGTGCGGACGTGGACGCTAGAGGCTCCGCGCACACTCCACAGTATACCTAAGACGTGTGGACGCGGACACTAGAGACTCCGCGCACACTCCACAAAGTTTATCTAGGACATGCAAGGAAGGAGGTTAGAGATGGTCACCAGTGTATGCCCCGCGCCCAGGTCCTAACCTTACAAAGTAGGTGCATCAATGACCAGCATCATAGTTATGATTGTCAGCCACATGCATGCACGCGTCGATCAACAGGTTGCTAGCCTACAGTGTGCATCGATCAACATGCATGCGCCGAGAGCATGCACGCAGGCACTGGGACTAGCCTCCGTTCAGGCTGCATGATGGGCCCGACGTCCCTGGCCATGGCCTTCGCATGGTAGAGGGCGAAGATTTGTCCGCGCCGTTGAACGTCGACCTACGCTGGGCCTCCGAGTCGAGCACATACATAGGCTCATCGCGCGTGGGCATGACCAATATGTATGTTTGCCATATGCGAACCCATGCATGTGCGCGGAACGTGCATAGCTTTTCCGGCTCCGTGTCGGCCTCCGCGCGTCGCGAACGTTCGGCTTCTCTGTTTGAGTCTCTGAGACCTCCCTGGGACCCGCGAGGCAGTCGGCCACCTTTGGGCTCACCGGCATTTTTACCGTCGGCCTCCGCACCGACGAACTAAACCCCGCGCCGACGAAGCCCAGGACGGCTGTCTTCGCGCGGATTACCGATGGGCAAAGCCATGCCTTCACAGGGTCTATCGAAGGCCTACCGACGCACAGGCTCCACTTGCCTCAACACGGGCTCTGCCCGCCGACCTTCGACATCACCACCATGCCGGCACCGCTAGCCATCATACGGGCTCTACCAGCTTCCTCCTGCATGCATGCATCCGTTTAGCACGCGTGCATGACTTGATAAAATGGATAGGTACTGCCGGAGAGGTTGAGCTTGCTTCCTTCCGCGTCCACCCGCCTCGATGGCACTCGGTCTTTGTGCCGTTGGCCAAGACGCTCGACCTCATCGGCTCCGCGCTATCGCGCCATCACACATAATCTTCATCGGCACGGATCTTCGCAAGTCGACCTCTGCTCGACCTCCTCTGTCCTCCCTTGTCCCTCGATTCTGCACGCCACGGCCTCTGTGGTTCCGATACTCTCCGTTTGCCGTGGCCTCGCCATGAACGGCCTCCATATGCCATGGCCTTCGGTCGCTCGAGCCCCGACGGTCTTACCACGCCTCAACCTTCAGTTGCCAAGGCTTCCTAGCCCACAGTGCATGTCAGTAAAGGACACTTCGTCAGCTTCTAGGTCGGCTTCGCATTAGCATCGTGGTCTCTGCATCGGTGGGCGAAGATGGGGGTTGCCTCACATCCGAACCGTCGTACCTTGGCCGCAGCACCGACCCTCCGCATCGTCGAGCAGCATCGGCGATGGAGACCTCCGCACTAGGCCGTTCCACGTGTCCACGCCGCAAGATGCTCCTACGCGTCACTGGCTTCCAGGTCGGCCTTGCATCGTGATCTCCACTCCGATGGACAAATACGACCTCCGCGCCAGCGAAGGCCCCTTTACATCAACAAACTGGTGGAGTCCACTGCGTGATGTCTTCAGCCCGCCTATGTCGGACTTCATGTGACCGCTACCTCGTCCTTGCACTTTCGACCTTCCTCGTTATGTCCACGTCCCAGCTCCATTTAGCAAGTCCGAGTCCCAGCCTCCGTGATGGAGGTCTCAACTTCGCGGGGCCCCCACATTTGACCACACTAATCTCCGTGCACCATTGGCCTCCGCGATAAAGGTCTTGGTTTCGAGGCATCTCTACCTCATCACGCAGGCCAAGTCCTTCCTCGCCGACGTACTTGCCAACTGGAAGGACTCCGTCAAGACGATCGAGATCTGCGAGGGTGTCCTCCCCACCGCCAAGGACCTCCACATCGTCTCCCGCTGCATCACCGCGCTCGCCTCCAAGGCCTGCGCCTTCGACACCGCCTGGCCCCAGGCAGCCACGCCGACCACCCTATAGCTGATCACCATGCTGTCCTCAATCCATACATTAACAAGACAGGACACAGAGCACCAAGCGCTCACCCGCACAGCACACATGGGTTCGTCAAGGCCGACGAGATCGTTTCGGAGCCAGGCGAAGTCCAGTGATAATGCGTATGGAGTTGGGGGCGCCATGGCCAGCGAAGCCTCTTCGAAGTCAAGTGAAGGTTAGCATCGGGACATATAGAACTTGGGGCATAAAGGCCAGCGGGATCACTCCGAAGGCGAGCGAAGGCCAGTGTGACCAACGAAGCAAAGCCGGGCCACATGAGGTGCCGCGGTAGGGGCACTCACTGATGGCTATGACGATGGTGCTGTCCAGCTGAGGGCGAGCCCCCACGTCGTGCTGTCCCTTCCCAGCAAGTCCTAGCTCCATGCCGACTCCAGCGTCTACTGCCGGATTCCGCTAGACTCCGCCGGTCTCTACATCAACTCCGATGTGGGCGTACTAAGCAGTCTGACCACTTACTGCCACTGTTGTATCTATGCTGGCTGCGTCGGTTTTTGCGGACTAGGGCTCAGTCTCCGCGACGGTGCCCTCAGCCTTCGCCCCTATTCCGTCGAAGTCCGAGCAGACTGCCCCGAGCTTCGCCGGTCATGGCTTCACCGTCATATTGGCGACCTCGACCACAACTACGTCCCCGTAAGGGCGCCCGTAGGCTTGCCTCCGCCTCGCCTACGTCAATCTAGTAGAGCGAAGAACGTCAAGACCAATCCGAGTTGGAAGCCCGGTCGCCGGATCCGCAAGCTTGGGGGGTAAATTACTTGAAACAGCTTAGATGGCTCGGTATGGGAATCTGCTTGACAGGAAGCCGAAGAGACGAAGGGGGCCAAAGGGCTAGCGTCATGGTCTCGGCCTACCTAAAGCGGGAGCCCTTCCCTATGAGAGGCTACTGTTGTGGGAGTGGTCCCCACCTTACCCAGTTCGGCTCCCATAATTAAACAGCCTCTTGAACCGTGTGTGTATGTGTGTACGTGTGATGTTGTAACTCTAGAAGGGGCATGAGACACGTATTAACTCTAGAAGGGGCATGAGACACGTATTTACTCTAGAAGGGGCATGGGGCACGTGTCCCCTTTAGGAGATGAGCTCCACATGTCTATATATATGGCCCCTGGGATGATAATGGGGAGGAGGAAAAAAAGCGTCCTCTCTCTAGCTAGACTCTTTGTGAAAGCCTGCCTCCTCCCATGGAGAAAAGATACTCTGTATCTCTGTTGTGTTTTTGCAACAACAGGCATATCTAGATAAAGTCGTTACAGTGTATATTATAATCGACTTGTAGACCATGTATTAAAAAAGTACTTTATTTGAAAATTAATTACTGTAAAAAAAAGTTAAAAGTTAGAGGCTAAAAAGAACGGGCCTAGCTGACCCGCCATGCTAGGAGTATAATTTTTGGCAATCCCTGACAAGTACTCTACCACTTCCCTAAGGAAAGACAACTAATGGCTGCCATTAACATACAAGACGCAAGATGTTTTATGGATGTCTGGCCATTTTGTTCGCATAGGAGCATATCTTGCGCATGGACCACATTCACTGCAGCAACAAGCTGGACATTTCCAAAAGGATAGTATTACAAGCAGGAAACAGTCGTATACTTCAAGGACCGGAAATCCTCTATTTCAAACAAGGTCTACTAGTGTAGAAAATATAGGTAATATTTTAATTCTAAATTTTATTAGAAAATAGATACAATAAAATAGCGATGAAAAGCTCACTACTAATAGTAGGCTACTCATCATACTTTGAAATATACGTAAGGAAAATATAATATCAAAGTCGTACGAATGCACGAACGATTTACTGTTGGGTTTGATGGAGAACAGAAAGCTGCGTAGGCGTGATGCAGTGTAGGCTCGATGCAGTGCAGAATATAGATGAAGTAGAGTAGGAGCGGTCACGCAAATGCGTTGCCAGAAATCTTATTGTTGCCCTGTGCATGTTCTCTCTGCGACAACGGTTTGGAGATCTCGGTCTTCTCTCTTATTAGTGCACGCTGAGAAGAAAGGTCAACGAGGTTCAGTTGCTCAACACTTCGTATAAATTCACCAGAGTGGAAGAAGACAATGGGAGAAAGGAATGGTGGAGTTTAGTGCTAAGCCTGGACGTCTCTAGACCTTTTATAGACGTGCTAATTACTCTCTTGTAACTGACACCGTTAAACTAAAATAATACTCAAGTAATTGACTCCATTATTCACTGGTAACTGCTAATATTTAAACCAAATAATGATAATTAAACAGTCTTATTACCAGTCAAAAAGAAGATAGATGATACATGGTTACGCAAAAATAAAGTGGACTTGGACTGCCAGGTGGCGCGTCACGCCACGGCGTAGTCGCGCGTCATAAGTCACAAGTCATACGATTTTTACGTAAAAATACGTGAATACACACACGCGTACGTACGCGTGTGTGTGATTAGCCAAAGCCCTCATGCCATTCTATCCATAATTCAAGGAGTGGTATAGACTTTACCTTATAAATTGGTCTCTCCCACCTTGACTTAACAATATGATATTAAACTATGTACACTTTGGAATTAAGAAAATATGCCTCACTCATGGGCCTATGTTCAACAATCCCCTATCTATTTCAAAGCAAGAAGCAAATAGATGTCAAAAATATTGTACTGAAGTGTTGTTTAATATACCAGTCTTATAATATAAGTCTCGTACGGGTTGAACTTAATGACATCCCTTTTTTTAAGGTATAAAACCCCAACAATAATCCTAAAATTAGAAAAAAAATATAAAATTCTAAAAGTTCCCACGTCAATCTAGAGAAAAAGAAAAGATCTTATACGTCTATCAGATGGCTCACGTATATTATAACAGTGATGTCTTCATCCAACATAATACGAATTGCCTACCAAACACCAACCAGTCCACTTGCAAGAAAATCTCAAAAAATTATAAAAAAGAAAATTCTCTCATTAGTTGAGAAGAAAGGAAGTATATTGCTTATTCTAATGAAGCTAGATTATAACGATGCAGATTAATATACATAGATATTATAGTTATATAACAAAGACAATAGTATCTTAATATCTAGCCATCCAAGTGCGCTGGTAATTCCACTGGTTTGCTGAATAGGGTGTTCTTTTGAGTTATGACTTATAGATTTTGGCTGTTCGAGAGAGGGAGAGTACGAAGAGAGATATTTATGTGTGATTTTAGTCAATCTACATATTTAATCAACTTATAAATTTTATTTTTAAAAAAATATTTTATTTAAAAGTTAGTTACTGTAAAAAAAATCAAAAGGCAAAATTAAAACGATCAGACCTAGCTAGCTGGACCGCCCCGCTGGGAGTGTAATTTTTGGCGAATGGCGATCCCTGACAAGTACTCTACCACTTCCCTACGGAAAGACAACTAATGGATGTCATTAATGATACAAGACGCAGGAAGTTTATGGGTGTCTGGCCATTTTGTTCGCATAGGAGCATATCTTGCATGGACCACATTCACTGCAGCAATAAGCTGGACATTTCCAAAAGGATAGCATTACTAGCAGGAAACAAGGCCATTAAAGACCTTCAATGGCATTAGAGGGAGAGTGCCTCGATAAGAGCTTAGGAATGCACGAAGAAGAGACCACTTTGACAAGAGGAAAGAAAGAGGATGTCGTTGGGTCTCACGGTGAAAATATTGAGTACTGCCTCCTATGGACGAGGGGATTTGCTTTAGGAATTTTTATAATTTAGTTTGAAATTTGAACCAAATCCTAAGGATTTGAATCCAAATCCGCCATCCAAACATGCCTAAATCGATTGTGTGCGATAATTAATATTATCATTCATCAAAAGGTACTAGTACTAATAACTGAAAGAATTATAGTTTCGGTGAGAGAAAGAGAATTATAGTTAACTAGCAGAAACACCCGTGCAATTGTGTGGCTAGATATTAAGATATTATTGTCTTTGTTGTACAACTTTAATTCTCATCATTGAAAATACAACTGTATTTGTTATACAAATCTAATATCAATGCATTACTATTCGGCACCATTATAACTTGGTCCCATCACAATAAGCGGGTCGGTCATTCTATTTTTTTTTATTATTGAGAATTTCTAAAATTGTTTAAGGTTATTGTAGATTTTTTGCCTTCAAAACGAAAAAGGTGGCTTGAATATTGCCTGTTCTTTCTATTTATATATATGTAATTATTACTCCATAAACCACAAATTACACAGTACTACACATTAATAAACCACAGGAGTGGTAAATTACATAACAGCAAAGGGACTCCTAAAAATAGATTTCTGATTTCAACCTGCGGGTACACATATAGTTGCTGGCTTGCAGACCTGAACCTCGATCAAGCCATCTTAACTTCGAATAACGTCTTCAAGTGCTAGCAAGGAGGGAGGGAACCACAGAAGCTTGGTCTAGCCTTGCATGCCTACTTCGAATCTGGCGAACCTTTTGAAGGTAACTCCTTAGCCTTCACATACAGGTACAAGTAGAGCCCGATAACAAGTACCAGAGATGCGCCGGATAAGCTAAGGCCCGGCTCAGAACCGCTGTGGGCGGTGGGCGCCGGATAAGCTAAGTAAAAATTTTTTTGATTTTTTTCGTTTTTTTTAAATTTACTTATACTTTTTTTTCATTTTTTGTTTTTGGTTTTTTTATATTTTTTACATTTAATTACACTCAATAAACCAACTCAGCTACAGTATTTTTTCAGTCAACTACAGTGTTTTTTCAGCAAAAGCCAAAAGCCATCGCTATTCCGATCACCCCCTAAGTCAACAGAACGCACATCAATACATCATATTATATCTTCAATGTGGGCTTTTAAACTTCTACAGATAATGAAACTATAAATGAAAACCCGCTTTTCTGCAGAAAATTGTAATATAATTTCAAATGTGATATTGAGAATTGATTTCACACGCGTTCAAAAGATTTTAGTTTTAGCGTAGCAAAAATGATTGCCAGAGAAAGTGATTTATGTTCTTTGACAAGCCCATGGACTAGCATGCTCAATGTCTTCTCACCTGGCCTCATCCCCAACACCTCCATCCTCCCAACTAGCTCAACCACACCATCCACCTTACCCCACTTGCTAAACATCATCGCCAGCATTGTCAGCATATGTTCATCGACCCACCCCACTCGCTCATCCTTTGAAACATGTCATTCACGTCATCCAGATGGCTTGCATTGCAGTAGAACTGTAGTAGCAAGGTGAGCGTGCACTTATCGACACTCCCATCACCGCACCTCGCCACCATCTCCCAGAGCCTTGCCTCTGCATTGTCCGTGCGGCTGGCCTTGGTGAGCGCATCAACAAAGCATTGTAGGTGTATGAGTTGGGGTGCAACTAAGGCACATCCTCGCATCATCAAAGACATGGGCAGCGGTGTCAGGAAGGCCAGTGGTGCCCAAGCAATGGAGGGGGGAATCCCAAGGTGTCGAGTGTCATGGGGCATCGTGCAGTGAGCACGTCGACGATGAGGTGCTTGAGTTGGGCCGATTGGGGCACGGGAGCTGTGAGGCCATGGCATTGAACAAGTAGCAAGAGTGGCAAAAGCCCGGTTGGTCGGTGGCCCAATAGAAGAAGTCGAGGGTGTCGCACCAGGAGGGGAGTTGTAGGAGTACAGACTTGATGGCGAGAGCGATGAGGTAGGCGGTGAGGCGATAGAGGCAAGCCGCATCGTGGGAGGCACGTGGGGAGGAGAATTTGCCAAGCAAGTAGTGGGCGATGTAGGACAGGGAGGGGGACACAGGGTCTACCGCGGGTGGGGCGATGGTGGTGAAGAGTTGAAAGAGGGAGGACAACACGGGGGCGGTGGTGCGGGTGAGGCGGCAAAGAGCCATGGAGACAGCAGGTGGAGTTTGGCCATTTTGGGTGGTGGAGTAGAGGCAGAAGATGGCTAGAATCGGGAACGGGGTTTGGTCCTTAGACTCAGGCTCATTTGGTTCCTACACGTGCAGACAAAATGGACATCCCCTAAAATTTGATCCAGCCAACGCCCTTCCCTACCATTCGATCACGAGACAAGCCAAAGGTCACCTAGCCAAGGTTGGTTTCCGAGGGAGGGGGGTTGGTTGGGGCCCACCTGTCAACGCCAGTTTTTTGTGAGAGGGTGATGGGATGGCAAATGAACCACCAATAAGAGGGTGAGGATGAACCACCACCGCCAACTCCTTTTCTAAAGTAGTAAAAATAAGCCAAATGAAATCCATCAAGCACAAATAATTATCCTTGAATTTGGAAATTGAATACAAAATTCACATTCTATCAGCAAACAAGAGAGAATCATACTACGACTCACATAGATAGACATATGTATTCATTCATGGATCAATCCACAGAAGATCCTCAATTTGGAGTCATGGTCACCACCAACTCAGATAAGTTTCATACGAGTTCATGGTAATAAAACTAAATTGGGTCATCTATTATGTACTAAAAGTCGATGCTAGACGTTTTGCGGCTGCTAAGAAAAAAAGAGAAATATGCTGTAAATCCTCACAAAAAATCTAGCCCTTAATCTGGTGGACTCTAACTAAGTTGAACTATAATAACCATTAGATTTTTATTATATTTAAAGAAAAAATATATAACCATTCATCTAGCCAACTTGAGTTATAACGTCTTAGATTAAAAGAACGACTCAATGTCAAATACAATAAAAATAACAAAAATCAGGAATAAAGAATAAAAGAAAATTAGCAATTTGATTTTAATATGAACTCCAAAGTAAAACCTAAAAATACTTGAAATTTGGAATAACAATTATCAGCTGGATCTGTATACGTATTCAAACCTAAAATTGAAAATCAAAATAAAATAAAAAAAATAAAATTTAGATTAAAATAAAGATTCTACGTCAAGTATAATAAAAAATAGTAGAAATTTGGAATGAAAAAAAGAACATTAGCAATTTTATTTTCATATGAACTCCAAAGTAAAACCCTGAAATAGCTAAAATTTGGAATAACAATTATTAGTTAAATTTGTATACAGATTGTAACCTAAAACTAAAAATTGAAATACAACAAAAAACTAAATTTAGATTAAAATAAAAAGTCCATGTCACGTACAATAAAAAAATAATAGAGATTCCAAATAAAAAAACAAAATTAACCATTTGATTTTCATACAAACTCTGAAGTGAAACCCTAAAATAGTTGAAATTCAAAACAAAAATTAGATGAAAATTAACAGTTGGATTTGTATACGGATTCTATCCTAAATAGAAATTGAAATAAAATAAAATAAAATAATAAATGTATATATATATAAAGAGTCCATGTCAAGTATAATGAATGGAATCAGAAATTCGAATAAAAATTAGCAGCTAGATTTGTGTGTGAATTCCAATCTAAAATCAAAAAAGAAAGTCTATGTCAGCTATTTGCTTGTCACATTAAGCCATTAATTATTACATGAATACAAGTGTTGTTGACATATTGTATATCAATTTGTTAATTTGAGAGCACTTATGTCCTTTATAGAACTTAGACAGGTTCTCAATCATTGGAACTTAAAGTTAAAATCAAAATTAGATTGTACTTTCTACTCTCAATGGCTTTTACTTTAAGTACTATTTCCATAATATAAAATTTCAAATTTTTATCTTTTAAGATGGAGACTAAATACTTTATCTAAGAAACTAACACTTGAAAATGCATGGGTTGCCAACCAATTTTACAAAAGATCACATTTTTTGGGGATTAAATTCATAGGTATGGCCCCCATTGAGCTAGTCTCAGGTATAGGCCCACTAGCCTAGGTGAAATCAGGCTATTTGGTAGACTGGCCCAGCATAGGATTTGCATGGATCTATTGGACTTATATGAGAAAAGTGGGTGTGTAGTTCTCGATTGTTCCACTAAAACAAAGATCTAGATGGAAGGAACATAAGGCTTTGCTCATTTCAGTTTCTCCGTTGGTCTTTTATTTCTAGTTTCCAATTTTTTTTATTTTTTTCTATTTTTTCTATTTTGTTGGATTTTTTCTATTTTCTTTTTCTCCATAGTTCTTTTATTGTCTGTGAAGGGCTAATCTATTTTTTATTTTTATTTTTTAAAATTTAATTACGCCAAAAAATCACCAACAAGTATAATGCAAAATAAGTTTGCTACTGTGCCAAACATTGAAAAAAGCCATAAGCCACAAAAAAATCAAATGAGTCGGGCCAAAACCCTAGAAATTGAAGTACGTTAGTACGTTGCCCTAGGTCGGAAGCTGTTGGACCCCAGAGCAACGACTCTAGGATCATCTGTGTAAATCACACTAATTCAGGATCAGCTAGTGCACACAGGGGTAACAGGGATAAATATCCAACACAAATGATAAACTTTATTAAATATGGTCTTATGACCCAAAGTTTACAACCATGCTCATTGGCTGCAAAATAGCAAACGGGAAAAAAATAACTGCTGAAGCAACTGAAGGAAGCAAAGCCCAAGCTTGCCCATAGGCAGACAACAGTAAGACGTGGCCTACTCATCCTGGTCCTTACCGTAGTCAAAGTTGTTCTCCTATAAGATGTGAAAGCAAAGGTGAGTACAAACTTGTACTCCGCAAGTTACACGGAAGAATGTATTATAATGATAAAGGCAACAAAGAGAGGCATATATGATTAATTTGAGCATAAAGCAATATTTAAAGAAATACTGTAAATAGACTGAAATTACTTAATTTAATACTAGAAGTAAAAGACTGTAATTCAATTTTATAACGTTAGTGCAGGCATCGACCTAGCACTAACCTAATCACGAGCATCCCACCCAGACCATCTTTCTCCAAAAAAGATCCCTTGTGGATTCCATCCATCCATATGCTTTTTAATCTCCTATGAATTCCATCCATCCATAAGCCTTTTCAAAAATCCATTTTAAAAATCAAAGTATAATCCATGAAAAACTTTACTCAGCTTGCCCATGACCGTGGGCACGGCTATCTAAGATAGGTTATACACTCTGTAGAGATTGTACAGCTTTACTCACAAGACATGATCATCCCATATTACCACGCGATAAGCACACTTCCTATGGTGTGCAGCGGAGAGATCATGATAAGATCTTTACAATGCCAAGCCTTTAACATTACCAAACCAACACTAAGGTTTCACTCCAGTAAGGAATCTACCAGACCAGAACCCCCTCTTGAGCCGAGTGAGACTTCTCATGGACATGCCACGCTCACTTCCAATCTACAGCGAGACTCAGGTTGGGATCTGCAAATTAGTCAATCAGGACTGTCCCACACAAGCCTTGTGATAGTATGAAAGGGGATTTGTAGCAGTAGCTCATAGACCGGTCCTTAACTTGACTTATGCTCAACTACATACCCCTTGTGCCTGATAATCAACATTGTGTCACCGAACAATAATACATGCTAGCACCCACCACCTAACCATTAGCCTAGGTACAAACCAAGTTTTATATTTTTGTTTTGAAATATTGCATAGACTTTCTTGACTCACCAAAGTCAAGAATACTTTTCAAAAGTGTAGGACCGTATGGCGTGATCAGAGGAGGCTGAATGATCGCCCCTACTTTTTACCTGTAATCATGTCTCAAAACAATACATGGAATATGATTGAGATTACCGTATACTTGATTATCGATTTCCTTGGCAGATTGGTTGAGACTGTTGATGATTATTCCTATTCGAAGATCTACTACAGATTGACAAATTCACATCTAGTACGACATCAGCACATCTGAAGTCATACGTGTCTGCAACATCTTCGAAGTCTTTTCGAAGTCTAAGTTAAAGCGCCGAAGTCAATGAAGTCAATCAAACTCCGGCGAAGTCTGTAAAATCACTGTAAGACCTTTGATGAAGTCTTCAGCGAAGTTCAGGTAAAGCTTATTCGAAGTCCCTGAGAGATGTTGACGAAGTTTCCTATGTTCGTGAAGTCTACGAGGCATGAGATGCAGCGAAGTCTTAAATCAAGTGTTCGCGAAGTCCTCGGTGAAGTCTGTAATATTCTCTGTGAGGTCCCTACAAAAGCTTCATTGAAGTCTTCTTCGACTAGGCAGTCTGCGAAGTAGGCAAACTCTTCGACTTTGAGAGGCATATTTTGTCTATGACTATCGATCAAAGCTTCTCGATAGCCGTTTGATGATCTCAAAAGCTTCTCGATTGCTATCTGATAATACTACTCGAACGCCGTCTGATTTTCCAGAACTTCTCGATATCTGTCCGATTTCACTTATCGTTTGGACTGATCCGAACATCCTTGATATCAATCATCGTTAGATTTCCATGGCTTCTTGATGACCATTTGATCTTACTTATCGTTTGGACTAGTCCGAACATCCTTGATATCAATCATCATTAGATTTCCATGGCTTCTCAATAACCGTCTGATCTTACTTATCATTTGGACTGGTCTGAACATCCTTGATATCAATCATCGTTAGATTCCCATGGCTTCTCGATAACTCGGCGAAGACTGAATTCACTCGGAGAATTTATTAGGCTTCTCAAAGAAAAACAGAGACAACTCGGAGCGAACCGAGACTTTCATGGGAACAATTTTAATAAATCCAAGAGTCAAATATGCATCATCAGCAACACAATCTATCCAAGTGTCAATTATTCATCATTAGCAACAAGTAAGACACTCACATGTTCTCACAATCTCCCCCTTGGTCTCACAATCTCCCCCTTGATGAATACATTGACAATACCACTACAAGTTGCCAAGGACACATCACAACACCTAAAACTCCCCCATAAAATTCTCCCCCTCACACCTAGCCTACAACCTCTTCTTGTCTATCCTCCCTGTGTCTTACTTCTCCCCTTTTGGCATTGAAGTCATCAAGATCGGAAGAAGAAAGGAAAAGGAAATCATTCTTTGATGGAGTAGAGTTAAGAAATATTCAGAAGCGATGAAAATTTTCGAAGTCATGTGTCATGAATAAGAGAATGTGCACAACCCATTTATTAGAGTAGGACTCTCTAGATCATATAAACTCATATAATTTGCAGCACTGGCACTTGTAGTCTTGAGCGTGATTAAGTAATTTAAAGCAATGATAGGTATATCATCTTTGACCAAGCCAATTATAAGAGGCACTGAGAAATATCACAACAAATAGTCAGAGCCCAAAAAGGGAAGCAAATCATAAATCTAGAAGGACTAGCAGTCTCATAAAACACCTTATTGTTTTGCACTCAATTTTTGCATGTGGTATGCTTGAAGCACACTTCTTTTCAAGATGATGAGAATTTGTAGCTCATTTTTTTTAAATGGTGGTATGCTTGAAGCATACATCTTTTGATCTATGCACTTGATGTGCTTTTCTTTTGTTAACCATAGCATGCTTAAAGCATACTTTTTTTTGAATGTTTCACTTTCTCATCTTTTTGTAATTCATAACATGCCATTTAGGAGTATCATAAAAATGAACAATACCAGCCTTCTTTTCTAGATTTAAGATAGGACTCACAATCAGGCTAATCCTCTTCAGATGAACATTGCAAAGTACAATCTCTAATTAAATCGTTCAAAGTATTTTACCATGTCATGATTAAGATTTAAGTAGAGCCAATTTACTACAACTAGTCATGAACAATGCTGCAGAAAATATGAATAAATATGATAAATAGAGCTCTTTCACAATTTCAAGGTCTAGAAATGCACACAATGTTCGTCAAGAAAGTTAAGCAAGGCTTCTGAATATTTAATCACAAAGCTCCGCCTCAGAATAATCCCGTAGGATGCAAAACACCCAACTCACTTCTTAACCGAGCAAAATGAGAGGTATCAAGGGGTTTGGTAAAGATATCAGCAACTTGTAAATCAGATTCAATGAAGTGTAAGACAACATCTCCCTTCTCTACATGATCTCTAAGAAAATGATAACGAATATCAATGTGTTTTGTTCTTGAATGTTGCACATGATTTTTAGCAATACTTATAGCACTAGTATTATCACAGAAAAGTGGAACACCATCTAGGTTTAAGCCAAAATCCTTAAGAGTAGCTGTCATCCAGAGCAATTAAGAGCAACACGAAGCAGCAGCTACATATTCAGCCTTAGCTGTCAAGAGTGCAACAGACAATTGCTTCCTAGAGGCTTAAGAGACAAGAGATGTGCCCAAAAAGTGACAAGTGCCAGAAGTACTCTTCCTATCAATTCGACAACCCCAAAGTCCGCATTTGAATAGGCTCTAACAGTAAGGTAGGAAGACGAAGAATACCATAAGCCAAAATCCAGGGTTGATTGAAGATACCTGAATATACGTTTTACCGCTTGTCAATGAGAAGCTCGAGGAGAGGCTTGAAAGCGAGCACACAAGCATACAACAAAGTGTATGTCTGGTCTTGAAGCGGTGAGGTACAAAAGAGAGCTAATTATACTTCTGTATTCTTTTTGATCAACAGACTCACAATCTTCATCGACCTCTAGTACAACTGTAGATCCCATGGGTGTGGAAATTGTATTGATTTTTCCCATATCAAACCGTCGAAGTAGGCCTTTGGTGTACTTGGTTTGATAAACAAAAGTACCAAATTTTGTTTGCTTGATCCGTGAGCCTAAAAAGTATGTGAGTTCTCCCATCATGCTCATCTCAAATTCCCTACTCATACTATCTGAAAACTTTAAAACAAGAGCATAAGAGGAACCACCAAAGATGATATCATCCACATAAATCTGAACAAGTAATAGATTATTGCCATGTTTGAGAGTAAAAATAGTCTTATCTACTTTCCCCATGTGAAATCCCTCTTTTAGCAAATAGGATTTAAGTCTCTCATACCATACCCTAGGAGCTTTTTTTAACTCATATAAAGCTTTAGACAACTTGAAAACATGGTTTGGAAATTTAGGGTTCTCAAATCCTAGTGGTTGTCTAACATATACCTCCTCCTCGATAAAACCATTGAGAAAAGCACATTTTACATCCATTTGATATAAACAAAAACCTTTAGATGCTACAAATGCTAAGAGAATTATAATGGATTCTAATCGAGCAACAGGTGCAAAAGTTTCACTAAAATCTAAACCTTCTACCTGAGTGAAACCTTAAGCCACAAGTCTAGCTTTATTTCTAACAACCACCCCATCTTCGCTTTGTTTATTTTTAAAAGCCCATTTGGTTCCAATAATATTATGATCATGTGGAGGAGGAACTGAAGTCCAGACTTTGTTCCTTTCAAAGTTCTCTAACTCTTCATGCATAGCATTAATTCAAGACTCATCAGATAACGCGTGACTTACATCTCGGGGTTCAAAATACGAGACAAAAGCAGAATGAGCATATGAAGTATTTGAGTTTTACCTGCTCTGGAGAACTCTTTTGTTTAACTCACCAATCATCTGATGTGGAGGATGTAGTCGTTGAATACGTAGATGTGCTTCTGAAGTCATAGACGAAGAGGTATTCGTAGTCAAAGTTAGGGCCTCTGTCTCTGAAGTGGTCGAAGGGGTCATAGTCTCTAGAGTAGTCAAGGGAGTCATAGTCTTTGAAGTAGTCGAAAGGGTCGTAGACTCCGAAGAGGTCATAGTCGGAGATCTCGTGGCTGTAGTCGAAGTCAGAGTCGGAATCAAAGACTTGCAGTTGGAGCAATGTCATCGTCAGAGTCATAAAAAATGACATCGAGAGTGTCTGAAACTTGTTCCCCTGCATGGTCTGGTCTAGTCCCCGGACTAGCCTTCTCAAATGTGACCTCGCAGGTCTCAACAATTCTGTTAGTATCTAAGTTGAGTACACGATAACCCCGAGTGTGAACTGCATAACCAAGAAGAATGTCATCTGATGATCTTGAATCAAATTTGTCAAGGTCGCCTTGTTTAAGGATAAAACACTGACATCCAAACACCCTTAAGTGAGAAATATTTGGTGTTCGACCAAATCGAAGTTCATATGAGGTTTTATTCAATTTAGCTCGTAAGAAAACTCTGTTGGAAATGCAACAAGCAGTCAATATGGCTTCGGCCCAGTACTTAGAGGAGTAGAGAGTTCATCTAGCGTAGTCTGAGCCATCTCGACCAGAGTCTTGTTGTTGCGTTCGAAACCCTTCTCAGCACAGAAAGATGCGAACAACGAGTTATTGAATTCAGTCCCATTATCACTGCTGATCGCTCTAAGGGCTCCAGGAAAATCTTTAGCAACTCTAAGGGCTAGCTCTCGCAAGTGAACAGAAGCTTCATCTTTAGATGCTAAAAAATAAACCCAAGAGTATCTAGAGTAATCATCAACAATGACGAGTACGTACTACTTTTCATCTATCTACTGAACTGTGGCTGGACCAACAATGTCCATGTGCAATAATTGTCCAGGAAACTCTATCATAGCTTGAGATATTGGAGGATGAGACGAAGCAACCATCTTACCATGTCGACAAGGTGAACAGGCCAGATCTGTTGCTTTCCTAGGCTTTAGACTAGGAATACCTCTCACAAGGTTACGATTACTAAGCCGGGTGAGATGGTCGAAGCCAATATGACCAAGTCTTCGATGCCAAAAGAATAAGTCTTCAGACTCAGAGGAAATGAGGCATCGATGAACAGATGTTGATAAAAAAGAAAAATCACATTTGAACAGCCAACCAACTCGACTAATCTTGCAAACAAGATCACTAGATGTATTTAGAATTCGACAAGAGTGTCTTTCAAATACCACTTCAAGGTTATCGTCTACCAACTGAGACATCCTTCAAGATAAACTCGTTGTTGACATGCACGACACCTTTTGTAAGAATTTGTCCCTGGGAATTTTCTCCGAAAGTGATCATCTCATCACCAGGGGCATCGGTAAGAGAGGAGAACCATCTTGAGTCTCCGGTCATGTGTCAAGAGCAACCAGAGTCAATCAGCCATATGTCCTCCTTGTCTTTTTGACGTGCCTACATAGTCCAGACAGTTGTCGATATCTTAGTACTAGAGTTAGTTAATAGAGATTTTGTCATCCAGTACTGAGATACTCGATGGACAGGAGCAAAACTATGCACAGGTAGAAATTTAAGTGAAGCATTAGCTGTGCGAGAGGTGTTGTAACATCCCAAAAATTTTATCCCTTTATTAAAATGTTTATTGGTTTTTCCTGGATTTTATTCCAAGCCCTGATTTGAGAAAAACAAAAAAGTATTTTATTTTATAAAGGCCAAAAGGAATTTATTGCACTCATGAAAGTCAAAATAAATGTATTTCTTTTCCTAAAGTCAAATATGTGATTACCTTAATTTTTCAGGAAATTATAAAGATTTAAAAACCTTCCCTTTAAAGTCAAATTGTGTTGGTATAAAAATCAATTATCAAAATAGGGTGGAAATATTTTTATTAAGTCTAAAATAGTTCCATGAGGTTCTCTGAATTTTTTTGGAATTTTTAAAATTTATTTGGTATTTTTCTGAGTTTTCTAAAGCTTATTATCATTTCTGGAAATCAAAAAGAAAATCAAAATCCAAAACCCCTCCCAGGTTTAAAGCTTATTATCATTTAATCATTTCTGGAAAGTTTTACTGTATATGCATGCGTACTTCTATTCAAATTTAATTTAAATTCAGTTTAAACTTTAGTTATGCCCATGATCCTTTGACTATAGCCAATTTTGAATCTCGAATTCATATACATTGTCACCCTAGCTGAAAACTAGTTAGTACCATAGTATTGACTAGAAAATTTTATAGAAATGCTTAGCCTGGCTTAGTATAATTTTAGGTGGGATCAATCTTTCACATGAAATAACAGACTTTGAAAAATTGATATCTTGACTTCGGTGAGTCAAGGATGGTTTATGAAAATTGTTTAAAAATGAAAATAGAAACTTATGATTTGGACTTAGGCTAATGGTTGATTGTCGTGCATGTGGGTATGTGGTTGAGCCTAAGTCGGATTAAGGACCGTTTCTGTGATCCATTTTACGAAGTCACTTCGTACTACCACAAGTCCGGTATAGGACGAATCTGGCTAAGTAATTTGTGAAGTTCCAAATATGGTTTCGCTATAGGCTGATTGTGAGCGTGGCGTAGACCGCGAGAAGTCTCACAAGGCACCAGAGGGGGCTCCAACTCGTGGATTCGAGTTGTGGTGAAACCTTAGTGGCGGCGTGATTGTTTTGGCTATGGATCATCGGAACAGTCTTGTCATGAACTCTCCGTCGCACACCTAAGGCAGTGTGTTTATCGCGTGGCTCAGGTGAGAGGGAATGTCTTGTGGGTAAAATTGTACACCTCTGCAGAGTTAAAACCTATCCTGGATAACCGTGTCCACGGTCATAGACATGCTGAGTAGAGTCTTCACAGATTAGACTTGAATTTTATAAAACTTGGTTTTCGGCAAACTCTGGTTTTTGGTAATGGTCCGGGTAGATTCCCGTGGTTAGGTTAGTGTAGGTCGGAGCCTACACTAACGATACTACTTCGCAAAAATGATGTTAGTATTGATGTATTGAAAATTCAGCTTTTCATACTTATACTATTGTATTTAAATTCAGTACTGCTTTTTGCACAAATAAACTTAATAAGCCTCTCTTTGCTAATCCTATGCATGCATGAACTCTATTATATTCTCGGTGTAACTTGCGTCAGTACTTAGTGTGCTTACCTTGGGAGTACTTTTGTACTCACCTTGCTAAATTTGTTGCCAGACTTTGACAGCGACTACGACGGTGAGGACTACTTCAGCGAATAGGACGCATCTTACAGTCATTCGCCTGTGGGAGGCTAGATGGGCTGTTCTGCTACCTTTTACCGTTTTTCCGCTGCTTTAATTTCTTTTGTTGGCCTTGTGCCCCTATATTGTAAGACTTGGCCATAAGGCCGTATTTTCGTTTAATAATATTCTGTGGTGATTTTTGCATGATATACATTACTGTTGACCCTGTGTGCACTAGCTTTTCCTGGGATAGTGCGATTTACACAGAGGGACTTGGAGTCGTTGTTCCGGGTCCCGACAGGTGTGCTGAACCAAAGTGCAATGTGTCTTTTTCGGCAGAGCTTGTTTCACATCCGAACGATTGGGTTGTAGATGAAGTGCTGGACAACCCGAGAATCTTTGTCGAAACTCCTTCACGTGCATCATATGTTGGAGAGAACTAACTGGTCAAACAATCTTTAGTCTTGCTTTCTTTTCTTCCTTTGCCTTCCTAAAGCAAAATTGCACCAGATGACCACCTTTCCCACAGTGGGTACATTGGTACTTGTCTCGAGGTGTAACAGATGACTTGACACTACTATGTTGGATTAAAGGGTCTTGTGCTAGACCAGCAGATCTGAATACAACTTGTTTGGTTCTGACTTGACCCCAATCCTTCCAGGTCCTAAAAGCTTAACAATCTTAGGAGGATGATTCTTTGCATGCTCAGTGAGGTTAAATCCTAGACCATGTTTCTTCATGCTTGTTTTTGATTGATCAAGGATCATGTTCAGATATTTCTTGCCAAATGAAAATATCTGTAAGGTGTTCTTAAGATATTCATTTTCTTTTAGCAATTTGGGACAGGATGAGCATTTAACCATCCTATCTTACTTATCATTTGGACTGGTCCGAACATCATTGATATGAATCATACGGCTTGATCTTAAGGATGTTCGGACCGGTCCAAATGATAAGTGAGATCGAACAGTTATCGAGAAGCTTTGGAATATCATATGGCTTTTGAGTAGTGTTATCAAATAGCTTTCGAGGAGCTTTTGAGATCATCGAACTACTATCGAGAAGCTTTGAAGATTGATAGTCGTAGACAGACCTACTTCTCGTAGTCGAAGACTTCGCATACCTCGCAAACTGCTCTAGTCGTAGACTTTATATGCCTCACAGACTGCTCTAGTCGAAGACTTCGCAGATTGCTTCTAGTCGTAAACTTCACATGCTTCGCAGACTGCTCTAGTCAAAGACTTCACAAACTGTTTTCTTGTCCGAGGACATCGGTGAAGCTTTGCGGGGACTTCGCCGAGGACTTCGATTGAAACATTGTTTAAGACTCGGATGTGTTGAAGACTTCACGGACTCCGTGCGATGACTTCGCGAACTTCAGACTTTGTCGACTCCGCTACGATGTACACTTCGCAGGGTCTTCACAGTAATTTCTCAGACTTCGCTAAGGGCTTCAGAGAAACATCTCAGGGACTTCACAGTTATTTCTCAGACCTCGCCAAGGACTTTGGAGAGTGTTGCGGATACAAAGGACTTCGGAGATGTTGCGGACACTAGGGACTTTGGATGTGTTGATGACGGACTAGATGTGAACTTGTGTTGGAAGATATGTTTCTTTGGTCTTTGCATGTGCAGGTGAGTGTGGAGACAACCATGGTTGGTGGCGAGAAGGATCAGGACTAGGATAGGGAGATCTGAGGTCCAGAACGGTCAAAGATATCACGCGGGATGATCGGACTGACGCTGGAGTACATGTAGATCGAAGGGTGTGCTGTGTGAAGAAGCTACAGGAGGGGTGTTGCTAGAGGCTTCGACACAGTGGTTGGTGTTACGTAAACGAAGATACAGGAGATGTGATCCCAGATGCTTCGATACGTACTGTATCAGGAGTTATGGATAGATTTCATAACTGGTGAGATAAAACCCTTGTTTGGAATGGTTTCGGGTCCCTTGATTTGAGAAAGAGATAAGTTCGTGTTTGAGTCAAACACGGTTGGATCTTAGCCTATAAAAGCCAGGAGAGGCTAAGGGCTAAGATGTGCTTTTGTGGTGCTTTTCGGGTGCTTGTTAGGAGATTTGAGCATGTGTATAATAGAGCACTCTTTATGCTAGAGCTTTTGTAGTGATGCTTTTGAGGGCACTTTGTAAACAATTAGAAATTCAGAATAGATCTTGTTGAATAAATCTAGTTCATTGTGAGTTAAAATATTCTGGTAATTGCTGATCCGCAGGAGGCGTACGACAAGGAGCAAGAATCAACATAGTCTCAATTGATCTACTGAAGATATCAATCATTGTGTATACGGTAATCTTATTTACATTGCATCTAGTGTTTTGAGACTTTGTTTCAGGTACAAAGTCGAGGTGATCATTCACCCCCCCCTCTGATCACGCCATACAGTCCTACAAGTGGTATCAGAGCCTTATTGTAATGGCATCAGAACATCATCGCTTCTCCGGAAAGCCCCCCGTCTTTGATGGATCAGATTACCTCTACTGGAAAACACGCATGGAGGCATTTCTTCAAGCACAAGGTAATGCAATCTGGTAAAAAGTTGAAATCTCATATGAATTAACTATTGTTATTATTGTACAAAATACTACTGATGTAGAGGCAAATGCTAAGGCTAGAAATATTTTGTTGCAAGGGTTGAGTAGAAACGAGTTTGTTAGAATTGCTCATCTTAAATCTGCTCATAAAATCCGAACTACTCTAGCCGATTACCATGAAGGATCTAAGTCAATCAAAGGAGTCCGACAAAACCAATTCAAAAAGGAATATTCAAAATTTGAGATAAAGCGTAGAGAATCAGTAGATGCACTTTTCGATCGCTTTAATAAGATAGTTAGTGATTTACAATCTGTCAATGTTACATATACTAATTCTGACAATGCTCGACAAATTTTGAATTCTTTAGATATGTCAGTTTGGAATGTCTTGGTCACAACTCTCAATCACTTGATCAATATGGAATCTCTAACGCTGAATGACTTGTATTCTAAGATGAAAACTTATGAAATTTATGTTTTGGCTAGGATACATAAAACTAGTTTTTTGGGCTTGATGACTAATCAATATAAAGATTTCTCTAGTTCCTTCGTTGTTTCTTTGTCTGCATTATATTCTATTTCAGATGAACAATTAGATGATATTCCAGATGAACAACTAGTACTCCTCTCCAACTAGGTGACTAAGACAATTAACAATGTCAGATTAAGACGGAGAGGAGGACCAATCTGAACATGATTCTAGATCAATCAAAAATAAGTATGGTCTATGATTTAATTTCATTGAGCATACTAAGAATCATCCTCCTAAGATTGTTAAGCTTTTGGAACCTAGGAGAATTGAAGTTGAGTCAAAACCAAAGCGAGTTGTATTCAAATTTGCTGGTCTAGCACAAGACCCTTTAATCCAATAGAGCACTGACAAGTCATCTATTATGACTACACCTCGAGACAAGCACCAATGTACCCACTGTGGCAAAAGTGGTCATCTGGTCATCTAGTGTTCGACTAGTCAATTCTCTTGGACAACCTATGCACTCGAAGGAGTTTCGACTAATATTCTCGGGTTGACCAGCACCTCATCCATGACCCGACCGTTCGGTGTGAAACAAGTTTTGCCGAAAAGGACACATTGCACCTTGGTTCAGCATACGACTCGACTGAACAATTGCACAACTAATGCTTCACTTAAATTTTACCTGTGCATACTTTTGCTCTGTCCGTCGAGTATCTTAGTATTGGATACCAAAGTCTCTATTAACTAACCCCAGACTAAGATATCGACGGTTTGTCTATCTTTGTGTAGGCTCGTTGAAAAGAGAAGGAGGACATATGGCTAATTGACTTTGGCTGCTCTCAACACATGACCGGAGACTCAAGATGGTTCTCCTCTCTCACCCATGCCCCTGGTAACGAGATGATCACTTTCGGAGATAATTCCCATGGACGGATTCTTGCAAAAGGTGTCATGCATGTCAACGACAAGTTCATCTTGAAGGATGTCGCCCTCGTCATTAAGTTAAGTTATAACTTGCTTTCTGTTTCTCAGTTGGTAGATGATAACCTACACTCTTGTCAAATTCTAGATACATCTGGTGATCTTGTTTGCAAGATTAGTCGAGTTGGCTGGTTGTTTAAGGGTGATTTTTCCTTTTCGTTAACTTCTGTACCTCGGTGCCTGATTTCCTCAGAGTCCAAAGATTTATTCTTTTGGCATTAAAGACTTGGTCACATTGTTTTCGACTATCTCACCAGGCTTAGTAATCGTAATCTTGTAAGAGGTATTCCTAGTCTTAAGCCTGGGAAAGCAAGAGATCTGGTATGTTCATCTTGTCGGCATGGTAAGATGGTGGATTCGTCTCACCCTCCACTATCACAAGTTATGACTGAGTCCCCTGGACAATTACTGCACATGGACACTGTTGGTCCAGCCAAAGTTTAGTCAGTAGATGGTAAGTGGTATGTACTCATCATCGTTGATGATTACTCTATATACTCTTGGGTTTATTTCTTAGCATCTAAAGACGAAGCTTTTGGTTATTTTCAAGAGCTAGCCCTTAGACTTGCTAAAGATTTGCCTAGAGCTCTTAGAGCAATTAGAAGTGACAATAGGACTGAATTCAAGAACTTGTCATTTGCTTCTTTCTGTGCTAAGAAGGGCTTATACCATCAGTTTTCTTCAGCAAGGGTGCCTCAGCAAAATGGTGTAGTTGAACGCAAGAACCAGACTCTGGTCGAGATGGCTTGGACTATGCTGAATGAACACTACTCCTCAGAAGTACTGGGTTGAAGCCATATTGACTACTTGTTACATTTCTAACAGAGTCTTCTTATGAGCAAAATTGAATAAGACCTCCTATGAGTTTCGATTTGGTCGGACTCCAAATATTTCTCACTTGAGGGTGTTTGGATGTCGGTGTTATATAACATGGCAACCTTGACAAATTTGAGTCAAGGTCATCAAATGGCATTCTTCTTGGCTATGCAATTCACACTCGGGGTTATCATGTTCTCAACTTAGATACTAACAAAATTGTTGAGACCTGTGAGGTCACATTTGATAAGGCTAGTCTGGGGACTAGACCAGACAATGCAGGGGAACAAGCTTCGGACACTCTTGATGATATTTTCTATGACTCCAACGATGACATCCAAGGGCTATCGAGTTCTCTGACTCCGATTATAGCTACAAGGTCTCCAACTCTAACTCCAACTACAGCTACGAGGTCTCCAACTCTGACTCTGACTACAGCTACAATGTCTCTGACTCCGACTACAGCTACATGGTCTCCGACTCCAACTACAGCTACGAGGTCTCCGACTACCACCCCTTCGACCCTTGATTTGAGAAAGAGATAAGTTCGTGTTTGATTCAAACACAGTTGGATCTTAGCCTATAAAAGCCAGGAGAGGCTAAGGGCTAAGGTGTACTTTTTCGGTGCTTTTTGGGTGCTTGTTAGGATATTTGAGCGTGTGTATCATAGAGTGCTCTTTGTGCTAGAGCTTTTGTAGTGGTGCTTTTCAGGGCACTTTGTAAACAATTAGAAATCCATAATAGATCTTGTTGAATCAATCTAGTTCATTGTAAGTTGAAATATTCTGGTGATTGCTGAACCACAGAAGGCGTACGACAAGGAGCAAGAATCGACATAGTCTCAACTGATCTACCGAAGATATCAATCATTGTTTATACGATAATCTCAATTACGTTGCATCTAGTGTTTTGAGACTTTGTTTCAGGTACAAAGTGGAGGCGATCATTCATTCCCCCCTCTGATCATGCCATGTGGTCCTACATTTTCTTTGATATGCAGATCAAGGGGATTACCACATGGCCTTTACAATGTATCTAGCGAATCATCGCACCCGCTAAGGTTTCATCTGAGGGAAGGCTTTATTCGCCTCGCCCAGACCTCCTCTTGTGCCACACGACGGTTTAAACCTGCAACACAACCCGTGTCCATGATGGCTTAACCTAGCACTACGACTCATAGGTCACTCAAATCGTCCTTTCACCAACTGGTGATGCAAATTAGTTAGCCATACCTACACTTTGCCAGCTTGTGGCCGTACTGTTTTACACGAAGAGGTCATCACAGGATTAAGTCCTTAATTTGTCTGAGTGGTACATACCACAAACCATAAATTCTCGTGTTACATCCATACCAACCTCTTTTACCATCGGTCCAGACAGGTATAGCAAGTTTTCAGGGGTTTTGAGAAGCATAAATCAAGTTATCACAAATTATCAGTCATTTACATCCAATGACTGTCTCAAAAATAAGTTTTTATGTTTGAAGAGTAATGAGCAGGGCAATTTAATGCCCTGAACTTGCACACGACTAGCATGGCATTTAAATATGACATATAACTAGTAAAGTTATTATTAACAGTTAGGGTGATAAGGATCAGGCATTCCAAGTGTCAAGGATGGAATATTAATACTATTACAACATCTTGTAGGTATGTAGCTATCTTAAGCTTTGACATATGGTCGCAAAATAAATTAAGCATGCAAGTTGATAGTTTAAAAGAACATAGTTTAGCATAAAATGTAGGATCAATATGATCAAAGTGATGACTTGTCTTGCTTAGTTTACCACAGTCTTGATTTAACTCAGAGCCTGCTTAATCAGTCAGAAGTATTGAATCCTTGGTCTTTGTTTCCACTTGAATTTTGATCCCACCTGAGCTTGTTGCTTCTTCGAGACTTCAGATTCTAATATGCGACAACAAACGAAAGACCAAATAAATTCAAATAACTTCAACTTTTTAATTAGATTTAATTATGCTTGATTGAGTGTGGCTAGGATTGAGGATTTGAGAGAGAGGCTAGCGAGTGTGAAGTAGGCGCTAAGCTAAAAGAATTAGACACAAGGAGGTGGCTGAGCACTTCACCATGAGGAAAAATTAGAATAAGGAGGGGTCAAAGGTAAAGGATTACCTACAGGAACATCCTTTTTGGAAAAGAAGGTGGCCAGACACGGCTAATTGGGGAATGCTAAGGTTCGATCTTTTACTTGGTAACTTTCTTTTTATTGGATTATATTAATCAAGGAAGTTCCATAAGTCAAGGTAGACATACAGATAGGTATGAGAGATTTCCTGGGGCACTGGGTATTATTTAACGAGTAGGTTATCGGTATTTTAAACATTTTAAATCCCATTGGGGGATTTAAGTTCTCATATGATGAAGAATGACAAAGACCTGTCTTTGCCTAAGAAGGGTTGTCACTTTATGCTTTATCTTACAAGGTTTGTGTTTTAAGATAAGTGTTAATGGGTTACAATCAAATGTGTGAGTTATTTGATTGATGATGGGATCTGATAGGCATATTACTGGCATACAAATATTTTCGTGAGTCACCTAGTCGTAGGTTGGATTTGAGATAAGGATTAATGACTCCTTGATCAAATTTAAGAATCTTTTAATCTAAAACTCAGAAATTTACAGATAATTATAAGAGACTTACATTTAAATGGTTTACAAAAATTATTGAGAATCCCCTCAAATGGTTTATCACAATTGTTCAATTTTATTTCATGGCAACAGGCAAATTTAAGTTTTCGCATTAATTAATTTCATTTTCTTGCTAGTATCTTAGTGGTCGGAGCTGGACGGTCAGAAGGATTATAGTGGTTAGCAAGTACACATGGTCGAAGGCTTTAGAGTGGTCAAAACCCTACGACAATTGTTGAACTGCCCCGAGTGGTTGTAACCAATGAGGATGTCATAACTCACCGGGGCGGTCGCAACACTCAGTAACCACTCGAAGTCATAGCTACAGTAACCACTTGAAGTGGTAGCTACAGTAACCACTTAAAGTCGTAGCTGTAGTAACCACTCAAAGTCGTATCTGAAGTAACCACTCTAAGTCATAGATACAGTAACCACTCAAAATCGTAGCTACAATGCCGGTCGATCGATAGATTATGTTCGGAGTGTTCGGAAATTATAAGATGGCCGGAAGAGAGGGGGCAAGATAGGGTGAGCATGGGCAAGAGAGGGTCAAGGTGAACTCACCACAACGGTCCGAAGAGCCAGAGGGAAGCCGAGGTGAGCTCGTGCAAGAGCCGAGGCAGCGGTGGGTGGCTCACATGGAGGGGTCACGCCAGCGGGGAAGAGTGTCGGTTGGCTGTTGGGGAAGCTTCGGGGTGCCGAGGAGCTTCTCCCACCGCGAGGAATTGGAAGGAGGTTGGCCAAGGAGGAGTTGGCGGCGAAAATGGCGGTGTCAACCTGTCTCAAGGAGAACGGCCACCGCAGTGGATTCCGGCGACAAAACTCCAATTAACTAAGGAGGAAGGTAGAAGGCATTCGGGGGCACACCGCAACTCGGGTGGCTCGTGGGGAGTCTCGCGGGCATGGAGACGGGCTCGGCCGTGCTTTGCTTGGGGGGAAGAATACGCTGGGCTTCTTATAGCTCGGCAAGGGTGGGTGGTCGTTGGCGCAGCTGGCACCCACGGGAGTGGAGAAGTAATGCCGAGCAGCGGCGTTGATCGCGCGCGACAGGGCTAGCGGAATGGAGGAGCTAGGCAATGTCGATGTGGTGAGGAGTCAATGCAGCAGAGGGACGCGGTGCCTAGGTATGACCTCACGCGGTGATGCCATGAAGCGGAGCTAGGCGGGAGGGAGAGCAGAGCTAGGAGGAGGGTGACGTGAGCTCGACGTAGGTAGAGGAAACCATGGGCGAAACTCGGGCGGCTTTGTCTCTATGTGGCGCGGCCGATGCATGTGCGGGCACCTCAAGGCTAGGCCATCGACCGATCGCTCGTGCCAGGCACGGGTGCACGACGAGGGAGAATAGGGGGAGAGGAAGGAAGAGGCCGAGTGCGGCTGGGGCTAGAGAGAAAGGTCGGGTGGTCCAAAGCAGGCCGTGAGGGGAGGAGGGCCAGATGGGCCAGAGAAAAATGGGTCGGGGCCCAAGAAGATTTTTGAAAATCTTTCCAATTTCCTAATTTGATTTCTTGGCTAAATTAATTAGGTGGGGAAAATTATAATATTTAGCTTGAATTGAAATTCAAATCTTGATCTTGAAGTCCCAGGTTTCCATCTTTTTTTTATCTACGAGGGAATTTGGAATTCCTGGATTTGATCTTCAGTCTTGTTCTTGACTTTAAGAGTTCAACTTTTATTATTCGAGTTTTTAGCAAGGAACCGTATCAAGAAACTTAAATCAATTCCTGAAAAAAAAATTAATCATACTGAAAAAGAAATGAAAAGATTTATTTATAATTTTCGTAAATACACAGGTTTCCACTTTGGGATGTTAAAGCTTTATCCTGTCAAGTGATCGCTGGTCAGCTGCGGTAATGGTTAATGAACTAAAAGAAGAATCAGTGGAAAAATAGCGGACTATATTCCTTCAAAACAAAAGTAGCACTTATTGTGGCATATCGTGGCTCGGAAATTCCGCAGCAATTTCCCACTGTAACAGCTAGCTATGATCACTACAACAGGAATAGCGGTTCACTATATACAGCATGTTGCTGTGGAAATAGAGGCCACATACTAACTTTCATTCTAAACAGCTTTTAACTTTCAAAAATCAAAAATTATTTAAAATATGTTAGCTTTTTAACACGCCTTTTTACTTCCTTTTTGTCCTTTACGTTGTCCATAAAGATATATGTATAACGGTGTATTCCATATTTCCTCTTTTTCGCTCTTTGTTTTCTTTTAATTGAATCGCTCAAAAAAGTTAACAGACTTTACAGTGTTATTTTAATTAAAAGTTATTAAAAAACCAAATTAAATAGAGCCTAAGATCCGTATGTTCGGTCATTGTAAAAAATCGTTAGAAAAAAGAAAAAACTGTTAAGATATGACCTATTCTTTTCAGTTTTTCAAAGCGACTTTTGTCTTTTACTACAATACCTAACTTTCAAACAGAGTATTTTTTCAAGACGAGGTCTACAAGTTAATTGTAGTATACGTTAAAAACCTAATATTTGTACCATAAAAAATCGTAAGCGAGTATCTCTCTCCGTAATCTCTGTCACAAATAGTTAAAATTCAAAATTTTCAATCCACAGTCATATCAAACATATCCTATACCCTTTTGCCTTTTGGTGGTCACCCGTCTGGCACCCACCCTGCGTGTGGTGACGCAGAAATTACAAATGCGCCGTAATGTTTGAGCGAGGTTTGCCTGAATGTGCCCGTGCATAAGGCAGGGATAAGTCCCCTTTTGAAGCCTTTTCACATACTGACAGACAGTACAACGAGTTGGCGCTTTTCCTCCAAATTCCTGCTGTCTGATTCTGTCTCAGATTCGCATATGAATATCATATATGACATTCTTTGCTCATCACGCATGACTTTATTGAAAAGTGCTAAAGAGCATTTAAATAGTTTTGAAGATTAAGAGTATTTAAATTTTTAGACATTAAATTTCTATCCAACGAATCCTTTATATTTTTTTAAAAAAAAATTTAGAATATTAAATCTTAATCTAACGGATAACCCTATATTGTCCTCTAAAAAAATATAAGTAATCTGATATAAGATATTAGATCGAAGATTTAATATCTAAAAATCTGAGTGTTCTCTGAGAGCACCAACATTCTTTGCCTCCCAATTTGCTTAGCTAGTGGTTTCGCAGTCGTCCAGACAGCAGACCAACACACAGTCAACGAGTACGTGCCGCAAAGGAAAAAAAGCGAATATGCCTGCTGTTGGAGCTTCTACTTTTTTTCTCTGGCAAGATCGATTGGCCCGTGCAACTGTGCAGGTTAATCTGGTATGATAAATACTCTTGTAATCTTTCAATACATCTCAAATTTGATTTGTAGTGTATTATTGGACCGATAAGGTTATAAGAGGTGATGAATCAAAATCAGGTTTAAAAATAGAGCGGTTTTTTTTTAGAAAAAAGAGACAAACCAAGATGGCATTGACTTGGGTTGCACATCTCCGCTAGCTGAATACTTCCGAATTTGAATTGCGCTAGACGAACCTACTTTCATTCCTCCTCGGACCAAGGAGCAGAACATCCTTACAACTTTGGAAATTGACCAATGTTACAACACTGCCACCGCAAAACGCATCGAAAGCACTTCTCAGCAGTCAAATCCTAAGCTCTCTTTTACAATGCATCTCAACATGCATCATTAATTCCACTAATATCACGTATGTTAGAGTGAATCTTGCTTTTGGTAGTCTTTGGTTTTCCGGTAGGAAAGGGTCGTGTACAAGTCAAGTTTGGTATACACATACGAGTAGATGTTTTCATGTATGAGTTCAAGTCGGTTTCTTTGGTGTCCGATCTCTTATGGTTATGCAGCCTTTAAAAGGCATGTAAAGTCTCGTACCGGTGCAAGCAATGTAAGAGAAGCCAAGTTAGCAGCAGAAAGAAATAAAGAGAAGAGAGAGCAAGGAAAAACCATGTCGCGTGTTCTGTGCGTTTCGTTTTGAAGTTTCACAAACGATTTATGTGAGCTTCACGCCTAGCTTCAAGTTTCAAAAGAGTTTCGTACCAAAATTTTGAAGTTTCAGAAGAGTTTTAGGTGAGTTTCGCACACATGTGAATTTCATACCAAAAAATTATCAGAGTAACTTTAGGGAAGTTTCATATGAGAAATTAAGTTTCAAGGAAATTTCTAGCACATGTGGTGGCAAACTTCGAGTTTAAGAGAAGTTTCAAAAAAACATTTTTCACCGGAGGCAACGATTGCGATTGGCAAGGAGGATGCGATGGGTTTCGAGCAAGCCGCGTGTTTCCGCGCTCGTCTGCGGCTTCTTGCCATTCCCCACTTGCACCCTGTCATCTTGTTTGGCTGTGGCCGCTCGCCGTCCGTTGTGCCCCTGGACGCCGCGTGAGCCCACCATCGCTCGCTGCACCGCTATATGCGCTATTTGAAAATTTGGCCGAATTTCACCGAATTTTTTCGAAAATCAGCGATGTCGGACCCCTCCTGGGTAACATGCATTTAGAAACCGATTTTTAAAACCCTAGCGCCTGTGTATGAACTGGGAAGGAAGAAGAAGTAAATCTGGAAGGGTCCAATGGATAAGGACGAAGGCTTGAAGCAAAGATCTGATGCATCCGTAGTTTCAATCAGATGGCTATTCCTTATCCCATTGGTTTTGGAAAAATAAGGTAGCGTTGTTTAGTTTTTCTCTATTTTGTTCCAACCATTGCTACATTTCTAATATTTTCCGTTGCAATATTTTGTTGCAGATTTAGTCTTGACCATCGGGAATCTTTGGATTACACTAGAAGCATATATTGACGACTTTACGATAAAAATTAAAGGATTTAAATAACCATCACCTATTCACTAATTACCATTGTTATAGTTTGGAACATGGATACTCCTGAATTTATGGGACCGCCTATCTAGCATGAAAATCTGTTGGTTTTTTAACTGTCGGGTCCGGCTATCTAGATTCCTCCCCTCTCCTATGCAGGGTTTAAAATTTTGTCTGAATTTTCACTAAAATAGCGAAATTTCGTCTCTTTCGTTGGCCCCCGAAAGAGCAATAATTCGGTCAAATTTTAGCCAAATTTATCCCTATTTAAATATTGTCTAAATTTTATTCAAATTTTAGTTAAATTTCATAAAAAATTAAAATTTTTGAATTTTCGAATGAAATGGACAAAATTTCATCTTTCATTCCTTCTGGTGACCTCCGAAAGTTTTTTGGTACTGAAACATTTAACCCTGCTCCTATGCATCGCCATGCACCGCCAAGCACCATAGCGCGCCTCCTCCCTCTTGTTGTCGTTGCCGCGCGCTCCCTTTCCGGTTCTCCAGTCCGCCACCGCCTCCCCCATGTTGTCGCTCCACCACTCCTCCCCCATGCCACCTCCCTCACCTCTCTCATGCCGACGACCACAACCTCCACCTAGTGACAAAGGTGGCGGCCACCTCTAGTGACTTGACAACTCAAAATTTTGAATATGTAGAGTGGAGAAAGAGGACATTCGACGACTGCGGCGGCGAGCCAGCTTCGTCAAAGCACGGCGCGAGGAGCTAGTAAGCCAGCCTGAAGACAGATATGATGCTCATGTCCGATATGATGCTCTCCCTCGTGTGTTCGCCGGAGGCGACCACTGAAACAAAACCGAATTTCAAAAATTTGAATTCTTGCTTCTTGTAGTTTCTTGCTTGCTCCTAGCCCTTCCTAGCCCAATCTCGCGCCCAGCCCAGCCCAGCCCGTCCTCGCCGCCAGCTAGCTCCCAGCGGAGAAAAATCGCGCGGCACTGTTCATCGTCCGGCGATGCGCCGCCGATCTTTTTCGCCGCCGCCGCCTCTCGCACCTTCTCGCGATTGCTTGACCCTGCCAGCACCTCCCCCACCTGTCAGTAATAGTACAAGGCCCCTTAATTAACCTCTCCCCGCTGTCTGTCCTTCTCCGTTGAGAGAGCCGCCGCCGCGCCCCTTTTTCTCCCCTCGGCCGACTCCCTTCTCACAGCCGTCCCGTCCGCTCCTGGCTTGCTTGACCGCCGCCATTCTACTTCTGACACCCGCCATAACTCGCCCCTACCAACCACGCCACCTACCCGCGCCAGCTCGAGCTCTCCCGTGAGTTCTTCCCGCCGCCGGAACCAGGGCACACCCAAACCGCCTCACCCGCCTATTTAAGGGTCCCGAGCCCCCTCCATCAGGTAGCACGCGTGCTCAGGCAGCCCCAACCGCCTCCAATTGCCCCCGAGCTCCTCCCATCGTCCAGAATCCCGAAAGACCCGAAGTAAGTTTGATTTTGCAATCCTCCGATTCATTGGGTTATAATGCAATTCCTTGCTGCTAGTGCCTCCTCAGGGTTCCAGAGGTATCTTCCGAAGCTCCCCCGAAGCTCCCGAGGTCTCCACTGCCCGGCCCCCTTGCGCCGCCGCCTAGCCATAACCGGCCGCCGTGGGCAGCTCAACCCGAGCATTCCCCGGCCAAACCGTCGGTGCCATTAGCATCCCTGAGCTCCCCTTGTGCTTAGAAGCAAATAGTTTCAGTCCCTTGCGCCGTAGTTAGTTAGCTCCACCCTAAAAATCCTTCTCGGTTCAAGGCTCCGCCACCGGTGATCGCCGGAGAGTTAGTGGTCGCCAAGCCCCAAAATGAAACCCTAGCGACCCCCTCTGCCCCCCTCTGCACCCCAAAACCGTCGCGAAACTCCCTAGCCCGTCGCGCCGCCGCTTCCTCCTGTCCTCGGCGCGATTTAATCGGCCGGAGGTAGACGACGATGACGCGGCCCAATCCTAGCCCTCTGTGCCCGAGTCATCCGACAGCCGATAAAACCCGCGCGCTTAGTCGTTCGATCGAGAATCGGACGGTCGCCGTTGCGCGGGCGCGAATCAAATCGGCCCAGATGGCGCGCCCGGTGGCGCGGCGCAGCGCTACACGACGCGCCGATCCAACCGGGTCCGGGCGATCGTGGCCGTCCATCGGGGATCCTACGATGGTCGCCACGCCCGCGCGACCGCGCCGTTACCCGACCGCGCCCGACCGGTCAGCTCGGCTCGACCGAGTCAGCTCGCCCGCGCCCGAGGAATAGTAACCCGAGCCCGATGAACAGTACCCGACCGAGCCCAGTGAACAGTAAACCCTAAAAGTAAGTTTATACTTGTTTGAACCGGTTCGATCCCACGAGTCCATTTCCGAGGCCCGTTTCCCCATACCAAGCCCCGTTAAACCAGAAACCTTTGATTTAAAGTTTCTTTTCGAATTTTCGAGTTATTTTTCGGTCCGATTTCAATCCTTCTGAAACTGGACCTAATTTAATTGTTTATTTGATTGTTTGCGTTAGTCGCCGACCCAGCGACGCAGGAGGAGGAGACGTCAGTTCCAGCCCAAGATTTAGCAGAGTACGAGTTGGTTGAAATATCCGATCCGCAAGGCAAGTCGCATATATTTTTGAACATGTTGATCCTACGCTTTCCGATTTATTTATTTGAGTATATATATATTTTCATTATGTTACTTTCATTCCATTATGTTAAGTACAGCAGATATTTTGAATAATCTGATATATAGCTATGTCCTACCACCCAAAAAGCCTGATTTAACTTGAACACCATATTTCCTTGATAACCCTAGTACTTGAAATAGTACTCTGTTAGCGTATTATATTACTGCAAGAATCACATTGTATCATTATATAGAGGTTTTAGTTTAAGTTAAAAACCATGGAAGTTGGAATTAGGGTAAGAGCGGATCATAAGTATAGATCCGCAGACCCTAACCAACGATGGAGGCCGGTATTGGATTGGTGGTAGTACCGTGAGTACTGGTATGGGTTGGTGGTTGGTTGATGCCTCAGTTAAAATATAAGGACTAGACCCTTGTGCTAAATGAATGACACAAGTAACCGCCCAACCACAAGCGTTGACCGGGTCAAACCTGGCTTAGTAACTGCTCAACTTCAATTGAACCTCTGCAACCGGCAAGGGGGAGTCGGAGGGTGAGATCGTATGGGAGGTGGTTAACCATACAACTGTAGGGCTGCGGCGAGTCGGACGAGACCCGCGGGGTCATCCGAGCTTGCCGAGATTAACACCTACTGGGCAGAGGCTATACAAAGAACTGAGCAGTGAACGTCCTTGTTTTCCTAACTCTGTCGCGGGAGTTACGAAATCTTGTGGGTAAAGCAGGGCAGCTTTGCAAAGCAATTATAAATGGTATTCGAATACACCGTGCTTCCGGTTAATGGAGCTGTGTCTAGTGGGTGAATCCAATTATGAGGCATAAGTAGTTTTGATGAGAGTTCAGTATTAATTGATAATGGAAAATCAAGCTTAAAGAAAATTCCCCTTTATGTTTTTGCAAGAGTTTTATGTGTTTTAAAGCAAAATCTGCATCCACATAAGACAATAGCCATAATTCCCGTTCACTTGAATTGCCATGCATATAGTTATAGTATGATTCCGTGCGACTTGTTGAGTACGGTGGTTGTACTCACACTTGCTAAAAACAAAAACAGAAACCGCAACTTTTGAAGAAGCAGGTGAAGACGACGAGATGGTACTCTACGAAGTTGATGAAGCGTGGAATTAGGGTCGTTCTCCGCTCAGGCGTGCCTGTGGCTTCTTTTGTGTAATGTATCTAAAGGCCGTGGGCCTAGTTGCAGTACTTGGCTTTTAGCCCTTATATTGTAATAAAGTTGCTTTTGCTCTTAAGCTGGTGTTGGCGATGTTACCCACTCGATAAAGGTACCCGCAATTGAACAGTCCTGGGCAGCTGCGTGGAATTTATAATACTCCCAAAAATGGGGGTGTTACAGAGTGGTATCAGAGCCCGCTTGCTTAACCGTAGGAAGACCCTAAGTGTATTAAGAATTATTGTCAAAACTATATTACCTATAAAAATGAATTATAAAACATCTATAATACTCTGGTATAATATCTTTCCTGTCTATCGTGTCTTCTGATCCTACTTTAAAAGTTGAGTTTTATTTCTTTTATTATTATTACTCTCGCCTGACTCAAATTTTGGCGTCAGGTAAGATGCAACGCCATGTTCACCCGGATCCTGAAGCTTTGCTTGGATGGGCCGCTCTCCTATGGCGTATGCAGAAGTATCTTTATGCGACGGATCGCCAGCGTCCGATATTTTGTGTGAGAGCACTGATGGTTCATGGTCGTTTATATGATTGGAAGGCGTGGGTATACTTGGAGCCGCTACCCCTCAGGCCAGATGTGCGACGGAAGTTTACAGCCTATCGCCATAAGGAATCAGACGCCATTCATGATGCAGCGAAGAAAGCGGTGAAGTATCTCCGTCGATACTACGATGAAGAGTTTGACGAGTCGCCGTTTCACCTCATCCGCAGAAGACGAAGAAGGAACGGTACCTAGTACCGAATCACGAGTTAGAAGATGATCCCGAGGATGAAAGAGGTTGCGTCGGTGCGTCGCCGTCAGAGAACATGTATGCACGGATGATCAAGAGAATCGGAAGATGCACCTTCACTCTACTCACTCGGCAGAGGTTTGGATCTTAAAGAAGAACCTGCGACACTTTCAGCAGAAGACTAGAGATGAAGCCTCCAGGTGCGGTGAGACACCAGATGGTCCAGCAAAGATTCTCAAGGAGTCGACAGAGATGACGGCGCCTCAAGGCCGTCAGTTCATCGTAGGATCTACATCCCGCGTCCCCGAGCAGCCCAGAGCAGTGAATGGCGAACCTAAAGGCAAGGAGCCCGCGATGGACGACGAGGAAGAAGACCCAGAGGAGAGGGAGTGGTGTTCCTCAGGCTGATCTTCCTTGGAAGATCAGGTGGCTTAGCGTGAGTGAGTTGCGTTAGAGTAGCCAGACCTTTTGTAGTAGCAATTTTGGTATTGTAAAACGAGTTGTGGTATGGACTTTGTAGAATAGTATGTACCCAACTTGTATGTGGAATGAATAAAGTCTATGTTAACTATGTGATAATTTGTTTGTTAGCAGTATCTATAAGCCTTCCCTTCAACTTTCAATCCTTCCACTTCATTCTGTAATCGTATCTATTTCATTCCAATCTTACCTAACTCCAAATCCTTACTTATCTATCTAACTTTCTTAAAAACTCACTGCAGATCTGAGCTCTCAATTCCATTAAGGAGTTTAAAATGGCCGATACAGGAGGAGGATCTCACCAGGCGGGTGACCCTCGTCAGGAAAATGCACCACAACCGAATCTGGCCGACATCTTAGCCAAGATGGAAGAAAACAGACACCAAGCCGAACTGAATCAAGCTCGTATGATGGAACAACATTCAAAGTTATTGGAATTAATCGCAATGAGAAGCGAAGGAAGTGGTAACCAGCAGGCAGCTCCTGTTCATTTTCCAGCACCCGGTCAATCTAAGTGGGCAGATTTCCAAAAGACCCGACCCCCAACCTTCTCTGCTTCACCCGACCCTATGGTGGCAGAAGATTGGTTTAGGGATGTCGAGAGAAAGTTGAATACAGTCCAGTGCAATGAGAAGGAGAAAGTACTATATGCGTCTCATCAACTGCAAGGCCCAGCAGCAGCTTGGTGGATGAATTACCAGACCATGCTCGGAGATCGAGATATAACCTGGAAAGAATTCGAGGATTCCTTCTGCCAATCACATGTACCAACTGGTGTAATGGAAGCTAAGCGTCGAGAGTTCCTCGCCGCAACAGTGGAAATCGCCGACATCGAGTATTCGCACGATTTAACACATTGGCCCGTTATGCCCCTGATGATGTAAAGACTGAAGAGAAGAAAATGGAGAGATTCAAAGAGGGATTACAGATAGCCTTGAAGCACCATATCTCAGCTATGGATTTTAAAGACTTACCATCAATGGTGAATAAACTTATTATGTCAGAAGAAACCCAGAGACAGTTGGAAGAAGCACAGAAAAGGAAAATAGTGCATGTGTCATCATCACAAGAGACCCCTCGAAAGCGGATGTTCATAGCTCCGCAATCCAAGGGACAGCGAGGAAAGAAGTATGTGTTCAAGCCAAAATCACAGTATAAAACTGGTCAAGGTTCTACGACTCCTCAGCAGAATGTTAAAGCAACCACTTTGAAGTGTTTTAAATGCGGAGGGAATCACCTGCAAAGGCAATGTCCGCAATTGAATGTAATTTGTTATCACTGTGGTCAAGCCGGCCACTACAAGAATCAGTGTCCGAAAGGAGGATTGCCGTCAGAGGTAGCAAAGGCACAAGTTCAGGCATCGTCTACACAGCGTCAGTTTATAGCGGTACCAAAACAAGAAGAAGGACAGAATCGTCAGTTTATAGTCAAGCCAGCAGGTACACAGGGTACAATCTCAACGTCAAGTACTGATAAGGGTAAAGGGATTCTGAAGCCAGTACAAGGAAGAATCAATCATATCTCTGCAGATGAAGTAGCAGGAGCCAACGACGTTATCGTCGGTACGTATCTTATTAACTTAAAACCCTCATTGGTTTTGTTTGATCCTGGTGCTACGCATTCGTTTCTTTCTATGGCTTTTGTCATGAAAAACCAATTACCATTCTCAATTCTGCAAAAATCCTATTCCTTTCAAACTGCTGGAAGTAAAGTGGAATCTCGCTTTGGATGTAAAGATTTGGACCTAGACATCCAAGGAGTTAAATTTAAAGCAGATTTGTTAGTATTAGAGATGAAAGGACTGGATGTTATATTAGGGATGAATTGGTTGACCAGATGTAAAGCTAATGTGGATTGTGAAAATAAGGTAGTAACATTAGTGAATTCAGAAGGACAGAGGGTAGTAGTAAAGACAGATTCAGTGTTGGTGGAAAAGTTAAAAACCTGTGCTCATAGCATAATGGTGGAAGAGGGAGTCACTCAAGTGCCAATAATCCAGGAGTACCCAGATGTCTTCCCAAAAGAGTTACCCGGAAAACCACCTGACAGACCCATTGAGCTAGTTATTGAATTAGTACCTGGAACCAAGCCAATTACAAAACGCCAGTATCGAATGTCAGCCTAAGAACTAAAAGAGCTTAAGAAACAGATGGATGAACTATTGGAGAAAGAATTTGTACAACCTAGTGTATCCCCTTGGTCAGCCCCAGTACTATTTGCTAAAAAGAAAGATGGGAGTCAAAGAATATGTATTGATTATCGAGGGTTGAATGCAGTAACAATCAAAAATAAGTACCCTTTACCGAGAATAGATGATTTATTTGATCAGCTCAAGGGAGCCAAGGTATTCTCAAAGATTGACCTAAGATCAGGATATCATCAGCTTAAGATTCGAGAACAGGACCGTGAGAAGACCGCATTTACTACGAGATATGGACTATTCGAATTTACAGTAGTACCATTTGGACTGACGAATGCCCCTGCATATTTTATGAACTTGATGAATATGGTGTATATGGAGCAGTTGGATCACTTTGTAATAGTATTCATCGATGACATACTGATATATTCCAAAACAAAAGAAGAGCATTGTCAGCATCTTCACATTGCTTTAGGTAAATTAAGAGAACATCAGCTATATGCAAAATTCTCCAAGTGTGAATTTTGGATGAGAGAGGTCGCCTTTTTGGGACATATCATTACAAAGGAAGGAGTGAAGGTAGACCCAGAAAAGGTTAAAGCAGTAATGGATTGGAAAGCACCAACGACAGTATCAGAAATTCGAAGTTTCTTGGGATTAGCGGGTTATTACCGCAGGTTTATAGAGGGGTTTTCAAAGATATCGAAACCACTCACTCACTTGTTGAAGAAGGAAGTTCCATTTCAGTGGACAGATAAATGTGAAGAAAACTTTCAGGAGTTGAAAACCAGATTAACTACAGCACCAATACTTATACTACCTAATCCTGAGAAAGATTTTCAGATTTACTGTGATGCTTCAAAACAAGGACTTGGTTGTGTACTTATGCAAGAAGGCAAAGTGGTAGCATATGCATCAAGACAATTACGACCACATGAGAACAACTATCTGACACATGATTTAGAGTTAGCCGCCGTGGTTCATGCATTGAAAATTTGGAGACACTATTTACTGGGAAATAGGTGTGAAGTCTTTTCAGACCATAAGAGTCTGAAATATATATTCACCCAACCGGACCTGAATCTCCGACAACGCAGATGGTTAGAATTAATCAAGGATTATGATCTTGAGTTGCTGTACCACCCGGGTAAAGCAAATGTTGTTGCAGATGCATTAAGCAGAAAGAAATACCATAATGTAGCTACCATTATGGGATGCTCTATACCATTGCATGAGGAAATGCAACGATTGAATTTGAGTATCATTGAACAGGGTTATATAGCAGCATTAGAAATTCAGCCAATCTTAACCGATCAGATTAAGACGGCACAAGGAAAAGATGGAGAGATACAACGGCTTATTAAGAAGAGTCAAGAAGAAGGCCCCACTGAATTTATTATAGATGAGCATGGAATCTTGAGGTTCAGAGACCGTTACTGTGTGCCCAACGATAAAGAGTTAAAAGAGTTAATATTACGAGAAGCCCATTCATCTCAACTCACCATACACCCTGGAGGCACCAAGATGTTCTAGGACTTAAAGAAAAGATACTGGTGGAGTAAGATGAAAAGAGAAATAGCAGAATATATCGCCCGTTGCGATACTTGCCAAAAGATAAAGATAGATCATCGGAAGCCCTCAGGGTTGTTAAATCCTCTGCCAATCCCAGAGTGGAAATGGGATGACATCGGTATGGATTTTATTACAGGATTTCCTAAAAGTCGAGATGGCTACGATGCTATTTGGGTAATCGTGGATCGGCTTACAAAGGTAGCACATTTTATACCGATTAAACAGACCTATGGTAATAATAAATTGGCAGAGTTGTATTTAACAAGGATTGTAGTATTGCACGGAGTACCAAAAAGGATAGTATCTGACAGAGGAGCACAATTCACATCTGAATTTTGGAAGAAATTACATGAAGCTATAGGGCGATTTAGCATTCAAGATGCACGTATCATCCACGCATCGACGGACAAGCGAGCGAGTAAACGAGATCTTTGGAAGATATGTTGCGAGCATGTGCATTAGTGTATGGAGCAACGTGGAATGCATGCTTACCATTTGCAGAATTTTCATACAATAACAGTTATCAGTCTAGTATCAAGATGGCACCGTTCGAGGCACTATATGGAAGAGAATGCAGAACACCATTGAATTGGACTGAGACTGGAGAACGACAGTTCTTAGGACCTCAAATTGTACACGATGCAGAAGCCCACGTCAGAATTGTTCGAGATAATATGAAAATAGCCCAAAGCAGACAAAAGAGTTATGCCGATAATCGTCGAAAGGACTTGAGTTTTGAAATCGGAGACTTGGTGTACCTTAAAGTCACACCATTTAAGTCTGTAAAGAGGTTTCAGGTTAAAGGGAAACTAGCTCCGAGATATATTGGTCCATTTGAAATCCTCGCAAGAATCGGAGAAGTAGCCTACAGACTGCAATTAACACCGAACTTGGCAAGAGTGCACAATGTATTTCATGTATCTCAATTACGGAAATGCCTACGTCACCCTACAGAACAAGTGCCAGTCGACGACATTGACCTACAAGATGACTTGTCATATGAAGAGGAACCGTTTCAAATAATAGAAACAACAGAAAGACAATTGAGAAATAAGAATATCAGATTGCACAAGGTGCAGTGGAGGAACCATACAGCAGATGAGGCAACTTGGGAAAAAGAATCAGATTTACAGCGAGAATTTCCCAACCTGCTACTCGGCCCGAGTTGATCTCGAGGACGAGATCCTTTTTAAGGGGGGTAGGTTGAAACAAAACCGAATTTCAAAAATTTGAATTCTTGCTTCTTGTAGTTTCTTGCTTGCTCCTAGCCCTTCCTAGCCCAATCTCGCGCCCAGCCCACCATTGCCCGTCCTCGCGCGACTAGCTCCAATGAGAAAAATCGCGCGCACCTTGTTCATCGTCCAAAATGCGCCGCCCGATCTTTCGCCGCCGCCGCCTCTCGCACCTTTCGCGATTGCTTGACCCGCCAAAGACCTCCCCACTGCGGCATAGTACAAGGCCCCTTAATTAACCTCTCCCCGCTGTCTGTCCTTCTCCGTTGAGAGAGCCGCCGCCGCGCCCCTTTTTCTCCCCTCGGCCGACTCCCTTCTCACAGCCGTCCCGTCCGCTCCTGGCTTGCTTGACCGCCGCCATTCTACTTCTGACACCCGCCATAACTCGCCCCTACCAACCACGCCACCTACCCGCGCCAGCTCGAGCTCTCCCGTGAGTTCTTCCCGCCGCCGGAACCAGGGCACACCCAAACCGCCTCACCCGCCTATTTAAGGGTCCCGAGCCCCCTCCATCAGGTAGCACGCATGCTCAGGCAGCCCCAACCGCCTCCAATTGCCCCCGAGCTCCTCCCATCGTCCAGAATCCCGAAAGACCCGAAGTAAGTTTGATTTTGCAATCCTCCGATTCATTGGGTTATAATGCAATTCCTTGCTGCTAGTGCCTCCTCAGGGTTCCAGAGGTATCTTCCGAAGCTCCCCCGAAGCTCCCGAGGTCTCCACTGCCCGGCCCCCTTGCGCCGTCGCCTAGCCATAACCGGCCGCCGTGGGCAGCTCAACCCGAGCATTCCCCGGCCAAACCGTCGGTGCCATTAGCATCCCTGAGCTCCCCTTGTGCTTAGAAGCAAATAGTTTCAGTCCCTTGCACCGTAGTTAGTTAGCTCCACCCTAAAAATCCTTCTCGGTTCAAGGCACCGCCACCGGTGATCGCCGGAGAGTTAGTGGTCGCCAAGCCCCAAAATGAAACCCTAGCGACCCCCTCTGCCCACCCCTGCACCCCAAAACCGTCGCGAAACTCCCTAGCCCCGTCGTCGCTCGCCGCTTCCTCCTCTGTCCTCGGCGCGATTTAATCGGCCGGAGGTAGACGACGATGACGCGGCCCAATCCTAGCCCTCTGTGCCCGAGTCATCCGACAGCCGATAAAACCCGCGCGCTTAGTCGTTCGATCGAGAATCGGACGGTCGCCGTTGCGCGGGCGCGAATCAAATCGGCCCGATGAGCGCGCCCGGTCTTGCGCGAAGCGCGCAAGACGCGCGCCGATCCAACCGGGTCCGGGCGATCGTGGCCGTCCATCGGGGATCCTACGATGGTCGCCACGCCCGCGCGACCGCGCCGTTGCCCGACCGCGCCCGACCGGTCAGCTCGGCTCGACCAAAGTCGGCTTCGCCGCGCCGAGAATAGTAACCGAGCCCGATGAACGATGCCGACCGAGCCAGTGAGCGATAAACCCTAAAAGTAAGTTTATACTTGTTTGAACCGGTTCGATCCCACGAGTCCATTTCCGAGGCCCGTTTCCCCATACCAAGCCCCGTTAAACCAGAAACCTTTGATTTAAAGTTTCTTTTCGAATTTTCGAGTTATTTTTCGGTCCGATTTCAATCCTACAAAGCTGGACCTAATTTAATTGTTTATTTGATTGTTTGCGTTAGTCGCCGACCCAGCGACGCAGGAGGAGGAGACGTCAGTTCCAGCCCAAGATTTAGCAGAGTACGAGTTGGTTGAAATATCCGATCCGCAAGGCAAGTCGCATATATTTTTGAACATGTTGATCCTACGCTTTCCGATTTATTTATTTGAGTATATATATATTTTCATTATGTTACTTTCATTCCATTATGTTAAGTACAGCAGATATTTTGAATAATCTGATATATAGCTATGTCCTACCACCCAAAAAGCCTGATTTAACTTGAACACCATATTTCCTTGATAACCCTAGTACTTGAAATAGTACTCTGTTAGCGTATTATATTACTGCAAGAATCACATTGTATCATTATATAGAGGTTTTAGTTTAAGTTAAAAACCATGGAAGTTGGAATTAGGGTAAGAGCGGATCATAAGTATAGATCCGCAGACCCTAACCAACGATGGAGGCCGGTATTGGATTGGTGGTAGTACCGTGAGTACTGGTATGGGTTGGTGGTTGGTTGATGCCTCAGTTAAAATATAAGGACTAGACCCTTGTGCTAAATGAATGACACAAGTAACCGCCCAACCACAAGCGTTGACCGGGTCAAACCTGGCTTAGTAACTGCTCAACTTCAATTGAACCTCTGCAACCGGCAAGGGGGAGTCGGAGGGTGAGATCGTATGGGAGGTGGTTAACCATACAATCAGAGGGCTGCGCGCGAGTCGGACGAGACCAGCGGGTCATCCGAGCTTGCCGAGATTAACACCTACTGGGCAGAGGCTATACAAAGAACTGAGCAGTGAACGTCCTTGTTTTCCTAACTCTGTCGCGGGAGTTACGAAATCTTGTGGGTAAAGCAGGGCAGCTTTGCAAAGCAATTATAAATGGTATTCGAATACACCGTGCTTCCGGTTAATGGAGCTGTGTCTAGTGGGTGAATCCAATTATGAGGCATAAGTAGTTTTGATGAGAGTTCAGTATTAATTGATAATGGAAAATCAAGCTTAAAGAAAATTCCCCTTTATGTTTTTGCAAGAGTTTTATGTGTTTTAAAGCAAAATCTGCATCCACATAAGACAATAGCCATAATTCCCGTTCACTTGAATTGCCATGCATATAGTTATAGTATGATTCCGTGCGACTTGTTGAGTACGGTGGTTGTACTCACACTTGCTAAAAACAAAAACAGAAACCGCAACTTTTGAAGAAGCAGGTGAAGACGACGAGATGGTACTCTACGAAGTTGATGAAGCGTGGAATTAGGGTCGTTCTCCGCTCAGGCGTGCCTGTGGCTTCTTTTGTGTAATGTATCTAAAGGCCGTGGGCCTAGTTGCAGTACTTGGCTTTTAGCCCTTATATTGTAATAAAGTTGCTTTTGCTCTTAAGCTGGTGTTGGCGATGTTACCCACTCGATAAAGGTACCCGCAATTGAACAGTCCTGGGCAGCTGCGTGGAATTTATAATACTCCCAAAAATGGGGGTGTTACAACCACACTCGCAGGAGATGGATATGGGTGGGTGAATCTCGAGGCACATCCAACGATGAGAAATTCTACTGAAATCCCTATGATTTTCTGTCGATAGGTTCATAGCGCTTGTTCTTTTTCATTGGACGCAAATGATACACACATACACCTTATAAAACACTATATAATCACCTTAAACAGCGCGCGGTGCATGCAAGAGCACCACGTACATGCATGCCCGATGTCATGAGCATGATATATCACACGCAATACCTTATATAGTACATAGAAACAACAAAACCAATAACCAATCCGACAAAGTAACCACACACGCAGGCAATCATGCATGGGCTGCATGATCTAGCTAGCATCAAGACGTACCACAAATGCATTAGCCCGCATGCATTCATGCATGCATGCAGGTATGAACGTATATGGCCGCGCCTATCCGTCTTGGTCGTTTGCGAGCATCCCGCGGTGCACCCTGTCGATGAACTCGGTCGCCCTCCGGTTGATGTCGGGGTCGGCGTACCAGTGCCGGCCGTAGTAGTCGTCGTCGTCGCTCGGCCGCACCCTCGTGCCCCGGTAGTGCTGCTGCTGCTGCTGCCGCCTCGCCGCCGCCGCCTCCGCCTCCTCCTGCTGCTGCTTCTTATTCTTGAACCCGAACAAGGACGCAAGCACCGACTTCTTCCCTGATCTCCCCATCACACACATATGTACAGCTAAATTCAGTTGCAAGATGCAAAGGATTCGCTTGCAAGGGGACATGCATGGTGTATTTATAGTAGACCGTGACCCCCCCCCCCCCCACCCCCCCGGCGCACGCACGCGCTTGCGTCAAGACTGGAGAGCTTATTTACTCGTTAATTAGGGTTTGGTACGGAAGGCGATTGGTACATGAGCGCGCGGTCGTGTGGTTAGGCAGACGCTTTGTATGATTGATCGATCGCTGCGATGCCGCGTTGCTTTTTGACTGGCCATTCGTTGGTCGGGCAGTTCAATCTACCACCGTTTGTTTAATCGGCAGTAATTACTCACAAGCAAGTGCAGATGAACACTGAATTAGAAAGCAACCAGAAGTGATGGAAAAGTAAAACGATCGAGGTTTCCAGCTAGTTCGATGCCGTCGATCTCGTGAGGAAACGAATGAGAAAGCACGTGAATGTTTAGTGGCGCACGTAACGTTAACTGTGTGGTGAGCATATTTACACGCGCGTTATTAGCAACACGAAGCATGCAAAGATCGAGTTGTGCAGCGGAACCGTAAGATAATTGAGGCTAACTTCAATTTCTGAATTTGACAATTACCATTTACCAGTACTACACACCGGAGTACATAATTAAGTTGGTAGTCAGTTTGAACAGCATAAAAGTTGCATAGACAAGAAGATGCATGGGCAAATTAGCGTTGTTCGGGATTCAAATTTCGGCCCTGAAGTTATATATATAAGAAAAATGACTTTAGTTTGCTCGGTCTGCAGTGCAAGAGGGGCAGTCAAGAAAAGCGTCAGGAAGCTTATGCTCATTTAGGCTTATGCTAACTTCTTAATTTCGTTTTTTCTATTTTTTTGGACTTTTTTTTATCTTTTTTCCTTATTCCGAGATTATATATCTTTTTTTCTATTTTTGTCTTTTTTAAAAAATAATTATGCTAAAAAACCTGACAACAGCTATATACAAAATAAATCTAAAACAATGCAAAACAGTGCCAAAAAAGTCAAAAGCCCAAGTGACCCGTGGATTCCTGGAGTTGTTGGGCGAGACGAGCTCCTGTTGGCTGCAGCGCGGCAGAAATTTCCAAAAGTTACACCTCCTTTATATTCACCCTCTAGCTAGTATGCATCGTATTATTATCATGTACTACTAGTATCACAAGTTAACTTAGCAGTCAATTAGCAAACTCTAGCTGCAAGTGTCAAGTCACAGTTTGGTACGTGTGCACGTTCACGAGCGGTCAGAAAGGGACCTCTGTACTTTCGATGGACGCAAAGGAGATCTGTCGTCTGTCTGTCTGTTCAGTTCAACAGAACAAATGCCCTGATTAGTTTAACGAGCCATGTTCCATGTTTCAGATGACTAGTTACTAGCTTGCTTATTATAATTAGCCTACTGTTTGTTAACTGATGATTCCTTCCGTCTTGAGCAAGCTTGCATGGGCGACTGTCAAGTAGCAATGGATATCAGCCGCTACTCGGTTTTAAGGATGTTCGGATCAGTTCAATCGGTAAGTGGCATCGGATGACTGTCGAATAGCAATGGATATTGGATAATGCTCTGCTTCAAAGATGTTCGGACCAGTCTGATCGGATAAGTGATATTGGACGACTTTCGAGTAACATCAAAGCATCGGACGGCTTTCGAGTAGCTCTGGAGGATCCCTTGACTACGACCACGACTGGCTATGACTACGTTCTACTTCGATTACGACTTCTTCGAAAAGGCAGAACTACTACTCAGGCAAATATATTGAGCTACTGGATAATATACTTAAAAATTTTATATATTTTAATCTACATATGCAAATATATTGAGCTATGATATTTTCAGAAACTATAGGATCTATCACTTCCTAGTTATGTCCAAAATTCAATTCTGCCATTAAATTAGTCAATTTAATGTTTTCTCACGAGTGCGTATAGCAGCAACCCGATTCTGGACAGCAGACTCCCAAAATTTATAACTTTTGTTCTACTCGTCCGAAAATCATGTTATTGGACTTTCTGGAACTCTTAAGAAATTACCTACATTTTTCATGCAGACCAAATCTCCAAATTATTCTACCTTCTATTTTTAATCTACAAATTAATATATACTACCAAAACATGATAAATTTATTGGTCAGCAGGCTTACAAAATTCATATATCAAAATCTACTTATTTGATCGACATGAATAAATATTCTACTGAAAACTTTCAAATTTCTCTATAATGTTTTAGTAGATGGCATTTCTAAACTATGCCTATACGGTGCCCATGATCATAGTACAATAATATAACAGATTAATCGATGTACTATTCGACCCCCATGAAGAACACATACTACCTCTCTCTCTAATCTAGATTATAATATTAAATTAAATAAATAAAATAGTGAAAAATAACTAGATCGTTACCCTCGAGATGAAAGCTTAGAACACGGTCTCTTTCTCACTTCTCTTCACCCTTCTAACCTTTCTCCTCCTCTTCTCTTATTTTTGCCTCCTTGTTTTTTCCTCTAGTTCGTGCGCTGAACCACGTGGCAAACCTCCAGTAGTGTGGCGGATACGAGTGCCCAATGCAAAGCGCGTGTGAAAAATGCGTCAGTGGCTCAACGCTAATGAGTGCTGACGCGCCATTGCGAACTGTCGGCATTGCAATGGCGCAGTACTATAGGCCAGTTCTTTTTTGCTACAGTTTATAGTTAAAATTTTTAAATTTTAGCTGTTTGTGATAGAGATTACGGAGAGAGATACTCATTTGCGATTTTAGATGGTACAGATATTAGGCTTTTAATGTGTACTATAATTAACTTGTAGACTCTATTTTAAAAAAATACTCCGTTTGAAAGTTAAATACTAAGTAGAAATCTAAAACCGTTTTGAAAAGTTGAAAAGAACAGATCCTACAACAAAACAGTGCGTCCTTAAGCAAAGGTACTGAGATGACCAGCGACTAACGACAGTAAAAAAAAATCGATGGAGTCGATCGAAGAGCTGGCGGCCACTGCGCACGCAAGAGAAAGGCTTGGTATGCACAAGTGGCAATCAGGCTTCGGTGCGTGGCGAAGGCTATCGCTCGGCGAGCGGTGGATCGCTAGCACGTGGTTGCAGCGACGGTAGATGGGAGATGCGATGGCGGCTAAAAAACAAAAGTAGAGTGGCTAGGGTTTCGCATTGGGTCCTCCTCCCCATGATCCTATTAACATGCACTAATCGACTCGATCCACCTTCGGCTATCCTCTCCCTGTCGGAAAATAGGGCTCGGGCCACCTCCACGATTTGGCTGTGGCAAGGCTCGCTAGTAATAAAGAGTGGTATGGATGGGCTATACTCACTATAGTGACTCTAGATTATAAATTCTGATGTGCTCACCTTTTTTAGATTACACTGTAGACCCACATGCACACACCACAACGCAAGCACAGACACATGAGTGCACCCATTTAGTACACGCCTAGAAATACAGAGCCAGAGGATAAAATCTTAGACCTCACTTGCATATGCCTAAAGGTGGACACCCTAATGGGTGGAGTCATACTTCCCACAATTCCACCCTACCAATAGATTGTTTCCCATGAAAACTCACCTTCGTAGTATGCGAATGTGCCTCCTTGAAAATATATGTAAGCATCTCTTTGATTTCCCATTTTGGATGTACAGCTCAAAAAACAAAATTCCAAATTTAGAATTTTTCATATTTCAAATTAAAATTCCAAACTAAAATATTTCTATCCAATTTATATAAATTTGGACTAAAAACTAAAATTAATATGCTTGAGCTTTGAAGTTATATGCACTTATTCGAATTGAAGTCAATTGCTATATAGATAAGAATACAATTAAATTTTGAATAACCTAGAAATTCCATAAAAGGAGGCAACAGACTCGAAATTCCCACATCAATAAAAGATTAGAAATTCTTACATTAATATAAGAAAAGATCTCAACCATCTAACTTATGTAACAGATGCAACTTACATTTCAGATTTGTCTACTAGGTGTCATACATTGGTAAGAAAATAAGAAGAGTTCTACTAAAAATAACATGCAGATATGCAAATAGCCTGCCAAACACAAATCGTATTGGGTGAGTTACAGGACATTGGCTTGACTCTAGATTATAAATTCCATTGAGGCTTAATCCTAATTTGTTCACCTTTTTTCGATTACATGGTAAACCCACACACGCTCACACACCACAATGCACACAGAAACACGCAAGTATACCTTTTTGGCTTCACTCATTTTGATTTAAAGCTAGCTTCTGCTTATGACTTCTGTTTTTTTCACTATTTAGTAATTTTATCTTTTTCTATTTTTTAGATTTTTTGGACTTTTTTTCCATATTCCTTTGTATTGTTTGTGATAGGTTAACATGTTTTTTATTTTTTATTTTTTTAAATTTAATTATGTCAAATAAGCTAACTCAGCTACAGAAAAAGAAGTCATAAGCCATAAGCCATAAACCATAAGTGCATGGTTTAGAATTCAATTGAATGCAATTATATATTTCGTAAAATATATATTGCGAAAAAGTATATTGCACGTGGACGCTTACATTATCTTGTCATTAATTTTCAACTTTAGAATGCCTGCTTGTTAATTGATTTTGTTTGTTCAATACATCTTTCAAAAATTTTAAACATGGTATCAATCTTATACAAGTAGTGATAATATTAAACGTTATTTCTATTTTCAATTTTATTTCTTAGCGGCATGGATTGATTATCAGTAATGCTATCTTAAAGCAAGATATATTAGAAAAAACGTACATTGCACGTGCATGCTTACTAGTCTGTAGAATATGTCAGTGCAAGACTCAAAAAGGGCTAAAGCCTTTTAAGAGAAGGGCATATACTCAGCAGTGGCTTTTCTAGCGATGGAGTGGGGGTTATAACTAAAACCAACAATACCCTCTGCTTCTGTTGGAGTTGGAGTTGGACCATGAACACTTCCAAAATTTTACTTATGCTTTCCTCTTACCTTGATAATCCATGCCCGAGATTAAATCGTTGGGCGCAGTATATACTTTGTTCTGGGAAGAACTCGAATGATTTCAGCTGGCAGAGCTATTTTCTCCGATTTCCATGTGCTCTATATTTTTATTGCACGCGAATAGAATAAAATGCTCCTGACGAGAAATGTCTAGCTAGTTGGGCCTTGTTCCAAGCAAGGCACAATATGATGCAAGACAACTGACAATGATTTTCACCACAGTACTTCACACTATTCCATATGTTCTGAAACTGAAATGAAACCACTATTCCATATGTTCTGAAACTGAAATGAAACCACACTACACAATTCTAGCATCGTGGCTGCGTACTAGTTCAAGGAGATAATCTGACTTCTGACATGCACAGCATGTTTACATTACAAGGAAACACTGATTCACCATGACTAATCTCACTGATCTTAGATTTACATCGTACTCATTCTGGCATGCACTCCAATGCTCGACTAGAGCCTCACACCAATCGCGACTTCCCCCAAATCAAAGGCCAGATATTGCCATCTCACTCCTTGAACCAAGCGTAGTCTGCACCTGAAGTTCCTCATCCCTTGGACCCGACAAAGCCTTCACCTGTGGTTCCTTCGCCTTCCCATAGAGGTATAGATACAAACCGATGAAAACCAGTGCACTGCCCAACAAGCTGCCATAAAACAGTAAAATGTTGTGACATTTTATAATTCAAAATGCCTTGAAAAATGCAGCTTCAACGATCTGGGTATTCTTGTTTATGCAACTGTTTACTTACCTCCCAACTGTGAGGCTCTCTCCTAGTAACAGTGTTCCCAGGATTATTGTGAAAACTGCAGATAAGGTGCTGAACATCGGTGGGTAAACAGGGCCTCGTTTTGCCACAGCATACAGATTCAGCCAATACTTGGCTGCTGTGCCAAGTGCAGCCTACGGTTACAAATGCAGTTAGTACAGAAAACAAAATTGTGTTTCTCAGTGGCAAGTTTCACATATTTGAATCGACAGCAATTAACTTACAATTCCAAAATGTGCTTATAGCTAACACAACAAAATAAGCATACCGGTGAACAATTTGATTTTCGCACGAGAAAATGGCTTGTTGTTTTCACTAACTTGTGCAATCACAAGGTACCTACGTCTAAACAAACATATGGAAAGTAATGGAATTTCACATGACAACAAAGGACATTTATCACATTTTTTGGCCAAATAAAAGCCATTCTAAGATTAAACACACATTCTGAAAAAGCCTTACCGAGTAGACAATTGTTGCTAGTTGAATATTCCATCCTATTTGCCAGGCAAGTTTGTCCCTTCTCATAATTATGCCAACTGCAAAAGTTTGCAGACCTCCTAGAACACAGGTCAGCACTGAGGACCAGTGCTTCCATGGGTATACGTTTAGTACTTTCACCTGAAATGTTAGCATTTATGCATTAGCTGTGGTAAACATACATGGCAAACAAAAGAACAAGAGTTAGACCAAGGGTCTATTTGGAACACAGAAATTTCACAGAAAATAGTTCAGTTCTCTAAGGGGCGCTCGTTTAAACGATAGCTTATGGCTTTTGGCTGAAATTTCACTGTAGCTGATTTTTTTTACTGTAACTGATTTGGCTTTTTAGGGATAATTAATTTTTTAAAAATGTAAAAATAGAAAAAATATGTTAACCTATTAAAGACAACAATGTTCAAGTAGGCACTAGGCGCTAGGCGGGCGGCAAGCAGGGGCCTAGCGCCTAGGCGGGGCCTAGGCAGCCGACTTTAACATAATGTCCTACTGGCGATGTCAAGATATATATGATGTTTGGAGGGAGAATTATTACCTAAAATAATTTGTAATGTTGTAAATTTGATAGATAATGATAGATATTGTTACCTTAGGACTTATGTTATCAAAATTTTATATGCAGACTTTTAATTAATCTTCTTTTTCTTAAATTTTCTATTTAATTTCTACCTCTCTTTCTTTTTCTCTTCCGCCTGGCCCCCTGCTCTTCCTCTTCTATACCGCCACCGCTCCCTTCCTTCTCTCTTGCGCCGCCACTCCTCCCCCTTCTCTCGCCTGCTTCGCCGCCGCCTCTCCCCCTTCTCTCACCCTCTCTCCTCCTTCCTCTCTCTCTTGCTCCCGCCTACCCCCTTCTTCTCCTCCTCCTCTCTCTCCCTTCTATGCCGCCGCCGCCCCCTTCTTCTTCTACGCCGCCGCCTCTAGATCTCCGCCTCCTCTCCCCCCTCCTTCTCTCGCCACCCCTAGTCGTGCCGACTGTCTTGAGGCCGCGCCGCCCTCTCCCCTCTCTCCTCTCTCCCTTCCTTCTCTCGCTCGCGCCTGCACCGCCCCACCTCCAGATCCAAGGCCTAGGGCCCGGATCCGGCCCTTCCAAGCCTGGCTGCTCCCCCCATGTTCTTCTTTGGGGCGGGGGCTGCGGGGGCTCGAGCGAAAGGGAGGCGCCGGGAGGTGGGAGGGGGTCCGCCGGCGACGAAGCTCGGGCGGCCGCTCGAGCATGCCCGAAGGGCGGGTCCACCCCTGCGCTAGGCGGCCTCGGCGTACGCCTAAGCGCCGCGCCGCCGCCTCGTGCGCCTACCCGACCACCGCGCCTCACCCGTCTGGCTCCGCCTTGGACCGATGTTGACCGCCCAGACGTCGGCCGGCCGCCGAGGACCCAAGGCGCGGCGGCTGACTGCCGCCGAGCGCCTACGTGCCGCCGAGGCGGCCGCTGAGCCCGCCTTCTGGATCCATGAGAGACAATACAAAGGAACACGGGAAAAAAAGAAAATACAAAAAAGTCTAAAATATCTAAAAAAATTCAGAAAAAGGTGAAATACTGAATAGTAAAAAAGCAGAAGCCGAAAAAAAGCCGAAACGAGCGAGGCCATTTCAGAAAAAAAACGAAAATAAACAGGGCCATTAATTTTATGTCAACTTATTATGTTAAGGGAAAAAAAATCTAATTTTCGACCCTAAACTTTGGCCTCAGTTCATTTTTTAATCATGAGCTATGAAACCGTCTAAAACAACTCTGAACTATAAAAACCGCGTAAAACATAACCATTAACACATTCCAATGTTGTTTTGCACTTACGTGTCATCCACGTGAACCCGTGTTACTGACATGGCTACCACGTGATGTGAGTTGCCAAGTTCACTGACGTAGATGACACTTGGATGCCACAAAACAAAAAAAAAATCTTCAAATCGACATCATCTCCTTGTCCATTCTTCTCTTCCAATCTCTACTTCTCTCTCTCCTCAAACTGTGGCCAAGATTCCACCTCCCCTTGAGCTCACGGCAAAGCCACCAGCTGCCTGCCTTGCCTCCGGGCTCGGCTCGCCGGCCACCACACAAGGGGCCTCGCCGCCGCACGCCATTTGCGGGAGGCGCGCTGCGCGACGACCTCTCCTGGCTCCAGTCCGCTCACAAGGCGTCCAAGTCCCTGCTACACCCCGACACGCTGCCACGCAGGCCGCGCTCGTCTGCAGCTACCTCTAGGTGATGGGGTGGCAGTGCGAGGCGTTGAGTGTGTGGCCAAGGGAGGTACTTGTTGCGCGTTCGTGTGTGCAGCTGCGATATCCTTTCTCGGGGTTGTAGCGATGTTGTTTCTGGCACGGTGGATTTGAGGAGGAAAAATTTGTCTCTGCTGCAAGTTCATGCTAGTTTCCAGTTGATTTCGGTGGTGAAAGTTGAATCTTTGGAAGATTTAGCCAGAGAGGTATCCGTCCAGAGTTTCTAAAGTTGATGCTTTGTTGTTTCGTGTCAATGCTTGCCTGTTCTTGCTTAGTTCCGTAGAGTGTTTTGCTCAAATCTTCGTCTCCTTGAGATTAACGTCAGGCATGCCACCACGCCTCTTCTCCATGCTGCCGCTCTGGCTCACGCCAGCAGCCGCCACCGAGGAGCAGCTCCCACAGTGATGACCCCACCGAATCATCGATGAACAGCTGGACCGGCTCGGCACCGGCGCAACTATGCGGGCGACCAGACGGAGTCGACATGGTCGAACAGGGTCGCAAGGTGGCGGATGTGGCCGGTGAGGATGGAGAGCGCGACGACGAGGCGGGTCGAGAGGCTGTGGCAGCGCGGCCCATCGGTGGGTGTCGGATTGGAGGGGAGGAATGGTGGAATTGCGGATGAAAAAGAACAGAGGGAGAGAAGGGGAGAAGATGTGGTCAAAGAAGATGATGCGGCAGACATATGACATTCACCTCACTAAAATTTGTTCATATATCCGTCACCTCAGCCAAAACACGATGGTTTGGGAGTAAATTGGATGGTTTCATTAGTTCAAAGTTTTATTTTAGATGGTTTTAAAGTTTAGGGTTGAGAGTTCAGATTAAAAAGTGGATCTTTTCCTTATGCTAAAATAGAATACGAGTATTAGTACGTAAAAGATACAAAGGATTTATAATATACATACCTGTATGGGGTACCAAAACGCATAGCTTATGCAATCGCCCAACAAAAGCAAGGTGCCCCGCAGATGCTGCCTCCCAGCAGCTCCATTGGAATTCTTATGGTTCCCTCCTATGATCGCACGCCACAGATGCAAATCTTTTCCTTTGTAGAGGCTGATCAGTAGGGCCCCACCAAAGCACACCAATGCTCCAGTGACCTTTGCACTCCCTTCTTTGGATTTGATGCGCACGTTCTCCATGCTGCAAAAAGATAGATGTATAAAAAACTTTAGGATGTACATTTTTTCATTCTCTGCTAGCATATATACATATGAAGTTACACATTGAACTCAATCTTGCATATATACATATCATGTGTAAAGTCCTGCAGTTATTTTCTTTCATTCCAGGGAATCATAAATTATAATCCATCCATTGCATAGTTAGCCATTACTAATTGGTATTATTATGCACGGTACATAATTTTTTTTGTACTTCTAGTAGGCTTCTGAAGCTAATGAAATATAAAGATCGGATGTAGTATCAAAAAAAAATGATTATCCTATTACAGAAAATCTGAAATTCTGGTAGCTATTGGTAATATGAAGTTTCGATGATTAAAAAAAACTGATTTTGAAGTTTATAGTAACATATCAAATGATACTAACCAAAGCATTTGAGGCCCAATAACTTCAGCACGTATGTATTTAAGAAGGTTTAAGCCTTTTAGGTCTTATATCATTTCATTCTAGATGTTTTAAGGTGATACAATTTCAACTCATAAAAGAATAACTTCTATTAGGTTCAGGCAAAAAAAATGCACATTGGAGCTTGTAAGATAGCAGTAGATGGTAACTGCAAAGATATCATTGACTGAGAAAATTTGGCAAATTTACTAAAACAAAGCCAGTTTAACCTTGAAATATCAATCAGGAACAACATATATAGGAGGCAATCAGATGGTACTGATTCCTTTCAGTTCAAATGTTTACCGAAACAGTATGGACAGCACAAAAGCGACGAGCGGGGTCAAACTTGAGAAGATCACAGCATAGGATGCAGCTGTGTCCCGTAGTCCATAGTAATACAAGGCCATAGGCAACGAATATCTGTATACTTAAAAATACTGCTATCAGTACGCCATAATCATCATTTCATCATTTACACAAACAAAAAGCAACTATATTGCATTACATATCATAGATTTGATTTGATCAATTGAATGGCTCCCAATATTGATTAAAATGTAAAGAAACATTCTAAAATTGTGCATTAGCACCTCGTATTTATGTTTGAGGTCATCAACAAATAAAAATCAGAAGATATGTGAAGAACATCCAATACTATTCACGTTTGACATGTGGAATTTAAAGGAGTCCGTGAAAATTGTTAGTCACTAGTTTTGAGGACCAATCAGGCTGAAGGTTATGGTAGTGATGCTGCTATCGGTCTTTTTTTTCAAAGGGAGTATAGCTGCATTTTGTATTTTTCACTGCAACAATACATATGGGTTGAATTCTCGGCTTTTAATGCACATGGATTGAATTACCGTAAGTATGAGCAAAGTAAAGAAGCATGCCTCAGGTCCATCTACAGTCAACCAATGTAATTTAAATTTAAATTGAAGTTAGATTGTTGTCTACTTGCCTTCATCCATATAAATGCAAGGTACTAGTAACGCTGCAAGTAATTATTAGTAGCATCGATCACTAGCATAGCATATGTAGTAGAAGCAAGTGCTTGTGTGGTGTCAATGTGCTATCCTATCAGTGCCCAAAATCCAAATCGTATTTAACCAAACACATGACACTACAATCCTACTATCTTCCTATATGAAAGTTTAAATTCTGGCAGTGCTCAAATCAGTTTATAAGTTCGCTATTATAGTTACTGAAGGATCATGTGAGAAGATCCTATTTAATATTGTAATGAACCATTATAATATTTCCGGAGTGGTTATTTAGTTTGGCAAAGATCGCACATTGTCAAGATTGATTTTGGGCAGAAATTGAGAGTTTGGGATTTGTATCATGGATTAAGTTGAAGTAATCTAGGTGACTAGGTCATTGCATCAAGATTGCATGATGTATGTTTTGGCTAACATGAGTCAAGTTGTGAAGAACTTGTTCCTGAAAATGATTTCTTGGTCTTTGGACGTGTAGAATCGCTTGGAGTCAACTGTGGTCAACGGCGAGGATCGAGACTAGACTCATAGAGGAGTTGAGGCCCAAAATGATCAAGAATATTGGGTGAGACGGTGAGCTCAAACATGATATGAGAAAAGTGGGAAATGTTGAAGGCGAGTTCAAACGGCAGGATGACACCATGTGGATTGTATAGGCCAAGTGAGCCGTGGTTCGGTGGAACCTGGACGAAAGAGACTTGGCGGCAGTGGCGAGCGAATGGTGCACCTATACGTGGCAAGCATGGCGATTGCTTGTAGTGGTTTGTGATGACTGGGTCAACAGGGGTATTTTGGTAGTTTGACCAAAATACCGGAAACCATCTCGGATCAAAACTGCAGCGCATGGGCGATGCGTCGTGGCAAAGAAAGTGGGAAGTTTCGTGGAAGGCGGTAGAGAGATATTTATGTAAATTACCCAGTACCGAGAAAAGTGGCTGTGTGTGTGAGACTGCATTGTTATCGTAAGTGATTTATGTCTTGTATGTGCTGAAAATGTGAAGTGAATCAAGTGTCGATTCACTAATGACTTAATTGTTATAAATTACTTTGAGAAGCGTGCATGAGAGAGTAAAACCTGATGTTAGGTGGGGGTTAACGGGTTAGACCCAGTTTGGCCTAATGTGTGGATCTATTAGATTTTTGTTCAGCTTGTGAGCCTATATAAAGAAAGGAGAGGCAAGAGCTAGGGTTTGAGGTTGTTGGCTATGCCTTTGGTGGCTAGCTATTCCTCCTTCTCTTGGGAGATAGGTCAGAGTGTGTGAGTGCTCTAGACTTAGAGTTTTGTCCTCTTGAGAGGAATGGCTATAAAACCGATCATCTTAAGTCAGCATACATCAATCTTTTGCACCTTCTTGCTCTCATTTTGTTGATTGAGTTGCTCTTGTTTTTGGTTGGTTTGATCTCTCTTCTGCCCTTCTCTTGATCTTGATATGCTAAGGACATGAACGAGATGGATTGATCTCCAATCATCTAGACACTTCAATAACAAGATTTTCAAGAAACCCTGTTATTACACACACTTGGCTTAATTGGGTGATTTCTTGATCCAGGGTTTTTTATTTGAATTCTTCGGTGTTCTTGCTTGCCGTGAGATTTGGGAGTGTATTCAAAGCCATTTTAGCTATTCTCTACCCATGAGCAAACCCTGATCATCGATTTCGTTTTTAGATCACAGTTGGTGTGCATTTTCTCAAATCACAAAAAGGTCTCAATTTTGTCATGGATTTTTCAATCCAAGAATGGAATTTAAGTGACTTATGAGACTTTAAGTGACTTGCATACGAAATTTCATGGCCATTTGATATTCCAATCAAAAGATTTGTGAATTTTAGATCGAGGGTCGTTTGCCTCTGTTCTTGCGAGTCGTATATGACCACACTGGTCTAACGGCCGCTCAATGTTTTTCGACCACTCATTGGTTGCGGTCATGCGCTTCTCTATTTTCTTTGAGTCGGTTATGACTGCATATGATTAAGACCGCTCAATGGTCTTAGACTTTGTGGTCGTGTGCATCCTCTACTCCTGTGAGTAGTTTACGACTGCTTAATGGTCATAGATCGTGTGGTCATGCGCCTCCCCGGAATAATTTACGACCACTTCTAGCTACGACCGTTCAATAGTTGTAAATCTTGTGGTCGTGCGTCACCTTCTAAGTTGTTTATGATCACATCCAGTTATGACTACTCAATGATCTAATATCTTGGAGTCGTGTGCCTCCTTTGCTCTTCCGAGTCGTTTTTGACCACGCCTGGTTACGACCGCTCAATGGTCTTCGACCATGTTGGTTTTCGACCGCACACACTGGTCTTTGACCATGTAGGTTTCGACTACGTTGGTCTATGACTACACTGGTTTTCGACCACTCGTTGATCTTCGGTCACGTTGGTTTTTGACTACTCAGTGGTCTTCGACCATGTTGGTTCTTCGACCACTCACTGGTCATCGACCACGTTGTTTTTAACTACATTGGTTTTTTGACTATGTTGGTTTTTGACCACTCTTTGGTCGTTGACCTCTCGAGTAGTATTTCGACCATGTTGATTTTTGACCACTCTCTGGTCGTTGACCACTTGAGTTGTATTTCGACCACATTGGCTTTCGACCACGTTGGTTTTCGACCACTCTTTGGTCGTTGACCACTCTAGTAGAATTTTGACCACATTGGCTTATGACCACGTTGGTTTTCGATCGCTCACTGGTCGTCGAGCACTCGAGTCGTATTTCGACCACTTTGACTTCCGACCGGTTGCGGTAGTACCGTAGAAACAACAGCGTTAGTACCATACCTATAGATTTTGCACAGTGGCTCAGCTATGAGTTTCTCCAGATTTTGAGTATGGTTCCTATCCGAATCTTCATAGCTTTGTAGCTATTAGGGCAAAGGATAGATGAATACTTGAGATAAAATTTGAAGGCACTATTCACCCCTCCTCTATTGCCTTCTTCGGTCCTACAATTGGCATCAGAGTCATGCTTGCTCTTTTTGATCTTAATTGATCTTGAATATGGCAACTAGTAGAAAAACTTGTGAGCTCTTCTTTGCATCTTGCCGGGATGTTTTTACCAATGATGTCCTTTGTGACAAGAGACTTAAAATCAATTGTAGTGTGTTTTTATTTTAAAGAAACCACAAGTGTGAGCTTTATGATACATTATTTATCTTTAGTTGTTCAAGTCATAAGGAGAAGAAGCTTTTGGAGTTCAAGGATTATGATGATAATATGGACAAGCAGAGCAAGCTTCGACTCATCATGAGCAAGGTAAAATCTTATGTGACCTTAACCTTGTCCAAGTGAATATGCTTGCTCTCAGGGTTTATGTGAGATGACTAGATGATTAGAATGCTTATATTATTTGATGTTGATTGTTCTAGGTTAGAATATCACTTTTCATGTATTATTTGATGTCTTTACATGTGAATATTGAAAATTTGAATACCCCTCTTGTATGCTTAAAATCTAAAAATAAGAAATTAAAATTGAGTCACCGCACATGTGTAGAGGAGTTGAGTTTGCTAGGGCTAGGATTAGTGAGCCAAGTGCTTCTGTTCATAATTCTCATGTAGCCTCTAGTGTTTCTCATGTTGATAGCCTAACTTCTCTTGTTTTGTGGTTGTATTAGCTATGTTACTCATGTTGATCCAATTCATTGCTTGCTTGTATTTTTATTTTTTTGTATATATTATCTTTCTTTGAGAGATGGTGTAAATGCTTTGAGGAGAGAGCGTGATAATATGGGTACTGAATCTTGCAACTCGGTCATCTCCTTGCATTTGGATTTGGGTCTTCCTAGTAGTAAGCATGGTTCTATTGTTGTTGACACTTGTGTCATAACTTTACATGCTCTAATTTTGGCTAGTGCAACCCTTGTTGGCTCTTCCAATGTTGTCTGAGGGACTTTTCTTTTGAGCAAGAATGGTGCTTTGTCCTCCTAGTCCGTGTCTCTTAATAGACCTTTGTATTATTGCTCATTTGGGGAAGGATAGACATTATGTAGACTTTTGTTTTCGGCATGCCAAACGCATGCATCGAGCTCATACTTCTAAGTCTCTAAGTGTGTATAACCTTTCTCGTGGCATGAACACTCGTGAGTCTAACATGAATGCTCGCTTTGTTGATGTCTTATTTAACATCTTTTCTAGTGGTGTTGGACGGCGTCGTGGACTTGATTCTCATGATTTTAGTTTTTAGTCCATGTGCTGTCCTGAAGAAGGATTTCCGCCACTCTCAAGTAGCGAACCACGTTTTCCCCATCAAGGTGTGCACCCATGGTGAGGAGTTGTAGGTTCTTTTGGTGCTCATGTTGGTTCTCATCTTGGTGCTTCATGCTCATTTACCGCTTTTCCAGAGATAATACTCGTTTTTCTCATCGAGTTGTCTACTTGCGGCGTGCCTCCAAGATTGGATTTTCTTGCATGAACCATCCTTTGCATCATGCTAACTCACATACTTCTAGTGTGGGTGTGTCAAAGTTTTAGGGTTCCTAAGTACTTGCTTACTAACCCTTCAGGATCCAAAACTCGTGCACCATATTCTTCTCATGTGTATGTACCGAGATGCGAAATGGAGAACATGTGATTGATTGGGTTCTGGTTTTTTCCTTCATCATGTGATTGGAACACTTAATGGTTTTCCACTCCTTTGATGGTCTCCAAAAGGTATATGCTTTTACATTTGGAGTTTTCACCTACTTTGTGAGTTATCATTTACATTCATGCTTTTATATTAATGTTTGATCATAATTGACTTGTTGTGCTTATACATGTATTCACTTGTACCATATTAGCATGTATTACTAATGCTACATTTTTGTCATGCCTTTGTGTGTATTTTACTTGTATATCTATATGAGAGCTAATTATTCATCTTTTGTGGATATATGAGTTTTATTTTCATGAGTATGCATTATTCTTGCAACATTATATGACATGCTCTTACTTGTGTTTCATGTATTTATATGTTTGATTGATGTCATTATACCATGTATGTGCATGATTTATTCCATGTCATGTTTTTCTGTATATTTGGTATTGTGATATATCAAGTGTGGATATATGAGATTGTTTATTACCATTAGCACGTGTTATTCTAGTTTCATCATTTGTTATACTTTTTGCTTGCTTATATGTGTATGGGTTATAATTTTGATCATGATTTTCAGATATGCTCTAAATTGTCTTTTCATCATGAGTATGTGTTATGTTGATATAGTCACTTTCATATTTTTATGATATCTTGCTCTAGTTATCCAGTTATCTATCAGATGTCCATATTAGCATATCTTTCTCTTGGTCCTTGTTAGTATAATTTACACATGTTTTGTTACTTTACATGTTTTATACTTACATGGTGTTGATAGCACAAGTGATATTGCTAATTATGGATAGATGAGCTTTGCCATAACTTCTCTTGTATATTTTGTTCTTGATTGTATGTTTGCCATGCTATGTGCTTTGGTGCTCATTTGTTTTATTCTTTACCATAGAAATAAATAAAGCTTGATTTATCTCTATAGCATGTAGTATTCATATTTCGCTGATTGACATGCTATATACATTCTTGTTCATGTTCAAAATTATTTGTTTATGCTTATGTAAGCATTGAATTGTTATTGCCTACCTCTCACCTTGGATTATAGCATTTTTGCTTGTCATATGTCTTGAAAGTGAATTTGCATGTCATTCTTAAGTAACCCCAGTTCCAAGGTATAAACGACTTCTTTTCTGGCGATATAATCTTCACAAAGAGAGAGGAGACCATATGTGTAGTATTGCACCTAGGTATTAGAGGAGCGATTGGACCCCCTGGTTCTAGAATTTTCTAGGTCTTCCTCCTCATTCCAGCATTCTCTGATGGTTATCTATCTTGGGATGTAACTTAGTTCAGCTTCTACTTCTTTGACTACACTTCACTGTCAAGTGATGCGACGCAGGTTTTGTGTCCTACGCTTTACCTTTGCCCTTAATTCATACTTTGCATATCATTTGGGGGCATTGTGTAGTTTGAGGATTGGTTGGGCTAAGGATAGGATTATTTCTTGTGTGAGTCCCTCCTGAGCATATTTTGGGTCTTCTAGATTGTGCCTCACTGTGTAGAGTCCTATCAACAGGTTGCGGATATTTTTATTAAGGCATTTGATTCTTCTCATTTTGCTTCTTTGCGATGAGAGTTAGGGGTTAGTAGTCTTTTTGGCCTAATTTGAGGGAGAGCTTAACTCTTTTGCATCCATTGTATTATGTTTGTATGCACTAACTTATTGGATACTTAAGTTTTAACTTGGCCTCTTAAGCATAAGTTACTTATTGATTGTGTGTATTAGGAGTCAAATATCATCATGATTTTGTACTTTATTGTATCTATCCTATTTTATTGCTTACATCTTGCTCTTTATGTCAATTCACCATTATTTATACATATTAGCATACTTTCCATGATTGTTATTTGTAATGATGTATGCATACATGATGTGTGTTTGATTATGGACATTTTGAGCTTGATTACATCTTAGATAGCCATTTATATCATGATATTACATTTGTTCATGCCTGTTTATCATTTTTTAGTTTATATGTACATGCTTATACTTGTATCCATGCTAGCATATACTTTTGTGACTTTTCCTTGTCATCTACTATGTGCGTATGGTTATGATTCATTGAGATGCATGCATATCTTGAATTTATTCTTTTCTATTCTGGCATGAAATGAGTCTATATGACAGCTTTGGTAGCTTTAGATTTAGCTTATGCCTAGATATCATGAGAACTTTGGTTAGTCAATAAGCTTCTTCTAGATTTTGTTTGCACTAGGTTTTGTCATCCTAGATGATTTGATGATGTCTAGATAGAGCTTGTGTAGGGGATGTGTTCTCATATGTTCTTTGTTATTTGTGATTGTCATGCTATTTTTATTGTCATATGTTTCAGTATTGGATCCATACTTGTATATCACTTACCCTAATACTAGGACACCAGTTTTTCCTATATTTGAATTACAGGTTGTGGATGTGAGGGGGAGACCATATACCTTATGTGGATGCTTTGGGTCTCTCACCTCTTTTGAGTGTTTGGTGGAGGTTTCTTTGAACTCATGATGCAGGTTTAGTCAGCTTCCACCACATCAACTACTCCACATCGCCAAGTGATGTGACAGAGGTTTGGTACATTGTGACCTTCAGTTTCTTGCTTTCCTCTACTTGGTCTCGCATAGCATTCCTGTTCTAGTGGTAGGGATGGTTGGTCTGGGTAGATAGGAACTAACTCTACATGATTTTGTCTCAGTCACACTTCTCATCCGACTGGTTATCTATGATTATTTACTACCTGGTTTGAGTTTTCTTCTTGACCACTAGTGTCTTGTGTTATAATAGGTAGTGTTGCCTTTTGCTCCATGGTATGAGGTTATAGGCTATAGGCCATATGGAAAGATCGCATATTGTCAGGATTGGTTTTGGGCAGAAATTGAGAATTTGGGATTTGTGTCATGGATTAAGTTGAGGTGATCTAGGTCATTGCGTCAAGGTTGCATGATGCATGCTTTGGCTAATGTGGATCAAGTTGCGAAAACTTGTGTCTGAAAACTATTTCTTGGTTTTTAGATGTGCAGAGTCGCTTGGAGTCAACTATGATCAACAGTGAGGATCGAGGTTAGGCTCATAGAGGAGTTGAGGTCCAGAACGATCAAAAGGATGCCAAGTGAGATGGTGAGCTCAAGCATGGCACGAGAAAGGTGGGTAATGTTGAAGGCGAGTTCAAATGGTAGGATGGTACCATGTGGATTGCACGGGCCAAGTGAGCCGTGATTCGACCGAACCTGGACTGGAGAGACTTGGCGGTGCATGACGAGCGAATGGTGCATTTACACGTGGCAAACATAGTGATTGCTTGCAGTGGTTTGTGATGGACGGGTCAATAGGGGTATTTTGGTAGTTTGACCAAAATACCGGAAACCATCTAGGATCAAACCGCGGCGCATGGGCGATGCATCATGGCAAAGGATGCAAGAAGCTTCGTGAAAAGCGGTAGAGGGGCATTTTGGCAAATTGCCCAATACCAGGAAAAGTGGCGGTGCATGTGAAACCACAACGTTGGCCTAAGTGGTTTAGGTCTTGTATGTGCTAAAAATGTGAAGTGGATCAAGTATCGATTCACTAATGGATTAATGGTTGTAAGCTGCTTTGAGAAGCATACATAAGAGAGTAAAACCTGATGTTAGAGGGTTAATGGATTATCCCCGATTTGGCCTAATGGGTGGATTTATTAGGTTTTGATTTAGGTTGTGTGCGGATATAAGGTGAGGAGAGGCAAGAGATATGGTTTGAAGTCATTAGCTATGCCTTTGGTGGCTAGCTCTTCTTTCCTCCCATAGGAGATAGGTTAGAGTGTGTAAGTACTCTAGGCTTAAAGCTCTGTCCTCCTGAGAAGAGTGGCTGTAAAACCTCATCTCAAGTGAGCATACATCAACCTTTTGCACCTTCTTGCTCTCATTTTGTTGATTGAGTTGCTCTTGTTTTTGGTTGGTTTGATCTCTCTTCTGCCCTTCTCTTGATCTTGTTGTACCAAGGACATAAATGAGATGGATCGATCTCCAATCATCTAGACACTTCAATAGCAAAATTTTCTTAAAACCCTGTAATTACTCATATTTGGCCTAATCGGGTGATTTCTTGATCCGAGAGTTTTTGATTTGGTTTCTTCAGTATACTTGCTTGCCGTGACATGTGGGAGCGTGTTCAAAGCCATTTTAGCTATTCTCTACCCACGAACAAACCCTGATCATCGATTTCATTTTTAGATCACAGTCGCTGTGCATTTTTTTCAAATTGTAAAAAGTTCTAAATTTTGTCATGGATTTTTCAATCCAAGAATGGAATAGCTTCTTGAGACTTTAAGTGACTTGCATACAAAATTTTATGGCCATTTGATCTTCCAATCAAAAAATTTGTGAATTTTAGATCGAGTGGTCATGTGCCTCTGTTCTTGCGAGTTGTATACGACCATGCTGATCTAACGTCTGCTCATTGTTTTTCGACCACTCGTTGGTTGCGGTCGTGTGCTTCTCTATTTTCTCTGAGTCGGTTATGACTGCATATGATTAAGACCGCTCAATGGTCTTAGACTTTGTGGTCATGCGCATGCTCTACTCCTGTGAGTAGTTTACAACTGCTTCTGGGTACGACTGCTCAATGGTTGTAGATCATGTGGTCATGCGCCTCCTCAGAGTAGTTTACGACTGCTTCTGGCTATGACCATTCAATGGTTGTAAATCTTGTGGTCGTGCGTCACCTTCTAAGTTGTTTACGACCACATCCTGTTACGACTGCTCAATGATCTAATATCTTGGAGTCGTATGCCTCCTCTGCTCTTTCGAGTCATTTTCGACCATGCCTGGTTACGACCGCTCACTGGTCTTCGACCACGTTGGTTGTTCGACCGCACACACTGGTCTTCAACCACGTAGGTTCCAACTACATTGGTCTACAACTACGCTGGTCTTCGACTACTCGTTGGTCTTCAACCATGTAGGTTATGATCACATCGGTCTTCAACCGTGTTAGTTTTCGACCACTCATTGGTCCTTGACCACGTTGGTCTTTCGACCGCTCACTGGTCATCAACCATGTTGGTTTCGACCACTTATTGGTCCTCGACCACGTTGGTTTTTTGACCACGATTGGTTTTTGACAACTCATTTGTCTTTGACCACGTTGGTTTTTTGATCACTCACTGGTCTTCGACCATGTTGGTTCTTTGACCGCTCATTGGTCATCGACTACGTTGTTTTCAACTACATTGGTTTTCAACCACTCTCTAGTCGTTGACCTCTCAAATAGTATTTCGACCATGTTGGTTTTCAACCACTCTCTGGTCATTGACCACTCGAGTTGTATTTCAACCACGTTAGCTTTTGACCACTGCTGGTCGTTGACCACTCTAGTAGAATTTCGATCACATTGGTTTTCGATCGCTCCCTGGTCGTTGACCACTCGAGTCATATTTCGACAACTTTGACTTCTGACCAGTTGCAGTAGTATCGTAGAAACAACAGTGATAGTACCGCACCTGCCTATTTTGCACAGTGGCTCAACTCTGAGTTTCTCCAGATTTTGAGTAGGGTTCCTATTAGAATCTTTATAGCTTTCTAGCTATCAGAGCAAAAGATAGGCGAATACTTGAGGGAAAATGTGAAGGCACTATTCACCTCACTCTGTTGCCCTTTTCAGTTCTATAGTTACATTTCTGGTGATGCTAAGAGAAACAATGGCCCATTTTAGAGGCCTAAAAATGCTTAAGGACTCCAAAAATTAATTAGTTCATGCTACTGCAACGTAGATCATAGTAAAGTTCATTGTATACCCGGCAAAAGCATTCATGAAGAGCCATCGAAGAGCTTTTCTATCCAGTTCCTTCCACTTCCTACTGCAGAATTGGCATTTATTTCAGTTAGTTGTTGCACATGAAGAGTTTGTTTCCATGAAGGTAACGCATAATAAATCAAAGAAATATCCTGACCTCTCGAAGAATAGAGCAAACGGCAAGATGAAAATGGCTCCTAAAATGCTGCGATAAAACAGCAAGGAGAAGACAAACATGCCCCCATCGACTGCTACCTTGCCTAGCAGTATTGTCCCCGTGTTGAAGAGCTCCACAAGCACCACGCACAGAGCTGGCTTCCATCTCCCTGTGAGACAATTTCGATCATAGTTTATATTTGAAACTTCTAAAATAAACTTCAACTTGACAGGAACAACCATTAGCCACTATGTTTCTTGAGAGTTTGACATTTAAGTAGTGGACTACACCATCTTCTGTAGAAAATTTGAGCCGACAAAACGTATTATGTGTCCAAGGCACAAGAAGTTGGACAAAATTTGTCACAAACGACCTAGTTCATAATGGTGTAAACATCTATCGGAGGGAGATTAGACGACAATAACTTCAGGTAAAATAGCGCTAGATGAAAGAGGGCACATATAAGGAGAGGAATGGATCTAGAAGTGCCGATCAAGGAGGGGATCAGAGGAAGACTTAGCTAGGAAGACTTTTTTGTTAGTCATTGCTTAGAAAGACCAACCTTTGCACTAGGAATTGGAAGCCATGGGAAGCTGATCCAAGGGTTCCTTCTAGGATGGAGGAAACCTTTGGGAAAGCGAGACCACAACCGGTGTTACAACCCCATCTTGGATTCGAAGCACATCAAATCTGCATATATACACACACACTACAAAAAATTAATTGGTGGATCATACGTCTTGAAATACTCCTCTAATACACTCACCTAAACGAATTTAAAATACTCATTTATCAATTTGAATATATTTATATATTAATTATAAGATACTTTAATATAATCACATGAAAATTTACAAGAGTTCATAGTATTTTGTAAATACCTTCGTATATGCATATAAAAAGGAGTATATCAAAAAAATCTACATATCACTTCTAAAAAATTATTCATACCATCTAAATGGTCTTAAATACTCGTATACTACATGTACATACACTCGTCACACGAGAATTTTCTTACATTGTACGATACAACATAGGATATAATTATATATATTAGAGCGCCCTTCGTTATTGGGCACCAAAACTCAAAAAAAAAAAACAAAAAATCAGTAAACTTCCAAAAGATCGTGAGGAAAACATACCAGACGTTCAGGGGCAAATCTATCGTGGGTGCTTGTGGGGGCTTGAGCACCCCCTCCTCCCACCGTAACTTGCGGAGGGGGAGACCGGAGGCGGTCGGCGTGGAGACGGAGGGGGAGCCACGGAGGCAGTCGGCGACTCGGCGGCGTCGATGCGGAGGTGGAGGGGGAGGCCGGAGCCCGGAGGGGGAGGCGCCGAGGGCCCGAGGCGGTCGACCGTCTCCTCAACAACTCTCGCGCGCTCGTCCGACCGGAGCACGGAGCTCTCGCGGGACGGACCCCAGCGGCGCGATGGCTGCACGACCTCTTCCTCCGGTGGGACTTCACTGGTGACTCCTCTCTCCTCTCACCCCCCCAGTGGCGACGTTGTTCTAGTTAGATTTGCATGTCATTGTAGGATCGTAATCTCGGTTTGTTCATGTGCTTCGTAGCTTTCTTGAGCAGCGATCTGTGCAGCTTTTCTCTGTTGAGTGCTTGTCTTATTGCTGCCTCGTGTTACGGTGGTTCCACCTGCGTGCGTTGTGTTCGACGGATTGCCTGAAAGAAGCAAGCGGTGGTTTTAGGCATAAAGCATCTCTCCACCCATACTGAGGCGTGAAAATTTGAGATGAAGAGCACCCAATCCAGTGTTCCTAGTAGTATATTACATCAAGTGCTTTTAGTTTACTTTAAAAAATCTATTGTTTAAGTTCGTTTAGATTTTTGAAGCGAAATAGCAGGGATATTTGATCTCTGATCTGATCACGGAGGATCCTTTGATAAAGTCACACGTTAAACCACTTGAGTTAGTGGTAGACATGGCAAGTAAGAAAGCTGTAGTGAAACAATGAGTTTACAGTTCGACCTTTTAGAATAATGTTATAAACAATGGGTTTCCTGAATGATCAATGCTAAAAGTTAGTGAAAACTTGTGTGAATTGGTTGTTCGTGGTTGTGGCTCTATTTTGACAAACCCAGCCTTACCTGATTACTAGTGGTAATAAGGTTGATATCTGTTGCTTTTCCGGATCCTGTGTTCAAAATCCTATGGTCAGTTTGGTGATTGATTGACGGTTGTTTAACCGCTGCTCTTTTGCTCCGCGTGCAGGCAGCCTCTACAATCAAATTGACGAGATTGGGGAATGAAAGTATGAAAACGCAAAATGTTGATTCCATCTTTTGTTTGTTCATTGCCTGATGTGCACACTGGCAGTTAATTAACCTTGTCCCAGTTTATGGAGTTGAAAACTGCAATGACTTCAGATCTAGCAATAGTCCCAGTTTATGAAGTTGAAAACTGCGACTTCAAATCTAGCAATCCAGTGACATACTTTTGCAGGCTTCCTTTGATAGTGCTCTCTAGAATAATATAATAAGGAGCAATGCATTGTCATCATAAAATAGAACTTCAGTAGGGCAGGTCAGCGTGAAGTAGCAATTGGTGAGTCTATAACGTCAAGCTAAGAGTATCTTGACTTGAAATGTACAGCTAATCCTTGTTTGTTTGTTTCATCTGTAAATATTATATCACTAAATTTGATATTTTTATCTACAGATCAGTACTCACATATTTATGAATATTCAGGGGGCACATTATCCATTAGCAAGATATTAAATGTATTATATTGTACATTTCAATTTGTTCTCCTATTTACATATGAATTTTATATTTCAATAGCAAAAGGCTAGTATATGTACCTTTCGTATGTTTATATTATGCTATAGCCTCAACAGTAGAGCTTCCCCTCTATTTTTATCCTGGATTCGCCACTGCAGACGTTTGATTGGAGGGGAAAGTGGAGCAAAATCTCGCCTTCGCCCTTGCCCCCACTGAGGGCCGAATCGCGTGACAGAATCTGAAAGGGCGAGATCGTTTGGAAAGATCAGTCACACACTCACCCAGGGATTAGGATCCGAGGCGACTTACCGAACGACTCTTTCTTCATTTCTCCGCAGTTCACCCAGGGGAGAGAGAAAGGTGGAGTTTTGGATTGGTTTGGTTTGTGGAGGAACAGGTAGGATACTATGGAACACGTATTTACTCTAGAAGGGGCATGGGACACGTATTTACTCTAGAAGGGGCATGGGACACGTATTTACTCTAGAAGGGGCATGGGGCACGTGTCCCCTTTAGGAGATGAGCTCCATATGTCTATATATATGGCCCCTGGGATGATAATGGGGAGGAGGAAAAAAAGCGTCCTCTCTCTAGCTAGACTCTCTGTGAAAGCTTGCCTCCTCCTATGGAGAAAAGATACTCTGTATCTCTATTGTGTTTTTGCAACAACAGGCATATCTAGATAAAGTCGCTACAGTGTATATTATAATCGACTTGTAGACCATGTATTAAAAAAGTACTCTATTTAAAAATTAATTACTGTAAAAAAAAGTTAAAAGTTAGAGGCTAAAAAGAACGGGCCTAGCTGACCCACCATGCTAGGAGTATAATTTTTGACAATCCCTGACAAGTACTCTACCACTTCCCTAAGGAAAGACAACTAATGGCTGCCATTAACATACAAGACGCAAGATGTTTTATGGATGTCTGGCCATTTTGTTCGCATAGGAGCATATCTTGCGCATGGACCACATTCACTGCAGCAACAAGCTGGACATTTCCAAAAGGATAGTATTACAAGCAGGAAACAGTCGTATACTTCAAGGACCGGAAATCCTCTATTTCAAACAAGGTCTACTAGTGTAGAAAATATAGGTAATATTTTAATTCTAAATTTTATTAGAAAATAGATACAATAAAATAGTGATGAAAAGCTCACTACTAATAGTAGGCTACTCATCATACTTGGGGCATAAAGGCCAGCGGGATCACTCCGAAGGCGAGCGAAGGCTAGTGTGACCAACGAAGCAAAGCCGGGCCACATGAGGTGCCACGGTAGGGGCACTCGCTGATGGCTATGATGATGGTGCTGTCCACCGAGGGCGAGCCCCACGTCGTCTTGTCCCTTCCCAGCAAGTCCTAGCTCCATGCCGACTCCGGCGTCTCGCCGGATTCCGCTAGACTCGCCGGTCTCTACATCAACTCCGATGTGGGCGTACTAAGCGATCGACCACTTATCGCCATTGTATCTATCTTGCCGGCTGCGTCGGTTTTTGCGGACTAGGGCTCGCCTCTCGCGACGGTGCCCTCGGCCCGCCCCTACTCCGTCGAAGTCCGAGCAGACGCCCGAAGCCGCGGTCATGGCTTCACCATCATATTGGCGACCTCGACCACGGCTACGTCCCCGTAAGGGCGCCCGTAGGCTTGCCTCCGCCTCGCCTACGTCAATCTGGTAGAGCGAAGAACGTCAAGACCAATCCAAGTGGGAAGCCCAGTCGCCGGATCCGCAAGCTTGGGGGTAAATTACTTGAAACGGCTTAGATGGCTCGGTATGGGACTCTGCTTGACAGGAAGCCGAAGAGACGGAGGGGGCCAAAGGGCTAGCGGCATGGTCTCGGCCTACCTAAAGCGGGAGCCCTTCCCCATGAGAGGCTACTATTGTGGGAGTGGTCCCCACCTTACCCAGTTCGGCTCCCATAATTAAACAGCCCCTTGAACCATGTGTGTATGTGTGTACGTGTGATGTTGTAACACGTATTAACTCTAGAAGGGGCATGGGACACGTATTTACTCTTGAAGGGGCATGGGACACGTATTAACTCTAGAAGGGGCATGGGGGCACGTGTCCCCTTTAGGAGATGAGCTCCACATGTCTATATATATGGCCCCTGGGATGATAATGGGGAGGAGGAAAAAAAAGCGTCCTCTCTCTAGCTAGACTCTCTGTGAAAGCCTGCCTCCTCCCATGGAGAAAAGATACTCTGTATCTCTGTTGTGTTTTTGCAACAACAGATTGGCGCCGTCTGTGGGGACCGTACAAGAGGCTACGTAAAGAAGTTATATAGGGTGGCTAGAGGGAGCTCCTCACTAGTAAAAGATGCAGAGTCTCAGGTAGCGGACACTGCGTCCGCTCGCCCCGCTCCGGCATACAACATATACTTCTTTGAGTCGTCCGCACCTTGGCTCCGTCTCCATCCGTCGGAAGACGCACACAGCGTGCGCTCGCCTCCGCGTTGGCGAGGATCGACTCCGGCTTTCGGGTCCGCTTGTCTTCGTGCCGGAGAAGATCGGCTCTGACCTCCTGTTAGAGTACAATATATATGGTAGGATAGAGTCCTATTAGGATTTCAATCCCTTGTACCATCTTGCCCCTCAAGTCTTGTACTCCTATATATACCGCCCTAGAAGCTCAATGCAATACATCCAATTCCATCTATTCCATCTTCCTTCATGGTATCAGAGCATCTAGGTTTAGATCCTAAACCCTAACCGCCGCTAGCTTCCGCACTGCGCGCCCCCGGGGAGATCCATCTCCGCTGGGGGCAGCGCCACCGTTTAGGTGACGGATCCTATTGATCCGGTCACCATCGTCGTCGTCGTCACGCAGCAGCAGATCGGTCCTCCCCGCCACCGGAGACGCCCACGCTCGTCGCCAAGAAGTCATCCACCGACCGCCTCCGCGCCAGGCCGCCGCTTCCCCGCTCGGATCCGTCCGTGCAACAGCCACCACTCGGATCTCCACCGACCACCGCGCCTTGGCGAAGAAGAGGAAGCGCGACCGGGCCCCTCCGCACGCACCCGCACCGCCGCCGACCCAGGCCATGCGAAGCCTCTCCTGCCCGGATCCGTGCCGGCCGCGTCGGATCCGGCCTCGCCTCGCCCGGATCTGGCTGCGCCGCCGCCCGAGCCGCCGCCTGAGGAGATCCTCCACCCGAGGCCCGCCGCCTGGAGCGGCCGCCGCTTGGATCCCACCTCGCCCCTTCGCCGCCCTGGCCTCCCCGTGCCAGATCGGGCCAGATCTGGCCAGCCGCCGCCGGCCCTTCCCAGGCGCGCCCCCTCCTCCTGCCGCCCCTTCCCTACCCCGCCGCTACCTGGCACCGAGCCGTGCCCGGCCTCCCGGCGCGCCGCCTCTTCCCGATGCCCCTCCGGGCACGCCGCTTCCTCCCCCTACGTTCCGCCGCCCGGCTGTCCTAGAGGCTCAATGCAATACATCCAGTTCCACCTATTCCATCTTCCTTCACCTCCGCGTCCGCTCGTCTCCACGATGGCACGGATCGACTCCGGTCTTCGCGTCTGCTCATCCTCGCGCTGGCGAATACCGGCTCCGGCCTTCACTTGCCTTCCACTCGCCTCCGCGCTGGCGAGGACCGGCTCTGGCCTTCACATGGGGAATGGACAAGAGGCTCCGCGAGGGCGCCCATGGTCTTGCCGACGCCGGGTTCGCAACAGACATAATCTCCGGATCACCATGCTCGCCGACAGAGACGCCCAAGTGGAATGGCAAGGAATAAGCATGCATGTATACCTGCTTGCTGCATGCACGTTCCCATGCATGCTTGAGTTGATGTACATGCATGAGTTAGTAGACATGCATGAATACATGCGAAATGGTGATGAGTAAACCTGCATGCCTATCCGCTTGCTACATGTATATATCCAGGCGTGCGTGAGTTAGTGTACATGCAAGGATACACCCCCGCCGCTAGCTCTTAGCTATATCAGAGATATATGTACGTGTCCATGTTTGTAGGCATCAGAATGAAGCTGCCACACGGCCGGCGAGGTGGAGAATATCATGACGACGCCTGCAGCCATCGACCACGCCAGTATACCCGCCTCGGCCTAGGCGGTTCTATCGAAGCTTGTCCACGATGGCCATGGACTTCGGGCGGACACCACATCGAGCCACAGAATGGAGATCATGCATGAGTGGCTCAATACGCATGCTCATCATGGGCATGCGAGGCCTTATCCAGACAGCCCTCAGTCTCCGTGTGCTCAACCTCCGCCTGGCCGGGCTCCCCGTCAAGCACAGGCATCCGGTCTCGGCGGCCTCCACGCACGTTCTAGGTCTCCGCGCCGAGCCTCCAGGTCGAAGCCCTCTGCATGGGGTCGCCGCGCTGGGTTACACGTCGCAATCTTCCGTAGTCCAGCATACAGGTAGGAAAGGAAAACAAAAGTATGATGCCACGTCACATGGCAGGTGAGTGCAGTAGTGCATACAAACATACATGCCTACAAGGCTAGTGTACACATGCATGTATACGTACCTGCAGGCATGCATACGTCGAGGATGGCCCCGGAGCCGACCAAGCCTGGACACTGGCCTCCGTGTCGTCGAAGGTTGGCCACGCTCGGCCTCTAAGCGTCACCGGTCTCGGTTGTCGTGTTGCACCAGTGGAGTCTCTTCCGCGCCGACGGAGTTCCCCCTTCGTCGCTAAAGCTCGCCCTGACCTCCACGACATCGAGGCTCTCTTGGCGCACCAGCCTACGTGGTGGTACCACCGCCTCCACGCCATGCCCTCTGAGAGCTAATTTTCACACATGGGATGAATTTTGCGAATACTGCATGTCCTTGTTGGTTTCCATAATCCAAAACATGCATCTATAACAGGTACTTGTTTACTTTCACACGTAGAAGGGCATTAAGTGCATGCGCGTGGTGTACATGCCTTGTGACAGCATTAAAGGCCATGTTGGGCTGGTTGTTTCTTCTCGGTTATGCTCGTATTTTTTTTTGTGAGACTGCCTGTCGGCAGAGGCTCTGCTGTTGTCTTTCCGCCCTGCTATTTTGATCTGCGTTTTACTAAAATCGCACGAGGCTACCCTCAAACGTCCGGTGTACTCTACGGAGTATAAAGAAATCGTACGGAGCCACCTCGAGCGCCCAGCGTACTCTGCGGAGTATAAAACGTCGGGGGTGCTATCCCCCGAGCCAAAAATCGCACGAGGCTGCCCTCAAGCGCCCGGCGTACTCTACGGAGTATAAATAAATCGCACGGAGCCGCCTCAAGCGCCCGGCGTACTCTACGGAGTATAAATAAATCGCACGGAGCCGCCTCGAGCGCCCAGCGTACTCTGCGGAGTATAAAGCGTCGGGGGTGCTATCCCCCGAGCCAAAAATCGCACGAGGCTGCCCTCAAGCGCCCGGCGTACTCTACGGAGTATAAATAAATCGCACGGAGCCGCCTCGAGCGCCCGGCGTACTCTGCGGAGTATAAAGCGTCGGGGGTGCTATCCCCCAAGCCAAAAATCGCACGAGGCTGCCCTCAGCGCCGGCGTACTCTACGGAGTATAAATAATCGACGGAGCCGCCTCGGCGCCCGGCGTACTGCGGAGTATAAAGCGTCGGGGGTGCTGTCCCCCGAGCCAAAAATCGCACGAGGCTGCCCTCAAGCGCCCGGCGTACTCTACGGAGTATAAATAAATCGCACGGAGCTGCCTCGAGCGCCCGGCGTACTCTGCGGAGTATAAAGCGTCGGAGGTGCTGTCCTCCGAGCCAAAAATCGCATGAGGCTGCCCTCGAGCGCCCGGCGTACTCTACGGAGTATAAATAAATCGCACGGAGCCGTCTCGAGCGCCCGACGTACTCTGCGGAGTATAAAACGTTGGGGGTGCTATCCCTCGAGACAAAAATCACATGAAGCTGCCCTCGAGCGTCCGGCGTGCTCACTAGGGAGTGCTGGTGCTGCTCTCTTTAGTTCATTTGCTTCTCTTCTTGCTTATGTGCCGTATCGTTAATGGCGGTGGCATATTACGGAATAAGTGTCCGTGATGCACACAATGAAGTGAATATATACTGCTCATTCATTGTTGGTATGGGTATAATTACCGTGCTAGTTACCCTCTTATAGCACTTCTGTTTTTGTATAATAGGAGAGAAAATGACTGAGCGTATAAGAATGTGCATGCATCATGGGACATCTACCCCCCACGTGAGTTGAGGGAGAAGTTAGTAGGTAGTCTACGTATATGGTTGCAAGCTTGTGGTAATTCTCTGAGAGGACGGTGATGGCTCTAACGGCCTGGACGGCGTTACGCGCCCGACAAGCGACGGCCCTAGCGTGGCGTTAGGACGTCGAACCAGGTATCCCGCCACTCGGCCGTGACAGTAACGGATCCAGAATTTTTAGAATGGGTATTCGGACTTTAGAGTTAGATCGATACCGATACATTGATACCGCGACACACATTTCCTCTAAAACACCGATATAACGATACGTGTATATAGATATAATAAAAATATAGAAATTAATGATTTCTTATGAGAAAATGGACGACATAATGCTAGCACAATGACATAAATTAAATAGCAAATTATAAAGATTAATAGCAATTGTATACCTTGCTTATCCTACTTTTTCTTGCTCTTCTCAGTTCTCTCCACAGATTTCAACCTCCAGCGACTGCGACGCCACATTCTTGACCACCTGTGCCGCACGCAAATCAGTCAGGCACAACAAATCCAGGATCCACGACATGGAGGAGGAATTCCGAAGGAACAAACACTTGGGTGGATACATCACGGGAGGGGAAGGGATAGGTGTGGTGACCTGCAGGAAGAGGTGTGCGACATCGACGCCCTGGGCGATGAGGGCGAGGAGGCGCTTGAGGGCGTCGTCGCGTCGACCTTGTCGGCGTCGAAGCGGGAGTCGAGGAGGGTGGGGATGGAGGCGTCGTCGGGGTCGTCGTAGATGTGCGCGTCCGTCCCCATCCGCCCCACCACCCACGACGCCGCCGCGCTGCTCGCCTGCACTGGAGAGGAGGAAGGCGCACTGGCAAGTCGGCACTGGTTCGCGAGGCTTCGGGTGGCCGGGCGCGGAGCCCGGATCTGGCCAGATCCGGGCGGTGGGGGGCCGAGGAGGCGGCGCCGGGGCGAGGAGAGGCGGCGGGGGAGAGGAAGGGGACGGGGGGAGGAGGCGGCGGAGGGGGTGGGGCGGCGGAGAGAGGCGGGAGGGGGACGGGGTGGAGGCGGCGGGAGGGCGAGGAGGGGCGGCGCCGGGGTGAGAGAGAGGAGGGGAACAGGGGCGGCGGGGGTGGCGAGGAGGGGCGGCGGCGGGGGAGAGGAGGGGCGGCGGGGGGGGGGAGGGGGACGGGGGTGGGGGGCGGGGGGGAGAGGAGGGAGGGGCGGTGGCGAGGGCGCCGAGGGGGCGGGGGGATTTGGGCGCGGAGGTGGGGGGCGCGGGCGCGGGCTGGGATTTCGAGAGGGGTGGCCAAAATAGTTATTTCAGCCTAATTACATATATACATATGTATTATATCTTATATATATTGATTTTTTGTTCAAAAAAATAGGTATTCAGCTGAATACCCATGACTTATAGTAGATCCACCCCTGGGCCGTGAACTGCATAATTCTGAGAACCAGAGCATTGACTCATGACATCGGCTTTGTGCCGAGCTCCACTTCCGTGCAACGTCGTGCTAGCCCCTGCCACGCCAGTCTCTGCATCGACCACGGCTCCACACGACTCCGCTGGGCTCCGCACCAGACGGCCTCCTTCTGGCCCCCTGCGCAGCTAGCCGGTCCTCGGCTCTACGTTGTTAGCATGTTCCAGCGAGGAAAGCTCCACGCCACTCCGAACGGGGCATTCACTGGTGAAGGCGAACTGAGAATGCTGTTACTAGATACATCGTAATGCCTCGTCGCGCGAAGAGTGGCCTCGGCGCTCCGTAATGGCGAAGTCTCCCTCGAGCTGGAGTTCGCCTCCGCGCAGTGGCCTCGGCGCTCCATAATAGCGAAGCCTCCTTGATCGGGAGTCCGCCTCCAAGCCACGGCCTCCATGCGGTCGCGATGGCGAAGAATCCCTCGAGCTAGAGTACCCAGGTGGAACCCGACTCCGCACGGCTCCGAGATTTTGCTGTTGGCATAGCTGACTCCGTCGAACTCCACGTCGACGCCGAGTACCTCCGTCTTAATCCGCGCTGATTCCGAAGGCCTCCGCCAAACTACGCGTCATTTCCGACGGCTTCTGTTCTGGCCTCGCCACAACCGACTGTGACACGACATTGGCCCACCCCAGGACTCGGCCGTGACCTTCGCCTCTGGCGACCCCCGTCTCAGCCTTGTGCAAGTTGCTTGTTCGGAGAACTTGCTCTGTAGAGTACCTCTACATTCAACGTTATAATTATCAGCCTCTGCGTCAAGGAGCTCCGCCCATTTTTTGGGCTCACGCATGGGCACGGGGGGAAGCCCGAGTGGACGAAGGGCGGGCGTGCACCAGCGATCTCCTAGCGTTGAAGGGAAGGATCTTGGCCTGCTCGTGTTGTGGACACTGCAGGAAGTCCTGGCGAATAGGGACTGGAGGAAGGCCTGCGACGCTGACAACAACAGATTCGCAGCCTCCATTTCCTTCCTGCACAGTGCGCCCTTCACATGTAGCCCCCTTGATTGACTCCGTGTTAGAGCTCACGCGCCGTCGTCAGGAGCCCCCTGGGAGTCGGCCCTCTCCGAGCGGGCCTCCTCCATGTCGAAGCCTACCTCTGCGTCAGGCGTCGCACGGACGAAGTCTGTGTCGAACCTCGACCTTGACTCCCGCCGATGCGCCATCTCCGCCCCGAACCTCGTCTCCGGGTGGACTAGGTGCGAACGGCTCCGCACGACCTCCACGCGAACATCTCCGTGTTGGAGCTCATCTTCGCGTGGCCTCCAGTCCGGCGAGGTCCCTGCCGCGGTGTCCGTGTTTTGCACCGACACCAGAGGGGTCTCCGCCTTGGTGTCCACGACCTCCACTATGGTCGGAGCGGTTTTGGCAATATCTCGGGAGTCCCCACCAAGCTCTTCGAAGCCTACGCCAGTGGAGTCTCCGCCGAGCTCTTCGGCGTCTTCGCCGATGTTCTGGAGTCTCCGTCGAGCTCTTCGAAGTCTACGCTAGTGCCTCTGGAGTCTTCACCGAGTTCTCCACAGTCTCACACAGCGCGAGTATGCTCGCCGCATGCATACGCTCACGCTACGTTGCATGCATGGCTCATGCGTGGGCATGGCGCGCCCTCGACATTAGAGGCCATTTCACTCACATGGAACACTTTGCGCATCGTGGACTCCGCGCGGCGTCCATGCCGCACGACGACAGTTACACCCGCGACGTCGACTTTCGCCTCATGAAGGACTCCGCAACACGGGACTTCGCTCCGGATTCCGCGACGTCAACGTTTGATTCCGCATCGAGCAACTCTACGGAGTACAAACAAGACGCGCCGAGGCTAGAGGCTCCGCACGCACTCCACAGTATACCTAAGACGTGCGGGCGTGAACACTAGAGGCTCCGCGCGCACTCAACAGTATATCTAAGACGTGCGGGCACAGACGCTAGAGGCTCTGCGCATACTCCATAGTATACCTAAGACATGTGGACGCGGACACTAGAGGCTCCGTGCGCACTCCACAAAATTTATCTAGGACATGCAAGGAAGGAGGTTAGAGATGGTCACCAGTGTATGCCCCGCGCCCAGGTCCTAACCTTACAAAGTAGGTGCATCAATGACCAGCATCATAGTTATGATTGTCAGCCACATGCATGCACGCGTCGATCAACAGGTTGCTAGCCTACAGTGTGCATCGATCAACATGCATGCGCCGAGAGCATGCACGCAGGCACTGGGACTAGCCTCCGTTCAGGCTGCATGATGGGCCCGACGTCCCTGGCCATGGCCTTCGCATGGTAGAGGGCGAAGATTTGTCCGCGCCGTTGAACGTCGACCTACGCTGGGCCTCCGAGTCGAGCACATACATAGGCTCATCGCGCGTGGGCATGACCAATATGTATGTTTGCCATATGCGAACCCATGCATGTGCGCGGAACGTGCATAGCTTTTCCGGCTCCGTGTCGGCCTCCGCGCGTCGCGAACGTTCGGCTTCTCTGTTTGAGTCTCTGAGACCTCCCTGGGACCCGCGAGGCAGTCGGCCACCTTTGGGCTCACCGGCATTTTTACCGTCGGCCTCCGCACCGACGAACTAAACCCCGCGCCGACGAAGCCCAGGACGGCTGTCTTCGCGCGGATTACCGATGGGCAAAGCCATGCCTTCACAGGGTCTATCGAAGGCCTACCGACGCACAGGCTCCACTTGCCTCAACACGGGCTCTGCCCGCCGACCTTCAACATCACCACCATGCCGGCACCGCTAGCCGTCATACGGGCTCTACCAGCTTCCTCCTGCATGCATGCATCCGTTTAGCACGCGTGCATGACTTGATAAAATGGATAGGTACTGCCGGAGAGGTTGAGCTTGCTTCCTTCCGCGTCCACCCGCCTCGATGGCACTCGGTCTTTGTGCCGTTGGCCAAGACGCTCGACCTCATCGGCTCCGCGCTATCGCGCCATCACACATAATCTTCATCGGCACGGATCTTCGCAAGTCGACCTCTGCTCGACCTCCTCTATCCTCCCTTGTCCCTCGGTTCTGCACGCCACGGCCTCTGTGGTTCCGATACTCTCCGTTTGCCGTGGCCTCGCCATGAACAGCCTCCATATGCCATGGCCTTCGGTCGCTCGAGCCCCGACGGTCTTACCACGCCTCGACCTTCAGTTGCCAAGGCTTCCTAGCCCACAGTGCATGTCAGTAAAGGACACTTCGTCAGCTTCTAGGTCAGCTTCACACTAGCATCGTGGTCTCCGCATTGGTGGGTGAAGATGGGGGTTGCCTCACATCCGAACCGTCGTACCTTGGCTGCAGCACCGACCCTCCGCATCGTCGAGCAGCATCGGTGATGGAGACCTCCGCACTAGGTCGTTCCACCTGTCCACGCCGCAAGATGCTCCTGCGCGTCGCTGGCTTCCAGGTCGGCCTTGCATCGTGATCTCCACTCCGATGGACAAATACGACCTCCGTGCCAGCGAAGGCCCCTTCACATCAACAAACTGGTGGAGTCCACTGCGTGATGTCTTCAGCCCGCCTATGTCGGACTTCACGTGACCGCTACCTCGTCCTTGCACTTTCGACCTTCCTCGTTATGTCCACGTCCCAGCTCCATTTAGCAAGTCCGAGTCCCAGCCTCCGTGATGGAGGTCTCAACTTCGCGGGGCCCCCACATTTGACCACACTAATCTCCGTGCACCATTGGCCTCCGCGATAAAGGTCTTGGTTTCGAGGCATCTCTACCTCATCACGCAGGCCAAGTCCTTCCTCGCCGACGTACTTGCCGACTGGAAGGACTCCGTCAAGACGATCGAGACCTGCGAGGGTGTCCTCCCCACCGCCGAGGACCTCCACATCGTCTCCCGCTGCATCACCGCGCTCGCCTCCAAGGCCTGCGCCTTCGACACCGCCTAGCCCCAGGCAGCCACGCCGACCACCCTATAGCTGATCACCATGCTGTCCTCAATCCATACATTAACAAGACAGGACACAGAGCACCAAGCGCTCACCCGCACAGCACACATGGGTTCGTCAAGGCCGACGAGATCGTTTCGGAGCCAGGCGAAGTCCAGTGATAATGCGTATGGAGTTGGGGGCGCCATGGCCAGCGAAGCCTCTTCGAAGTCAAGTGAAGGTTAGCATCGGGACATATAGAACTTGGGGCATAAAGGCCAGCGGGATCACTCCGAAGGCGAGCGAAGGCAAGTGTGACCAACGAAGCAAAGCCGGGCCACATGAGGTGCCGCGGTAGGGGCACTCGCTGATGGCTATGACGATGGTGTTGTCCAGCTGAGGGCGAGCCCCCACGTCGTGCTGTCCCTTCCCAGCAAGTCCTAGCTCCATGCCGACTCCAGCGTCTACTGTCGGATTCCGCTAGACTCCGCCGGTCTCTACATCAACTCCGATGTGGGCGTACTAAGCAGTCTGACCACTTACTGCCACTGTTGTATCTATGCTGGCTACGTGCGATTTTGGCATTGTTGTGGGAGTGGTTCCCACCTTACCCAGTTCGGCTCCCATAATTAAACAGCCCCTTGAATCGTGTGTGTGAAAGAAGGTCTGAAAGAATCACTGGGTAATGAACGGACCAAGCCAACAAAAGCAAAGAATAGCATCACAAAACTAGACCACATTGCTCACACAATTAAGAGTATGTACAGAAGATGGCACAGCTTGAATCAGCTTTTACCATTGTCTACTTGGATGCTAGCTATTGAGGAATGCAGTCTGCATGCAAAATTTGGGGGTACACACTAAGAGAATATGTCAAAGAATAATCATCAGAAGGCCGCACATGCAAACGAAAAAGGAGTGAAAAGGAAGGGCAAGGAAGGAAAACAGAGAGGAATATAGAAAGATAGGGGGAAAAATTCAAATTGCAGTTAACCAAAGCAAAAATCGCGGAAAGAAGAAGAAACATAGAAAGATAGAGACAGGAGAGGGGGCTTGCATTGCGCCGCACGCACCGGTGTTGGCGTCGACTGGCGGCCGGGACGCCTGAGGTGGGCGTAGGTTGCCGTCGCCGGACTGCGACATACCGTCGGCTAATTCGCTTCGCTCGTGTTCAGCCACCGGAAGCTGCGGGTTTCTTCCACCAACCGGACGAATACGGATTAGGCCGGGCGTGCGTTCCGCCCTTGAATCGAGAGAGAGAGAGAGAGTAGGAGGGGGCAATAAACAGCCCGGCGGCCAGTGCGTGCGTCCCAGCATTCCATCTTTTTATATATCAACAAATAATTGGTGGATTAATGACATCCCTTTTATTTTAAGGTATAAAAACCCCACAATAATCTTAAAATTAGAAAAATATAAAATTCTAAAAATTTCCGCGTCAATCTAGAGAAAAAAGATCTTATACGTCTATTAGATGACTCACATATATTATAAATGTGAGGTCGTCATCCAATATAATACGAATTGCCTACCAAACACCAACCAGTCCACCCACAAGAAAATCTCACAATAATTATAAAAAAGAAAATTCTCTTATTAGTCGAGAAGAAAAGGAACTACACTACTTATTTTGATGAAACTAGATAATAAGGGTGTAGATTAATATACATAGATATTAGAGTTGTATATTAAATACAGTATTTCCGCTAGTTTGCTGAACAGGGCATATTCTTTTGGGCTTCGGCTTATAGCTTTTGGCTGAAATTTCTGAATTTTGACTGTCGTGAGAGAGAGTATGAAGAGAGAGGCATTTACGTGCGATTTTGGCATTGTTGTGGGAGTGGTCCCCACCTTACACAGTTCGGCTCCCATAATTAAACAGCCCCTTGAATTGTGTGTGTGTGTACGTGTGATATTGTAACTCTAGAAGGGGCATGGGACACGTATTAACTCTAGAAGGGGCATGGGACACGTATTTACTCTAGAAGGGGCATGGGGCACGTGTCCCCTTTAGGAGATGAGCTCCACATGTCTATATCTATGGCCCCTGGGATGATAATGGGGAGGAGGAAAAAAAGCGTCCTCTCTCTAGCTAGACTCTCTGTGAAAGCTTGCCTCCTCCCATGGAGAAAAGATACTCTGTATCTCTGTTGTGTTTTTGCAACAACAGGCATATCTAGATAAAGTCGCTACAGTGTATATTATAATCGACTTGTAGACCATGTATTAAAAAAGTACTCTATTTAAAAATTAATTACTGTAAAAAAAAGTTAAAAGTTAGAGGCTAAAAAGAACGGGCCTAGTTGACCCGCCATGTTAGGAGTATAATTTTTGGCAATCCCTGACAAGTACTCTACCACTTCCCTAAGGAAAGACAACTAATGGCTGCCATTAACATACAAGATGCAAGATGTTTTATGGATGTCTGGCCATTTTGTTCGCATAGGAGCATATCTTGCGCATGGACCACATTCACTGCAGCAACAAGCTGGACATTTCCAAAAGGATAGTATTACAAGCAGGAAACAGTCGTATACTTCAAGGACCGGAAATCCTCTATTTCAAACAAGGTCTACTAGTGCAGAAAATATAGGTAATATTTTAATTCTAAATTTTATTAGAAAATAGATACAATAAAATAGCGATGAAAAGCTCACTACTAATAGTAGACTACTCATCATACTTTGAAATATACGTAAGGAAAATATAATATCAAAGTCGTACGAATGCACGAACGATTTATTGTTGGGCTTGATGAAGAACAGAAAGCTGCGCAGGCGTGATGCAGTGTAGGCTCGATGCAGTGCAGAATATAGATGAAGTAGAGTAGAAGCGGTCACGCAAATGCGTTGCCAGAAACCTTATTGCTGCCCTGTGCATGTTTTCTCTGCGACAACGGTTTGGAGATCTCGCTCTCCTCTCTTACTAGTGCACGCTGAGAAGAAAGGTCAACGAGGTTCAGTTGCTCAACACTTCGTATAAATTCACCAGAGTGGAAGAAGACAATGGGAGAAAGGAATGGTGGAGTTCAGTGCTAAGCCTGGACGTCTCTAGACCTTTTATAGACGTGCTAATTACTCTCTAGTAACTGACACCGTTAAACTAAAATAATACTCAAGTAATTGACTCCATTATTCACTGGTAACTGCTAATATTTAAACCGAATAATGATAATTAAACAGTCTTATTACCAGTCAAAAAGAAGATAGATGATACATGGTTAAGCAAAAATAAAGTGAACTTGGACTGCCAGGTGGCGCGTCACGCCACGGCGTAGTCGCGCGTCGTAAGTCACAAGTCATACGATTTTTACGTAAAAATACGTGAATACACACACGCGTACGTGCGCACGTGTGTGATTAGCCAAAGCTCTCCTCATGCCATGCTATCCATAATTCAAGGAGTGGTATAGACTTTACCTTATAAATTGGTCTCTCCCACCTTGACTTAACAATATGATATTAAACTATGTACACTTTAGAATTAAGAAAATATGCCTCACTCATGGGCCTATGTTCAACAATCCCCCATCTATTTCAAAGCAAGAAGCAAATAGATGTCAAAAATATTGTACTGAAGTGTTGTTTAATATACCAGTCTTATAATATAAATCTCGTACGGGTTGAACTTAATGACATCTCTTTTATTTTAAGGTATAAAACCCCAACAATAATCCTAAAATTAGAAAAAAAAATATAAAATTCTAAAAGTTCCCACATCAATCTAGAGAAAAAGAAAAGATCTTATATGTCTATCAGATGGCTCACGTATATTATAACAGTGATGTCTTCATCCAACATAATACGAATTGCCTACCAAACACCAACCAGTCCACTTGCAAGAAAATCTCAAAAAATTATAAAATAGAAAATTCTCTCATTAGTTGAGAAGAAAGGAAGTATATTGCTTATTCTAATGAAGCTAGATTATAACGATGCAGATTAATATACATAGATATTATAGTTATATAACAAAGACAATAGTATCTAAATATCTAGCCATCCAAGTGCGCTGGTAATTCCACTGGTTTGCTGAATAAGGTACGTTCTTTTGAGTTGTAGCTTATAGATTTTGGTTGTTCGAGAGAGAGGGAGAGTACGAAGAGAGATATTTATGTGTGATTTTAATCAATCTACATATTTAATCGACTTATAGATTTTATTTTTTTAAAATATTTTATTTAAAAGTTAGTTACTGTAAAAAAATCAAAAAACAGAACTAAAACGATCAGACCTAGCTAGCTGGGCCGCCCCGCTGGGAGAGTAATTTTTGGCGAATGGCGATCCCTGACAAGTACTCTACCACTTCCCTACGGAAAGACAACTAATGGATGTCATTAATGATACGAGACGCAGGAAGTTTATGGGTGTCTGGCCATTTTGTTCGCATAGGAGCATATCTTGCATGGACCACATTCACTGCAGCAATAAGCTGGGCATTTCCAAAAGGATAGCATTACTAGCAGGAAACAAGGCCATTAAAGACCTTCAATGGTATTAGAGCAACTTCAGCAGTAACCTTTAAAATAGAGTCCCTACTTTTCATTTGAGGGCTCTCTCTACTTTTAAGAGCTCTGTTTTCTAGGCTGCACTCCAGCAGGAGCCCTCAAAACAGAGCCCCTACTTCTTAATTCTCTCTATTTCCTCACACACTATATGTATATGTATGGGACAAAAGTACAATACACAATAAAATATTTATGATTTCACAATAAGGGATAATATGTAAATTTATGAATTCAAATACGAATATTCAAATTTAAATTCAAATTTATTCCGAATTTAAATTTATGAATTCAAATACGAATATTCAAATTTAAATTCAAATTTGTTCCAAATTTAAATTTATGAATTCAAATACGAATATTCAAATTTAAATTCAAATTTGTTCTGAATTTAAATTGAAAGCACAATGAGAGACGTTTAAATTTATGAATTCAAATACGAATATTCAAATTTAAATTCAAATTTGTTCCGAATGAGGGACGTATTTATTCAAATACGAATAAATCTGAGTTTGAGGGCTCAAGTAGGGGCCCCTTAGGAATGAGGGCTTGGAGGCCTCATTTGAGAGGCTCTTATTGTTGAGGGCTCAAGTAGGGGTCCTGCTGGAGTTCAGTTTTTTGCTCTGGTTCTCAAATCTGAGTTTAGGGGCTAAGTAGAGGCCCTGCTGGAGTTGCTCTTAACGGAAGAGTGCCTCGATAAGAGCTTAGGAACGCACCAAGAAGAGACCACTTTGACAAGAGGAAAGAAAGAGGATGTCGTTGGGTCTCACGGTGAAAATATTGAGTACTGCCTCCTATGGACGAGGGGATTTGCTTTAGGAATTTTTATAATTTAGTTTGAAATTTGAACCAAATCCTAAGGATTTGAATCCAAATCCGCCATCCAAACATGCCTAAATCGATTGTGTGCGATAATTAATATTATCATTCATCAAAAGGTACTAGTACTAATAACTGAAAGAATTATAGTTTCGGTGAGAGAAAGAGAATTATAGTTAACTAGCAGAAATATCCGTGCAATTGTGTGGCTAGATATTAAGATATTATTATCTTTATTGTACAACTTTAATTCTTATCATTGAAAATACAACTGTATTTGTTGTACAAATCAAATATCAATGCATTACTATTCGGCACCATTATAACTTGGTCCCATCACAATAAGCGGGTCGGTCATTCTATTTTTTTTTATTATTGAGAATTTCTAAAATTGTTTAAGGTTATTGTGGATTTTTTGCCTTCAAAACGAAAAAGGTGGCTTGAATATTGCTTGTTCTTTCTATTTATATATATGTAATTATTACTCCATAAACCACAAATTACACAGTACTACACATTAATAAACCACAGGAGTGGTAAATTACATAACAGCAAAGGGACTCCTAAAAATAGATTTCTGATTTCAACCTGCGGGTACACATATAGTTGCTGGCTTGCAGACCTGAACCTCGATCAAGCCATCTTAACTTCGAATAACGTCTTCAAGTGCTAGCAAGGAGGGAGGGAACCACAGAAGCTTGGTCTAGCCTTGCATGCCAACTTCGAATCTGGCGAACCTTTTGAAGGTAACTCCTTAGCCTTCACATACAGGTACAAGTAGAGCCCGTTAACAAGTACCAGAGATGCGCCGGATAAGCTAAGGCCCCGCTCAGAACCGCTGTGGGCGGTGGGCGCCGGATAAGCTAAGTAAAGATTTTTTTGATTTTTTTTTGTTTGTTTAAAATTTACTTATACTTTTTTTTTCATTTTTTGTTTTTGGTTTTTTTATATTTTTTTACATTTAATTACACTCAATAAACCAACTCAGCTCTGATGTTTTTGATCAACTGAGTGTTTTTCAAGAAAAGTCAAAAGCCATCGCTATTCCGATCACCCCCTAAGTCAACAGAAAGCACATCAATACATCATATTATATCTTCAATGTGGGCTTTTAAACTTCTACAGACAATGAAACTATAAATGAAAACCCGCTTTTCTGTAGAAAATTGTAATATAATTTCAAATGTGACATTGAGAATTGATTTCACACGCGTTCAAAAGATTTTAGTTTTAGCGCAGCAAAAATGATTGCCGGAGAAAGTGATTTATGTTCTTTGACAAGCCCATGGACTAGCATGCTCAATGTCTTCTCACCTGGCCTCATCCCCAACACCTCCATCCTCCCAACTAGCTCAACCACACCATCCACCTTACCCCACTTGCTAAACATCATCGCCAGCATTGTCAGCATATGTTCATCGATCCACCCCACTCGCTCATCCTTTGAAACATGTCATTCACGTCATCCAAATGGCTTGCATTGCAGTAGAACTGTAGTAGCAAGGTGAGCGTGCACTTATCGACACTCCCATCACCGCACCTCGCCACCATCTCCCAGAGCCTTGCCTCTGCATTGTCCGTGCGGCTGGCCTTGGTGAGCGCATCAACAAAGCAGTTGTAGGTGTATGAGTTGGGGTGCAACTAAGGCACGTCCTCGCGTCATCAAAGACATGGGCGGCGGTGTTAGGAAGGCTAGTGGTGCCCAAGCAATGGAGGGGGGAATCCCAAGGTGTCGAGTGTCATGGGGCATCGTGCAGTGAGCACGTCGACGATGAGGTGCTTGAGTTGGGCCGGTTGGGGCACGGGAGCTGTGAGGCCATGGCATTGAACAAGTAGCAAGAGTGGCAAAAGCCCAGTTGGTCAGCGGCCCAATAGAAGAAGTCGAGGGTGTCGCACCAGGAGGGGAGTTGTAGGAGTACAGACTTGATGGCGAGAGCGATGAGGTAGGCGGTGAGGCGATAGAGGCAGGCCGCATCGTGGGAGGCACGTGGGGAGGAGAATTTGCCAAGCAAGTAGTGGGTGATGTAGGACAGGGAGGTGGACACAGGGTCTACCGCGGGTGGGGCGATGGTGGTGAAGAGTTGAAAGAGGGAGGACAACACGGGGGCGGTGGTGCGGGTGAGGCGGCAAAGAGCCATGGAGACAGCAGGTGGAGTTTGGCCGTTTTGGGTGGTGGAGTAGAGGCAGAAGATGGCTAGAATCGGGAACGGGGTTTGGTCCTTAGACTCAGGCTCATTTGGTTCCTACACGTGCAGACAAAATGGACATCCCCTAAAATTTGATCCAACCAACGCCCTTCCCTACCATTCGATCACGAGACAAGCCAAAGGTCACCTAGCCAAGGTTGGTTTCCGAGGGAGGGGGGTTGGTTGGGGCCCACCTATCAACGCCAGTTTTCTGTGATAGGGTGATGGGATGGCAGATGAACCACCAATAAGAGGGTGAGGATGAACCACCACCGCCAACTCCTTTTTTAAAGTAGTAAAAATAAGCCAAATGAAATCCATCATGCACAAATAATTATCCTTGAATTTGGAAATTGAATACAAAATTCACATTCTATCAGCAAACAAGAGAGAATCATACTACGACTCACATAGATAGACATATGTATTCATTCATGGATCAATCCACAGAAGATCCTCAATTTGGAGTCATGGTCACCACCAACTCAGATAAGTTTCATACGAGTTCATGGTAATAAAACTAAATTGGGTCATCTATTATGTACTAAAAGTCGATGCTAGACGTTTTGCGGCTGCTAAGAAAAAAAGAGAAATATGCTGTAAATCCTCACAAAAAATCTAGCCCTTAATCTGGTGGACTCTAACTAAGTTGAACTATAATAACCATTAGATTTTTATTATATTTAAAGAAAAAATATATAACCATTCATCTAGCCAACTTGAGTTATAACGTCTTAGATTAAAAGAACGACTCAATGTCAAATACAATAAAAATAACAAAAATCAGGAATAAAGAATAAAAGAAAATTAGCAATTTGATTTTAATATGAACTCCAAAGTAAAACCTAAAAATAGTTGAAATTTGGAATAACAATTATCAGCTGGATCTGTATACGTATACAAACCTAAAATTGAAAATCAAAATAAAAAAAATATAGATTAAAATAAAGATTCTACGTCAAGTACAATAAAAATAGTAGAAATTTGGAATGAAAAAAAGAACATTAGCAATTTTATTTTCATATGAACTCCAAAGTAAAACCCTGAAATAGCTAAAATTTGGAATAACAATTATTAGTTAAATTTGTATACAGATTGTAACCTAAAACTAAAAATTGAAATACAACAAAAAACTAAATTTAGATTAAAATAAAAAGTCCATGTCACGTACAATAAAAAAATAATAGAGATTCCAAATAAAAAAACAAAATTAACCATTTGATTTTCATACAAACTCTGAAGTGAAACCCTAAAATAGTTGAAATTCAAAACAAAAATTAGATGAAAATTAACAGTTGGATTTGTATACGGATTCTATCCTAAATAGAAATTGAAATAAAATAAAATAATAAATGTATATATATATATATATAAAGAGTCCATGTCAAGTATAATGAAAGGAATCAGAAATTCGAATAAAAATTAGCAGCTAGATTTGTGTGTGAATTCCAATCTAAAATCAAAAAAGAAAGTCTATGTCAGCTATTTGCTTGTCACATTAAGCCATTAATTATTACATGAATACAAGTGTTGTTGACATATTGTATATCAATTTGTTAATTTGAGAGCACTTATGTCCTTTATAGAACTTAGACAGGTTCTCAATCATTGGAACTTAAAGTTAAAATCAAAATTAGATTGTACTTTCTACTCTCAGTGGCTTTTACTTTAAGTACTATTTCCATAATAAAAAATTTCAAATTTTTATCTTTTAAGATGGAGACTAAATACTTTATCTAAGAAACTAACACTTGAAAATGCATGGGTTGCCAACCAATTTTACAAAAGATCACATTTTTTTGGGGATTAAATTCATAGGTATGGCCCCCATTGAGCTAGTCTCAGGTATAGGCCCACTAGCCTAGATGAAATCGGGCTATTTGGTAGACTGGCCCAGCATAGGATTTGCATGGATCTATTGGACTTATATGAGAAAAGTGGGTGTGTAGTTCTCTCGATTGTTCCACTAAAACAAAGATCTAGATGGAAGGAACATAAGGCTTTGCTCATTTCAGTTTCTCTGTTGGTCTTTTATTTCTAGTTTCCAATTTTTTTCTATTTTTTTATTTTGTTGGCTTTTTTCTATTTTCTTTTTCTCCATAGAGCATCCCACCCAGACCATCTTTCTCCAAAAAAGATCCCTTGTGGATTCCATCTATCCATATGCTTTTTAATCTCCTATGAATTCCATCCATCCATAAGCCTTTTCAAAAATCCATTTTAAAAATCAAAGTATAATCCATGAAAAACTTTACTCAGTTTGCCCATGACCGTGGGCACGGCTATCTAAGATAAGTTATACACTCTGTAGAGGTTGTACAGCTTTACTCACAAGACATGATCATCCCATATTGCCACGCGATAAGCACACTTCCTATGGTGTGCAGTGGAGAGATCATGATAAGATCTTTACAATGCCAAGCCTTTAACATTACCAAACCAACACTAAGGTTTCACTCTAGTAAGGAATCTACCAGACCAGAACCCCCTCTTGAGCTGAGTGAGACTTCTCATGGACATGCCACGCTCACTTCCAACCTACAGCGAGACTCAGGTTGAGATCTGCAAATTAGTCAATCAGGACTGTCCCACACTAGCCTTGTGATAGTATGAAAGGGGATTTGTAGCAGTAGCTCATAGACCGGTCCTTAACTTGACTTATGCTCAACTATATACCCCTTGTGCCTGATAATCAACATTGTGTCACCGAACAATAATACATGCTAGCACCCACCACCTAACCATTAGCCTAGGTACAAACCAAGTTTTATACTTTTGCTTTGAAATATTGCATAGACTTTCTTGACTCACCAAAGTCAAGAATACTTTTCAAAAGTGTAGGACCGTATGGCGTGATCAGAGGAGGCTGAATGATCGCCCCTACTTTTTACCTGTAATCATGTCTCAAAACAATACATGGAATATGATTGAGATTACCGTATACTTGATTATCGATTTCCTTGGCAGATTGGTTGAGACTGTTGATGATTATTCCTATTCGAAGATCTACTACGGATTGACAAATTCACATCTAGTACGACATCAGCACATCTGAAGTCATACGTGTTTGCAACATCTTCGAAGTCTAAGTTAAAGCGCCGAAGTCAATGAAGTCAATCAAACTCCGGCGAAGTCTGTAAAATCACTGTAAGACCTTTGATGAAGTCTTCAGCGAAGTTCAGGTAAAGCTTATTCGAAGTCCCTGAGAGATGTTGACGAAGTTTCCTATGTTCGTGAAGTCTATGAGGCATGAGATGCAGCGAAGTCTTAAATCAAGTGTTCGCGAAGTCCTCGGTGAAGTCTGTAATATTCTCTATGAGGTCCCTACAAAAGCTTCATTGAAGTCTTCTTCGACTAGGCAGTCTGCGAAGTAGGCAAACTCTTCGACTTTGAGAGGCATATTTTGTCTATGACTATCGATCAAAGCTTCTCGATAGCCGTTTGATGATCTCAAAAGCTTCTCGATTGCTATCTGATAATGCTACTCGAACGCTGTCTGATTTTCCAGAACTTCTCGATATCTGTCCAATTTCACTTATCGTTTGGACTGATCCGAACATCCTTGATATCAATCATCGTTAGATTTCCATGGCTTCTTGATGACCATTTGATCTTACTTATCGTTTGGACTAGTCCGAACATCCTTGATATCAATCATCATTAGATTTCCATGGCTTCTCAATAACCGTCTGATCTTACTTATCATTTGGACTGGTCTGAACATCCTTGATATCAATCATCGTTAGATTTCCATGGCTTCTCGATAACTCGGCGAAGACTGAATTCACTCGGAGAATTTATTAGGCTTCTCAAAGAAAAACAGAGACAACTCGGAGCGAACCGAGACTTTCATGGGAACAATTTTAATAAATCCAAGAGTCAAATATGCATCATCAACAACACAATCTATCCAAGTGTCAATTATTCATCATTAGCAACAAGTAAGACACTCACATGTTCTCACAATCTCCCCCTTGATGAATACATTAACAATACCACTACAAGTTGCCAAGGACACATCACAACACCTAAAACTCCCCCATAAAATTCTCCCCCTCACACCTAGCCTACAACCTCTCCTTGTTTATCCTCCCTGTGTCTTACTTCTCCCCTTTTGGCAATGAAGTCATCAAGATCGGAAGAACAGAGGAAAAGGAAATCATTCTTTGATGGAGTAGAGTTAAGAAATATTCAGAAGCGATGAAAATTTTCGAAGTCATGTGTCATGAATAAGAGAATGTGCACAACCCATTTATTACAGTAGGACTCTCTAGATCATATAAACTCATATAATTTGCAGCACTGGCACTTGTAGTCTTGAGCGTGATTAAGTAATTTAAAGCAATGATAGGTATATCATCTTTGACCAAGCCAATTATAAGAGGCACTGAGAAATATCACAACAAATAGTCAGAGCCCAAAAAGGGAAGCAAATCATAAATCTAGAAGGACTAGCAGTCTCATAAAGCACCTTATTGTTTTGCACTCAATTTTTGCATGTGGCATGCTTGAAGAATACTTCTTTTTCAAGATGATGAGAATTTGTAGCTCATTTTTTTTAAATGGTGGTATGCTTGAAGCATACATCTTTTGATCTATGCACTTGATGTGCTTTTCTTTTCTTAACCATAGCATGCTTAAAGCATACTTTTTTTTTAATGTTTCACTTTCTCATCTTTTTGTAATTCATAACATGCCATTTAGGAGTATCATAAAAATGAACAATACCAGCCTTCTTTTCTAGATTTAAGATAGGACTCACAATCAGGCTAATCCTCTTCAGATGAACATTGCAAAGTACAATCTCTAATTAAATAGTTCAAAGTATTTTACCATGTCATGATTAAGATTTAAGTAGAGCAATTTACTACAACTAGTCATGAACAATGCTGCAGAAAATATGAATAAATATGATAAATAGAGCTCTTTCACAATTTCAAGGTCTAGAAATGCACACAATGTTCGTCAAGAAAGTTAAGCAAGGCTTCTGAATATTTAATCACAAAGCTCTGCCTCAGAATAATCCCGCAGGATGCAAAACACCCGACTCACTTCTTAACCGAGCAAAATGAGAGGTATCAAGGGGTTTGGTAAAGATATCAGCAACTTGTAAATCAGATTCAATGAAGTGTAAGACAACATCTCCCTTCTCTACATGATCTCTAAGAAAATGATAACGAATATCAATGTGTTTTGTTCTTGAATGTTGCACATGATTTTTAGCAATACTTATAGCACTAGTATTATCATAGAAAAGTGGAACACCATCTAGGTTTAAGCCAAAATCCTTAAGAGTAGCTGTCATCCAGAGCAATTAAGAGCAACACGAAGCAGTAGCTACATATTCAACCTTAGCTGTCAAGAGTGCAACAGACAATTGCTTCCTAGAGGCTCAAGAGACAAGAGATGTGCCCAAAAAGTGACAAGTGTCAGAAGTACTCTTCCTATCAATTCGATAACCCCAAAGTCCGCATTCGAATAGGCTCTAACAGTAAGGTAGGAAGACGAAGAATACCATAAGCCAAAATCCAGGGTTGATTGAAGATACCTGAATATACGTTTTACCGCTTGTCAATGAGAAGCTCGAGGAAAGGCTTGAAAGCGAGCACACAAGCATACAACAAAGTGTACGTCTGGTCTTGAAGCGGTGAGGTACAAAAGAGAGCTAATTATACTTCTGTATTCTTTTTGATCAACAGACTCACAATCTTCATCGACCTCTAGTACAACTATAGATCCCATGGGTGTGGAAATTGTATTGATTTTTCCCATATCAAACCGTCGAAGTAGGCCTTTGGTGTACTTGGTTTGATAAACAAAAGTACCAAATTTTGTTTGCTTGATCCGAGAGCCTAAAAAGTATGTGAGTTCTCCCATCATGCTCATCTCAAATTCCCTACTCATACTATCTGAAAACTTTAAAACAAGAGCATAAGAGGAACCACCAAAGATGATATCATCCACATAAATCTGAACAAGTAATAGATTATTGCCATGTTTGAGAGTAAAAATAGTCTTATCTACTTTCCCCATGTGAAATCCCTCTTTTAGCAAATAGGATTTAAGTCTCTCATACCATACCCTAGGAGCTTTTTTTAACTCATATAAAGCTTTAGACAACTTGAAAACATGGTTTGGAAATTTAGGGTTCTCAAATCCTAGTGGTTGTCTAACATATACCTCCTCCTCGATAAAACCATTGAGAAAAGCACATTTTACATCCATTTGATATAAACAAAAACCTTTAGATGCTACGAATGCTAAGAGAATTATAATGGATTCTAATTGAGCAACAGGTGCAAAAGTTTCACTAAAATCTAAACCTTCTACCTGAGTGAAACCTTAAGCCACAAGTCTAGCTTTATTTCTAACAACTACCCCTGATGAGGACATCCCTTCCATGGATACAACTCATCCACAACAAGGACCACTTACTCGAGCTCGTGCTCGTCAACTTAATTACCAGGTGAATTCATTCCTAGGTTCATATATTACTGAGAATAGACCGCTACCTAATGCAAGTGATTTAATCGTGGTTAGGAACCTGGGAAAGGATGAAGGAAAGGGACATGGAGTCATGGACATGCAAGGATGGAATCATGGAGGTCACCACGTCACTTTGGGATCAAGTCAAGCAAGAATCCGAGTTGGACACGTTCTGGAATCAAATTCGGACTGCTGCGTTGGTACCGCATTCAAATGGGCATAACTTCTTCATACGGACTCCGTTTGGGGCGTTCTTGTACTTCATGGAAAGCTTATGAAGTCTACTTTCCAACGGATCCAACCTCACCTTCAAATTCCATCCGAGCCGGCCGCAATCATCAAAATAATCCACGTTGATTTCTGAGTCTGAATCCAAAAAGGGTGCTGCGTCACCACCACTTGGGCCCATGGGCCTTGTAACCCTAGGGCGTCCCCCCTGGTCGTTTCTCTATAAATAGGAGCCGTCGCCCCCTGCTAGGACGGGGATTTCGTTGAGTTTAGGTTTAGCCTTTGCGCAAACTTTGGTTCTTCAGTTGTGTCAGACGACCACCTGTCAAGACTACCTTCGGGATCCCACCTTTGTTTTCTAATACCAACTTTGTTATTCGCAATAGCAGATTGCTTTTCGTCTTATTCTTGCTAGTTCTTCGATTGCTTGCAGGGATTGAACTTCGTGTTCAGGTTGATCGTTCTTCCAGCAAGATCAATAACATCTCGGAGTTGGTTCAGCGATTGCTAAGGCGCAAGCGACGTCGTACGGTTGTAGTCGGATCGCGAGAGTCACCTCCACCAAATCGATAGTTATCAATCTTATCGAAAGATCGGGCACCCCGTCTCCATCAAGTGGTATCAGAGCTCAAGGTTGCTCGGTGAGAATTTTCAGTTATTCATAGATTAGATTGCTTTTCATTACCTACAGTACACAAAAAGCCAAAAAAAATAGTAGTAGATCACCCGGTCCAAACCAATCTTAGCCTCGCAATTTCTCTTTTCAGTACTTTGCATTGTTGAACTTTCAGTTGCATCGTCGTGTCCTTTGCTGGTCTTAGTGCCTAGTTCCTCTAGAGTTTCGAGTTCTGTTCACATCTTGGTTTCGCCGTTGCGGTTGGTTTCGAACTGCCACGTCGAGGGAAGGAAAAGAGTGGGACTCAGTTTCTAGGGAGGCTTTGCCCTAGTTGGACTTGGAATAGGACTCAGAATTGGATTCGGAATTGGACTCAGAATTGGACTCGGAATAGGACTCGGAATTGGACTCGGAGTAGGACTTGGAATTGGACTCAGAGTGGGAGCAAAGTAGATAGACAAGAAGGAAAAGGCAGCCGCAGATAGAAAGAGCCGCGGCGTAAAAAAAACAAAAAAAGGAGAGAGAAAATCCTAACTTTTGCATACGACCTCCGATTGAGGCGTTTCTTGATCCGTTGGAAAGGAAACGGAAAAATAGAGCCAGAAAAATTGAAGTCTGGAAAATCTGAAGATTTCAGATCCGCGTAACCCACCACGCATACGCGCAGCGACTTCGACCCCCAAAAAAGGTCGTTTAGGGCCTCAAAATAGGCCCGCAAAGTCAAGAAAAGTCAACTTTCTCGGAATTCGCTCAAAATTTACAGGGACCTTCTACAAGTTATTCTAAGGTGTTCCGTGAAGACGGCGTCCTTTTCTGAGCCTCTGAACTCCGTGGGCAATATCATCTAGATTCTTTCTATGCGGTGTACTCGTTTGTGTTCTAGGCTCGCGTCTCTAGTACGGTCTAGCCTAGGACCAGCACCAACCGGCGTTGAGCGATTTTTCAGCTTACATTTTCTGATTTGATTATTGCTAATCCTTGCTACCAAACTTAAGCCTTCCCAGCTACACCTCTCCTACACCGTACAGGCTGAGCTTCACCTGGCAATCGCTCCATCCAATCTTCAGAGATACGTTGACATCGATTGGAGCTGATCACCCCTGTTTTGCTTGGTAAGAATTGGTAAGAGTTCGATAAAAGGCTTGAGTGTGAGCGACTTTTTGAACCTCCTCATCCTAGTAGTTGCTGTTAGGGACATATTCTTGTGTTTTGCTAACAATGGCAGGTCATACAACGGATGAGGATCAATCTCATACTCCTCGTAGTAAGGCAATCGTACAACATTTTCTACGCCTTATGAACCTTCGTGCAGAGGGTCTTGAGGAGGATGTCAGAGTGACGAATGAGCGACTTGCTCAACTTGAGGGCGCCCAGATTGAGACCAGTGCCACACTCGCTGCGATGGAGAAAGCGCAAGGTACCACTAACAATTCGTTGGCAGATATTATGGCGTGCCTTGAGGAGATTGCCCAAGCTTCGTCTGCTGTTCCCCCTGCTGCGACGGTATGGAGACAAGATGACTCCGACCATATGGGTGATTCCGAGGACGATGGCAGGATCGCGAGAGTCACCTCCACCAAATTGATAGTTATCAATCTCATCGAAAGATCGGGCACCCCGTCTCCATCAACCCCATCTTCGCTTTGTTTATTTTTAAAAGCCCATTTGGTTCCAATAATATTATGATCATGTGGAGGAGGAACTGAAGTCCAGACTTTGTTCCTTTCAAAGTTCTCTAACTCTTCATGCATAGCATTAATTCAAGACTCATCAGATAACGCGTGACTTACATCTCGGGGTTCAAAATACGAGACAAAAGCAGAATGAGCATATGAAGTATTTGAGTTTTACCTGCTCCGGAGAACTCTTTTGTTTAACTCACCAATCATCTGATGTGGAGGATGTAGTCGTTGAACACGTAGATGTGCTTCTGAAGTCATAGACGAAGAGGTATTCGTAGTCAAAGTTAGGGCCTCTGTCTCCGAAGTGGTCGAAGGGGTCACAGTCTCTAGAGTAGTCAAGGGAGTCATAGTCTTTGAAGTAGTCGAAAGGGTCGTAGACTCCGAAGAGGTCATAGTCGGAGATCTCGTGGCTGTAGTTGAAGTCAGAGTCGGAATCAAAGACTTGCAGTTGGAGCAATGTCATCGTCAGAGTCATAAAAAATGACATCGAGAGTGTCTGAAACTTGTTCCCCTTCATGGTCTGGTCTAGTCCCCGGACTAACCTTATCAAATGTGACCTCGCAGGTCTCAACAATTCTGTTAGTATCTAAGTTGAGTACACGATAACCCCGAGTGTGAACTGCATAACCAAGAAGAATGTCATATGATGATCTTGAATCAAATTTGTCAAGGTCGCCTTGTTTAAGGATAAAACACTGACATCCAAACACCCTTAAGTGAGAAATATTTGGTGTTCGACCAAATCGAAGTTCATATGAGGTTTTATTCAATTTAGCTCGTAAGAAAACTCTGTTGGAAATGCAACAAGCAGTCAATATGGCCTCGGCCTAGTACTTAGAGGTGTAGAGAGTTCATCTAGCGTAGTCCGAGCCATCTCGACCAGAGTCTTGTTCTTGCATTCGAAACCCTTCTCAGCACAGAAAGATGCGAACAACGAGTTCTTGAATTCAGTCCCATTATCACTGCTGATCGCTCTAAGGGCTCCAGGAAAATCTTTAGCAACTCTAAGGGCTAGCTCTCGCAAGTGACCAGAAGCTTCATCTTTAGATGCTAAGAAATAAACCCAAGAGTATCTAGAGTAATCATCAATAATGACGAGTACGTACTACTTTTCATCTATCGACTGAACTGTGGCTGGACCAACAATGTCCATGTGCAATAATTGTCCAGGAAACTCTATCATAGCTTGAGATATTGGAGGATGAGACGAAGCAACCATCTTACCATGTTGACAAGGTGAACATGCCAGATCTGTTGCTTTCCCAGGCTTAAGACTAGGAATACCTCTCACAAGGTTACGATTACTAAGCCGGGTGAGATGGTCGAAGCCAATATGACCAAGTCTTCGATGCCAAAAGAATAAGTCTTCAGACTCAGAGGAAATGAGGCATCGATGAACAGATGTTGATAAAAAGAAAAATCACATTTGAACAGCCAACCAACTCGACTAATCTTGCAAACAAGATCACTAGATGTATTTAGAATTCGACAAGAGTGTCTTTTGAATACCACTTGAAGGTTATCATCTACCAACTGAGACATCCTTCAAGATAAACTCGTTGTTGACATGCACGACACCTTTTGTAAGAATTTGTCCCTGGGAATTTTCTCCGAAAGTGATCATCTCATCACCAGGGGCATGGTAAGAGAGGAGAACCATCTTGAGTCTCCGGTCATGTGTCAAGAGCAACCAGAGTCAATCAGCCATATGTCCTCCTTGTCTTTTTGACGTGCCTACATAGTCCAGACAGTTGTCGATATCTTAGTACTAGAGTTAGTTAATAGAGATTTTGTTGTCGATCTTGAGATACTCGATGGGCAGAGCAAAACTATGCGCAGTAGAAATTTAAGTGAAGCATTAGCTAATGCGAGAGGTGTTGTAACATCCCAAAAATTTTATCCCTTTATTAAAATGTTTATTGGTTTTTCCTGGATTTTATTCCAAGCCCTGATTTGAGAAAAACAAAAAGTATTTTATTTTATAAAGGCCAAAAGGAATTTATTGCACTCATGAAAGTCAAAATAAATGTATTTCTTTTCCTAAAGTCAAATATGTGATTACCTTAATTTTTCAGGAAATTATAAAGATTTAAAAACCTTCCCTTTAAAGTCAAATTATGTTGGTATAAAAATCAATTATCAAAATAGGGTGGAAATATTTTTATTAAGTCTAAAATAGTTCCATGAGGTTATCTGAATTTTTCTAGAAGTTTTAAAATTTATTTGGTATTTTTCTGAGTTTTCTAAAGCTTATTATCATTTCTGGAAAATCAAAAAGAAAATTAAAATCCAAAACCCCTCCCAGGGCGACAAGTGTCACCCATCGGGCTGAACCCCGCCCACCAGATCTACCTCAGTCGTCCGATCCCGCTTACCCCTTCACCCCGCCCCTCCCCTCTTTCCGCCCGACGCGTGGCAAGATCGGCACCGTCCTCTGTTGCCGTACTCAATCGCATCTGCTCCCTCCCACTTAATGCGCCGATCGGCTCGGATCTCACCCCCATTGCCGGATTGCATCTCAACCGACCGTCGTCACTTACCCCTTCGCAAGCAGTCAGCGGCTCCGATCCTCTCCCCATGCCACCCGTCGAAGATCTGGCCGTCGCCTCGCCCCTTTCCTTTCTTCCCCTCTCGCTGACCGGTGGGCCCCACCTGTTAGATCCGTCGTCCCCGCCACCTTCCTTCTTCCTCGCGCCGTCCCCGCCGCCATTATCGCCCGAAACCTCTCTCCTGCCCGTGCCGGTACCCAATTACTCCCCCGCATGCACGGCGTCCGTTTCTGGCATAAAGTCGACATTTACGCCCCTCCTCGCCATCGCGTTCAACTTCGTCGCAGGAGTTAATTCGGGCGCCCGTTACCTCCCCTCCCTGGCCTATAAAAGGGACTCCCCGAGCTCCTTCTCGACACATCGCCCCTCTCTCACCTCTCAATCGAAGCATCCGAGCACCGGAGCCTCCCTGAGCCCGATTTTTCCCCGCCAGCCTCCGACGACTCCGGCGAGCAATTGCCGTCGCCTCGAGCCTCCCCAAGCTTCACCGACGCCTCCCCGACGTTGCTTGTGCCCAGGCGATCCTCGACGACCTCTACCCCGAGCATTTGCGCACCCAGAACCCCTCCGCCGCCGTGAAGCCCTCTCCGACCACCGCCACTCTCCACTGATCTTCCTCTCTGGCCACCCTCGGGACCTACGCTAGGTACCAGTCCACTCCCCTCACTCCCCTCTTCATTTTGGTGCCCTCGACCGGCGCCGCCGCTCACCGGAGCTCCGGCGACCATCGGGCCCCGTGCGCCACCTCCGGCCGCCCCGGCCACGTCAGCGCCGCCGCCCAAGTGGTAGCCCAGTGGTAGCCACGTGCGTGCCACGCCTCAGCCATGCAGGCGTCCGACCGCCACCTCACGCGCGTGCGCCCACGTCAGCTTGGCGCCGTGATGTGGCAGCCACGAGGCAGCCACGTAGTGCCACGTCGCAGGCCACGTCCGCCCCAGATCGGCCACGCCAGCGCGTCGCCAGCCGCGTGCCACCTCACCCTCACCCCGGGTCCATGCGCTCGGTCCACCATGCACTGCGCCCGCATGTCAACCTCTCGCCCGATTTTAATAATCCCAGAGCTGACGTCATGCTGACATCATAAACCCATTTTTCCGTATAAAAATAATTCGGCCGAAAACCTATTTACCTTGTTGACGTCATAATCTGTTATTTTCTTTAGAAAAATTATTCATGCCGACATCATAAATGTTTTTTGGTTTAAAATTAATTCCAGAAATTGAGTATTTTCCTTTTAAATTTATTTAAACTTTGGAAGGCTATAACTTCTTCATTTTAACTCCAAATTGACCCGTTCAAATTTCTAAATTTTTGTAAAATCATGATCTATCCATTTCTAGCATCATTTTGAAAATTTGAATTCATTTGAATTTTATTTTTGAATTTATTTTGAATTGGCTCTTTACGTTAGATTTTGACGATTCCGGAGAGTTCGAGTTCGACGATTCTCAGCAGGACTTCGATCAAGTCAAGTTACACCTTTGACCATGTTGAACCTAATATCTAAAATTTATTTATGTTGTTTTACTGTATATGCATGCGTACTTCTATTCAAATTTAATTTAAATTCAGTTTAAACTTTAGTTATGCCTATGATCCTTTGACTATAGCCAATTTTGAATCTCGAATTCATATACATTGTCACCCTAGCTGAAAACTAGTTAGTACCATAGTATTGACTAGAAAATTTTATAGAAATGCTTAGCCTGGCTTAGTATAATTTTAGGTGGGATCAATCTTTCACATGAAATGACAGACTTTGAAAAATCGATATCTTGACTTCGGTGAGTCAAGGATGGTTTATGAAAATTGTTTAAAAATGAAAATAGAAACTTATGATTTGGACTTAGGCTAATGGTTGATTGTCGTGTTTGGTGACACCTGGTTGATTATCATGATGTGGGTATGTGGTTGAGCCTAAGTTAGATTAAGGACCGTTTCTGTGATCCATTTTACGAAGTCACTTCGTACTACCACAAGTCCGGTATGGGATGGACCTGGCTAAGTAATTTGTGAAGTTCCAAATATGGTTTCGCTATAGGCTGATTGTGAGCGTGGCGTAGGCTGCAAGAAGTCTCACAAGGCACCAGAGGGGGCTCCAACTCGTGGATTCGAGTTGTGGTGAAATCTTAGTGGCGGCGTGATTATTTTGGCTATGGATCATCGGAACAGTCTTGTCATGAACTCTCCGCCGCACACCTAAGGCAGTGTGTTTATCGCGTGGCTCAAGTGAGAGGGAATATCTTGTGGGTAAAGTTGTACACCTCTGCAGAGTTAAAACCTATCCTGGATAGCCGTGTCCACGGTCATGGACATGCTGAGTAGAGTCTTCACAGATTAGACTTGAATTTTATAAAACTTGGTTTTCGGCAAACTCTGGTTTTTGGTAATGGTCCGGGTGGATTCCCGTGGTTAGGTTAGTGTAGGTCGGAGCCTACACTAACGATACTACTTCGCAAAAATGATGTTAGTATTTATGTATTGAAAATTCAGCCTTTCATACTTATACTATTGTATTTAAATTCAGTACTGCTTTTTGCACAAATAAACTTAATAAGCCTCTCTTTGCTAATCCTATGCATGCATGAACTCTGTTATATTCTCGGTGTAACTTGTGTAAGTACTTAGTGTGCTTACCTTGGGAGTACTTTGGTGCTCACCTTGCTAAATCTGTTGCCAGACTTTGACGGTGACTACGACGGTGAGGACTACTTCAGCGAATAGGACGCGTCTTATAGTCATTCGCCTGTGGGAGGCTGGATGGGCTGTTCTGCTACCTTTTACTGTTTTTCCGCTGCTTTAATTTCTTTTGTTGGCCTTGCGCCCCTATATTGTAAGACTTGGCCATAAGGCCGTATTTTCGTTTAATAATATTCTGTGGTGATTTTTGCATGATATACATTACTGTTGACCCTGTGTGCACTAGCTTTTCCTGGGATAGTGCGATTTACACAGAGGGACTTGGAGTCGTTGTTCTGTGTCCCGACAGGTGTGCTGAACCAAAGTGCAATGTGTCTTTTTCGGCAGAGCTTGTTTCACATCCGAACGATTGGGTTGTAGATGAAGTGCTGGACAACCCGAGAATCTTTATCGAAACTCCTTCACATGCATCGTATGTTGGAGAGAACTAACTGGTCAAACAATCTTTAGTCTTGCTTTCTTTTCTTCCTTTGCCTTCCTAAAGCAAAATTGCACCAGATGACCACCTTTCCCACAGTGGGTACATTGGTACTTGTCTCGAGGTGTAACAGATGACTTGACACTGCTATGTTGGATTAAAGGGTCTTGTGCTAGACCAGCAGATCTGAATACAACTTGTTTGGTTCTGACTTGACCCCAATCCTTCCAGGTCCTAAAAGCTTAACAATCTTAGGAGGATGATTCTTTGCATGCTCAGTGAGGTTAAATCCTAGACCATGTTTCTTCATGCTTGTTTTTGATTGATCAAGGATCATGTTCAGATTTTTCTTGCCAAATGAAAATCTCTGTAAGGTGTTCTTAAGATATTCATTTTCTTTTAGCAATTTGGGACAGGATGAGCATTTAACCATCCTATCTTACTTATCATTTGGACTGGTCCGAACATCATTGATATGAATCATACGGCTTGATCTCAAGGATGTTCGGACCGGTCCAAATGATAAGTGAGATCGAACAGTTATCGAGAAGCTTTGGAATATCATATGGCTTTTGAGTAGCGTTATCAAATAGCTTTCGAGGAGCTTTTGAGATCATCGAACTACTATCGAGAAGCTTTGAAGATTGATAGTCGTAGACAGACCTACTTCTCGTAGTCGAAGACTTCGCATACCTTGCAAACTGCTCTAGTCGTAGACTTTATATGCCTCACAGACTGCTCTAGTCGAAGACTTCGCAGATTGCATCTAGTCGTAAACTTCACATGCTTCGCAGACTGCTCTAGTCAAAGACTTCACAAACTGTTTTCTTGTCCGAGGACGTCGGTGAAGCTTTGCGGGGACTTCACCGAGGACTTCGATTGAAACATTGTTTAAGACTCAGATGTGTTGAAGACTTCACGGACTCCGTGCGATGACTCCGCGAACTTCAGACTTTGTCGACTCCGCTACGATGTACACTTCGCAGGGTCTTCACAGTAATTTCTCAGACTTCGCTAAGGGCTTCAGAGAAACATCTCAGGGACTTCACAGTTATTTCTCAGACCTCACCAAGGACTTTGGAGAGTGTTGCGGATACAAAGGACTTCGGAGATGTTGCGGACACTAGGGACTTTGGATGTGTTGATGACGGACTAGATGTGAACTTGTGTTGGAAGATATGTTTCTTTGGTCTTTGCATGTGCAGGTGAGCGTGGAGACAACCATGGTTGGTGGCGAGAAGGATTAGGACTAGGATAGGGAGATCTGAGGTCCAGAACGGTCAAAGATATCACGCGGGATGATCGGATTGATGCTGGAGTACATGTAGATCGAAGGGTGTGCTGTGTGAAGAAGCTACAGGAGGGGTGTTGCTAGAGGCTTCGACATAGTGGTTGGTGTTACGTAAACGAAGATACAGGAGATGTGATCCCAGAGGCTTCGGTACGTATTGTATCAGGAGTTATGGATAGATTTCATAACTGGTGAGATAAAACCCTTGTTTGGAATGGTTTCGGGTCCCTTGATTTGAGAAAGAGATAAGTTCGTGTTTGAGTCAAACACGGTTGGATCTTAGCCTATAAAAGCCAGGAGAGGCTAAGGGCTAAGATGTGCTTTTGTGGTGCTTTTCGGGTGCTTGTTAGGAGATTTGAGCATGTGTATAATAGAGCACTCTTTGTGCTAGAGCTTTTGTAGTGATGCTTTTGAGGGCACTTTGTAAACAATTAGAAATTCAGAATAGATCTTGTTGAATAAATCTAGTTCATTGTGAGTTAAAATATTACGTAATTCTTGATCCGCGAGGGCGTCGACAAGGAGCAAGAATCAACATAGTCTCAACTGATCTACTGAAGATATCAATCATTGTGTATACGGTAATCTTATTTACATTGCATCTAGTGTTTTGAGACTTTGTTTCAGGTACAAAGTCGAGGTGATCATTCAAGTCGAGGTGATCATTCACCCCCCTCTCTGATCACGTCATACAGTCCTACAAGTGGTATCAGAGCCTTATTGTAATGGCATCAGAACATCATCGCTTCTCCGGAAAGCCCCCCGTCTTTGATGGATCAGATTACCTCTACTGGAAAACACGCATGGAGGCATTTCTTCAAGCACAAGGTAATGCAATCTGGTAAAAAGTTGAAAACTCATATGAATTAACTATTGTAATTATTGTACAAAATACTACTGATGTAGAGGCAAATGCTAAGGCTAGAAATATTTTGTTGCAAGGGTTGAGTAGAAATGAGTTTTTTAGAATTGCTCATCTTAAATCTGCTCATAAAATCCGGACTACTCTAGCCGATTACCATGAAGGATCTAAGTCAATCAAAGGAGTCCGACAAAACCAATTCAAAAAGGAATATTCAAAATTTGAGATAAAGCGTAGAGAATCAGTAGATGCACTTTTCGATCGCTTTAATAAGATAGTTAGTGATTTACAATCTGTCGATGTTACATATACTAATTCTGACAATGCTCGACAAATTTTGAATTCTTTAGATATGTCAGTTTGGAATGTCTTGGTCACAACTCTCAATCACTTGATCAATATGGAATCTCTTACGCTGAATGACTTGTATTCTAAGATGAAAACTTATGAAATTGATGTTTTGGCTAGGATACATAAAACTAGTTCTCTGGGCTTGATGACTAATCAATATAAAGATTTCTCTAGTTCCTTCGTTGTTTCTTTGTCTGCATTATATTCTATTTCAGATGAACAATTAGATGATATTCCAGATGAACAACTAGTACTCCTCTCCAACTGGGTGATTAAGACAATTAACAATGTCAGATTAAGACGGAGAGGAGGACCAATCTGAACATGATTCTAGATCAATCAAAAATAAGTATGGTCTATGATTTAATTTCATTGAGCATACCAAGAATCATCCTCCTAAGATTGTTAAGCTTTTGGAACCTGGGAGAATTGAAGTTGAGTCAAAACCAAAGCGAGTTGTATTCAAATTTGCTGGTCTAGCACAAGACCCTTTAATCCAACAGAGCACTGACAAGTCATCTATTATGACTACACCTCGAGACAAGCACCAATGTACCCACTGTGGCAAAATTGGTCATCTGGTCATCTAGTGTTCGACTAGTCAATTCTCTTGGACAACCTATGCACTCGAAGGAGTTTCGACTAATATTCTCGGGTTGATCAGCACCTCATCCATGACCCGACCGTTCGGTGTGAAACAAGTTTTGCCGAAAAGGACACATTGCACCTTGGTTCAGCATACGACTCGACTGAACAATTGCACAACTAATGCTTCACTTAAATTTTACCTGTGCATACTTTTGCTCTATCCGTCGAGTATCTTAGTATTGGATACCAAAGTCTCTATTAACTAACCCCTGTACTAAGATATCGACGGCTGTCTATGCTATGTAGGCTCGTTGAAAAGAGAAGGAGGACATATGGCTAATTGACTTTGGCTGCTCTCAACACATGACCGGAGACTCAAGATGGTTCTCCTCTCTCACCCATGCCCCTGGTAACGAGATGATCACTTTCGGAGATAATTCCCATGGACAGATTCTTGCAAAAGGTGTCGTGCATGTCAACGACAAGTTCATCTTGAAGGATGTCGCCCTCGTCATTAAGTTAAGTTATAACTTGCTTTCTGTTTCTCAGTTGGTAGACGATAACCTACACTCTTGTCAAATTCTAGATACATCTGGTGATCTTGTTTGCAAGATTAGTCGAGTTGGCTGGTTGTTTAAGGGTGATTTTTCCTTTTCGTTAACTTCTGTACCTCGGTGCCTTATTTCCTCAGAGTCCAAAGATTTATTCTTTTGGCATTAAAGACTTGGTCACATTGTTTTCGACCATCTCACCAGGCTTAGTAATCGTAATCTTGTAAGAGGTATTCCTAGTCTTAAGCCTGGGAAAGCAAGAGATCTGGTATGTTCATCTTGTCGGCATGGTAAGATGGTGGGTTCGTCTCACCCTCCACTATCACAAGTTATGACTGAGTCCCCTGGACAATTACTGCACATGGACACTGTTGGTCTAGCCAAAGTTCAGTCAGTAGATGGTAAGTGGTATGTACTCATCATCGTTGATGATTACTCTATATACTCTTGGGTTTATTTCTTAGCATCTAAAGACGAAGCTTTTGGTTATTTTCAAGAGCTAGCCCTTAGACTTGCTAAAGATTTGCTTGGAGCTCTTAGAGCAATTAGAAGTGACAATAGGACTGAATTCAAGAACTTGTCATTTGCTTCTTTCTGTGCTAAGAAGGAATTATACCATCAGTTTTCTTCAGCAAGGGTGCCTCAGCAAAATGGTGTAGTTGAACGTAAGAACCAAACTCTGGTCGAGATGGCTTGGACTATGCTGAATGAACACTACTCCTCGGAAGTACTGGGTTGAAGCCATATTGACTACTTGTTACATTTCTAACAGAGTCTTCTTATGAGCAAAATTGAATAAGACCTCCTTTGAGTTTCGATTTGGTCGGACTCCAAATATTTCTCACTTGAGGGTGTTTGGATGTCGGTGTTATATAACATGGCAACCTTGACAAATTTGAGTCAAGGTCATCAAATGGCATTCTTCTTGGCTATGCAATTCACACTCAGGGTTATCATGTTCTCAACTTAGATACTAACAAAATTGTTGAGACCTGTGAGGTCACATTTGATAAGGCTAGTCTGGGGACTAGACCAGACAATGCAGGGGAACAAGCTTCGGACACTCTTGATGATATTTTCTATGACTCCAACGATGACATCCAAGGGCTATCGAGGTCTCTGACTCCGATTATAGCTACAAGGTCTCCAACTCTAACTCCAACTACAGCTACGAGGTCTCCAACTCTGACTCTGACTACAGCTACAATGTCTCTGACTCCGACTACAGCTACGTGGTCTCCGACTCCAACTACAGCTACGAGGTCTCCGACTACCACCCCTTCGACCCTTGATTTGAGAAAGAGATAAGTTTGTGTTTGATTCAAACACGGTTGGATCTTAGCCTATAAAAGCCAGGAGAGGCTAAGGGCTAAGGTGTACTTTTTCGGTGCTTTTTGGGTGCTTGTTAGGATATTTGAGCGTGTGTATCATAGAGTGCTCTTTGGGCTAGAGCTTTTGTAGTGGTGCTTTTCAGGGCACTTTGTAAACAATTAGAAATCCATAATAGATCTTGTTGAATCAATCTAGTTCATTGTAAGTTGAAATATTCTGGTGATTGCTGAACCACAGAAGGCGTACGACAAGGAGCAAGAATCGACATAGTCTCAACTGATCTACCGAAGATATCAATCATTGTTTATACGATAATCTCAATTACGTTGCATCTAGTGTTTTGAGACTTTGTTTTAGGTACAAAGTGGAGGCGATCATTCATTCCCCCCTCTGATCATGCCATGCGGTCCTACATTTTCTTTGATATGCAGATCAAGGGGATTACCACATGGCCTTTACAATGTATCTAGCGAATCATCGCACCCGCTAAGGTTTCATCTGAGGGAAGGCTTTATTCGCCTCGCCCAGACCTCCTCATGTGCCACACGACGGTTTAAACCTGCAACACAACCCGTGTCCATGATGGCTTAACCTAGCACTACGACTCATAGGTCACTCAAATCGTCCTTTCACCAACTGGTGATGCAAATTAGTTAGCCATGCCTACACTTTGCCAGCTTGTGGCCGTACTGTTTTACACGAAGAGGTCATCACAGGATTAAGTCCTTAATTTGTCTGAGTGGTACATACCACAAACCATAAATTCTCGTGTTACATTCATACCAACCTCTTTTACCATCGGTCCAGACAGGTATAGCAAGTTTTTAGGGGTTTTGAGAAGCATAAATCAAGTTATCACAAATTATCAGTCACTTACATCCAATGACTGTCTCAAAAATAAGTTTTTATGTTTGAAAAGTAATGAGTAGGGCAATTTAATGCCCTAAACTTGCACACGACTAGCATGGCATTTAAATATGACATATAACTAGTAAAGTTATTATTAACAGTTAGGGTGATAAGGATCAGGCATTCCAAGTGTCAAGGATGGAATATTAATACTATTACAACATCTTGTAGGTATGTAGCTATCTTAAGCTTTGACATATGGTCGCAAAATAAATTAAGCATGCAAGTTGATAGTTTAAAAGAACATAGTTTAGCATAAAATGTAGGATCAATATGATCAAAGTGATGACTTGTCTTGCTTAGTTTACCACAGTCTTGATTTAACTCGAGCACCTTAATCGATCGAAGTATTGAATCCTTGGTCTTTGTTTCCACTTGAATTTTGATCCCACCTGAGCTTGTTGCTTCTTTGAGACTTCAGATTCTAATACGCGACAACAAACGAAAGACCAAATAAATTCAAATAACTTCAACTTTTTAATTAGATTTAATTATGCTTGATTGAGTGTGGCTAGGGTTGAGGATTTGAGAGAGAGGCTAGCAAGTGTGAAGTAGGCGCTAAGCTAAAAGAATTAGACACAAGGAGGTGGCTGAGCACTTCACCATGAGGAAAAATTAGAATAAGGAGGGGTCAAAGGTAAAGGATTACCTACAGGAACATCCTTTTTGGAAAAGAAGGTGGCCAGACACGGCTAATTGGGGAATGCTAAGGTTCGATCTTTTACTTGGTAACTTTCTTTTTATTGGATTATATTAATCAAGGAAGTTACATAAGTTAAGGTAGACATACAGATAGGTATGAGAGATTGCCTGGGGCACTAGATATTATTTAACGAGTAGGTTATCGGTATTTTAAACATTTTAAATGCCATTGGGGGATTTAAGTTCTCATATGATGAAGAATGACAAAGACCTGTCTTTGCCTAAGAAGGGTTGTCACTTTATGCTTTATCTTACAAGGTTTGTGTTTTAAGATAAGTGTTAATGGGTTACAATCAAATGTGTGAGTTATTTGATTGATGATGGGATCTGATAGGCATATTACTGGCATACAAATATTTTCGTGAGTCACCTAGTCGTAGGTTGGATTTGAGATAAGGATTAATGACTCCTTGATCAAATTTAAGAATCTTTTAATCTAAAACTCAGAAATTTACAGATAATTATAAGAGATTTACATTTAAATGGTTTACAAAAATTATTGAGAATCCCCTCAAATGGTTTATCACAATTGTTCAATTTTATTTCATGGCAACAGGCAAATTTAAGTTTTCGCATTAATTAATTTCATTATCTTGCTAGTATCTTAGTGGTCGGAGCTGGACGGTCAGAAGGATTATAGTGGTTAGCAAGTACACATGATCGAAGGCTTTAGAGTGGTCAAAACCCTACGACAATTGTTGAACTGCCCCGAGTGGTTGTAACCGATGAGGATGTCATAACTCACCGGGGCGGTCGCAACACTCAGTAACCACTCGAAGTCATAGCTACAGTAACCACTTAAAGTCGTAGCTGCAATAACCACTCAAAGTCATATCTGAAGTAACCACTCTAAGTCATAGATACAGTAACCACTCAAAATCGTAGCTACAATGCCGGTCGATCGATAGATTATGGTCGGAGTGTTCGGAAATTATAAGATGGCCGGAAGAGAGGGGGCAAGATAGGGTGAGCATGGGCAAGAGAGGGTCAAGGTGAACTCACCACAACGGTCCAAAGAGCCAGAGGGAAGCCGAGGTGAGCTCGTGCAAGAGCCGAGGCAGCGGTGGGTGGCTCACGTGGAGGGGTCACGTCAGCGGGGAAGAGCGTCGGTTGGCTGTTGGGGAAGCTTCGGGGTGCCGAGGAGCTTCTCCCACCGCGAGGAATTGGAAGGAGGTTGGCCAAGGAGGAGTTGGCGGCGAAAATGGCGGTGTCAGCCTGTCTCAAGGAGAACGGCCACCGCAGTGGATTCCGGCGACAAAACTCCAATTAACTAAGGAGGAAGGTAGAAGGCATCCGGGGGCACACCGCAGCTCAGGTGGCTCGTGGGGAGTCTCGCGGGCATGGAGACGGGCTCGGCTGTGCTTTGCTTGGGGGGAAGAATACGCTGGGCTTCTTATAGCTCGGCAAGGGTGGGTGGTCGTTGGCGCAGCTGACACACGCGGGAGTAGAGAAGTAATGCCGAGCAGCGGCGTTGATCGTGTGCGACAGGGCTAGCGGAGCGGAGGAGCTAGGCGATGTCGATGTGGTGAGGAGTCAATGCAGCAGAGGGACGCGGTGCCTAGGTATGACCTCACACGGTGATGCCATGAAGCGGAGCTAGGCGGGAGGGAGAGCAGAGCTAGGAGGAGGGTGACGTGAGCTCGACGTAGGTGGAGGAAACCAGGGGCGAAACTCGAGCGGCTTTGTCTCTATGTGGCGCGGCCGATGCATGTGCGGGCACCTCAAGGCTAGGCCATCGACCGATCGCTCGTGCCAGGCACGGGTGCACGACGAGGGAGAATAGGGGGAGAGGAAGGAAGAGGCCGAGTGCGGCTGGGGCTAGAGAGAAAGGTCGGGTGGGCCAAAGCAGGCCGTGAGGGGAGGAGGGCCAGATGGGCCAGAGAAAAATGGGTCGGGGCCCAAGAAGATTTTTGAAAATCTTTCGAATTTCCTAATTTGATTTCTTGACTAAATTAATTAGGTGGGGAAAATTATAATATTTAGCTTGAATTGAAATTCAAATCTTGATCTTGAAGTCCCAGGTTTCCATTTTTTTTATCTACGAGGGAATTTGGAATTCCTAGATTTGATCTTCAGTCTTGTTCTTGACTTTAAGAGTTCAACTTTTATTATTCGAGTTTTTAGCAAGGAACCGTATCAAGAAACTTAAATCAATTCCTGAAAAAAAAATTAATCATACTGAAAAAGAAATGAAAAGATTTTTTTTATAATTTTCGTAAATACACAGGTTTCCACTTTGGGATGTTAAAGCTTTATCCTGTCAAGTGATCGCTGGTCAGCTGCGGTAATGGTTAATGAACTAAAAGAAGAATCAGTGGAAAAATAGCGGACTATATTCCTTCAAAACAAAAGTAGCACTTATTGTGGCATATCATGGCTCGGAAATTCCGCAGCAATTTCCCACTGTAATAGCTAGCTATGATCACTACAACAGGAATAGCGGTTCACTATATACAGCATGTTGCTGTGGAAATAGAGGCCACAGTACTAACTTTCATTCTAAACAGCTTTTAGCTTTCAAAAATCAAAAATTATTTGAAATATGTTAGCTTTTTAACACACCTTTTTACTTCCCTTTTGTCCTTTACGTTGTCCATAAAGATATATGTATAACGGTGTTTTCCATATTTCCTCTTTTTCGCTCTTTGTTTTCTTTTAATTGAATCGCTCAAAAAAGTTAACAGACTTTACAGTGTTATTTTAATTAAAAATCATTAAAAAAACCAAATTAAATAGAGCCTAAGATCCGTATGTTCGGTCATTGTAAAAAATCGTTAGAAAAAAGGAAAAACTGTTAAGATATGGACCTATTCTTTTCAGTTTTTCAAAGCGGCTTTTGTCTTTTACTACAATACCTAACTTTCAAACAGAGTATTTTTTCAAGACAGGATCTACAAGTTAATTGTAGTATACGTTAAAAACCTAATATTTATACCATAAAAAATCGTAAGTGAGTATCTCTCTCCGTAATCTCTGTCACAAATAGTTAAAATTCAAAATTTTCAATTAAAAGTTATAAGTCACAGTCATATCAAACATGTCCTATACCCTTTTGGTGGTCACCCGTCTGGCACCCACCCTGCGTGTGGAGACGCAGAAATTACAAATGCGCCGTAATGTTTGAGCGAGGTTTGCCTGAATGTGCCCGTGCAGAAGGCGGGATAAGAGAAACAGAGTCCCTTTTGAAGCCTTTTCATATACTGACAGACAGTACAACGAGTTGGCACTTTTCCTCCTAATTCCTGCTGTCTGATTCTGTCTCAGATTCGCATATGAACACCATGCATGACATTCTTTGCTCGTCACGTATGACCTTCTTGGGAGGTGTTTAGAACGAGTGTTTTTTTTATGTTTAAAAGCATTTTGATTTTTGAGTGTTGGATTTTTATTCAATAGATTCTTTATACTTTCTCTAAAATAAAAAAATTTAAAATGTTAGATCCAGATATAATGGATCTCTCATACCTTTTCTAAAATAATATGAATGCTTTGATCAAAAACATTGGATCAAAGATCCAACGACATTCTTTGCTTCTTTGATCCAATGACATTCTTTGCTTCCCAATTTCCTTAGCTAGTGGTTTCGCAGTCGTCCAGACAGCAGACCAACACATAGTCAACGAGTATGTGCCGCAAAGGGGGAAAAGACGAATATGCCTGCTGTTGGAGCTTCTACTTTTTTTTCTCTGGCAAGATCGATTGGCCCGTGCAACTGTGCAGGTTAATCTGGTATGATAAATACTCTTGTAATCTTTCAATACATCTCAAATTTGATTTGTAGTGTATTATTGGACCGATAAGGTTATAAGAGGTGATGAATCAAAAACAGGTTTAAAAATAGAGCGGTTTTTTTTTTAGAAAAAAGAGACAAACCAAGATGGCATTGACTTGGGTTGCACATCTCCGCTAGCTGAATACTTCCGAATTTGAATTGCGCTAGACGAACCTACTTTCATTCCTCCTCGGACCAAGGAGCAGAACACCCTTACAACTTTGGATATTGACCAATGTTACAACACTGCCACCGCAAAACGCATCGAAAGCACTTCTCAGCAATCAAATCCTAAGCTCTCTTTTACAATGCATCTCAACATGCATCATTAATTCCACTAATATCACGTATGTTAGAGTGAATCTTGCTTTTGGTAGTCTTTGGTTTTCCGGTAGGAAAGGGTCGTGTACAAGTCAAGTTTGGTATACACATACGAGTAGATGTTTTCATGTATGAGTTCAAGTCGGTTTCTTTGGTGTCCGATCTCTTATGGTTATGCAGCCTTTAAAAGGCATGTAAAGTCTCGTATCGGTGCAAGCAATGTAAGAGAAGCCAAGTTAGCAGCAGAAAGAAATAAAGAGAAGAGAGAGCAAGGAAAAACCATGTCGCGTGTTCTGTGCGTTTCGTTTTCAAGTTTCACAAACGTTTTATGTGAGCTTCACACCTAGCTTCAAGTTTCAAAAGAGTTTCGTACCAAAATTTTGAAGTTTCACACCTAGCGCCTGTGTATGAACTGGGAAGGAAGAAGAAGTAAATCTGGAAGGGTCCAAATGGATAAGGACGAAGGCTTGAAGCAAAGATCTGATGCATCCGTAGTTTCAATCAGATGGCTATTCCTTATCCCATTGGTTTTGGAAAAATAAGGTAGCGTTGTTTAGTTTTTCTCTATTTTGTTCCACCCATTGCTACATTTCTAATATTTTCCGTTGCAATATTTTGTTGCAGATTTAGTCTTGACCATCGGGAATCTTTGGATTACACTAGAAGCATATATTGACGACTTTACGATAAAAATTAAAGGATTTAAATAACCATCACCTATTCACTAATTACCATTGTTATAGTTTGGAACATGGATACTCCTCCTGAATTTATGGGACCGCCTATCTAGCATGAAAATCTGTTGGTTTTTTAACTGTCGGGTCCGGCTATCTAGATTCCTTCCCTCCCCTATGCAGGGTTTAAAATTTTGTCTGAATTTTCATCAAAATAGCGAAATTTCGTCTCTTTCGTTGGCCCCCGAAAGAGCAATAATTCAGTCAAATTTTAGCCGAATTTATCCCTATTTAAATATTGTCTAAATTTTATTCAAATTTTAGTTAAATTTCATAAAAAAATTAAAATTTTTGAATTTTCGAACGAAATGGACAAAATTTCATCTTTCATTCCTTCCGGTGACCTCCGAAAGTTTTTTGGTACTAAAACATTTAACCCTGCTCCTATGCATCGCATAGTTATTAAAGCCGGACCGGTCATTGAACCGGTCGATATTCCGGTTCACCAGTTCATCGGTCCAACCGGTGATTTACCGGTCCAACCGGTGGTTCAATATAACTTAACAATATAGTAAGTTTCTTATATATCATAACATCCAACTTACTCACTTGGTCATCAGAGCTAGCTTAGGAGGTGGGTATCATAGGAGGTTATGGGTTTGAGCCTTGTCTCATGCATATTTTTTTACAAATTTTCCCACTGAGCACACCTCCGGTCCAACCGGCCGGTTTTTTCTCCGGTTTTGTACAGAACCGGCTGGTTCAACCCGGTTTTTTTCGGTTCAATCCGGCTCAACTGCACAGGCGGTCCAACAATAAAACCAAACCGGTCTAGAGTTCGGTTCCGATTTTTTCCGATTGAACCGCCGATCCGGTTCGGTTTTAATAACTAGGATGCATCGCCACGCACCACCAAGCACCATAGCGCGCCTCCTCCCTCTTGTTGTCGCTGCCGCGCACTCCCTTTCCGGTTCTCCGGTCCGCCACCGCCTCCCCCATGTTGTCGCTCCACCACTCCTCCCCCATGCCACCTCCCTCACCTCTCTCATGCCGACGACCACAACCTCCACCTGGTGACAAAGGCGGCGGCCACCTCTAGTGACTTGACAACTCAAAATTTTGAATATGTAGAGTGGAGAAAGAGGGCATTCGACGACTGCGGCGGCGAGCCAGCTTCGTCAAAGCACGGCGCAAGGTGCTAGTAAGCCAGCCTGCCTCGCTGAAGACATATATGATGCTCATGTTCGATATGATGCTCTCCCTCGTGTGTTCGCCGGAGGCGACCACACTCACAGGAGATGGATATGGGTGGGTGAATCTCGGGGCACATCCAACGATGGGAAATTCTACTGAAATCCCTATGATTTTCTGTCGATAGGTTCATAGCACTTGTTCTTTTTCATTGGACGCAAATGATACACACGCACACCTTATAAAACACTATATAATCACCTCAAACAGCGCGCGGTGCATGCAAGAGCACCACGTACATGCATGCCCGATGTCATGAGCATGATATATCACACGCAATACCTTATATAGTACATAGAAACAACAAAACCAATCCGACAAACTAACCACACACACGCAAGCAATCATGCATGGGCTGCATGATCTATCTAGCTAGCATCAAGACGTACCACAAATGCATTAGCCCGCATGCATTCATGCATGCATGCAGGTATGAACGTATATGGCCGCGCCTATCCTTCTTGGTCGTTGGCGAGCATCCCGCGGTGTACCCTGTCGATGAACTCGGTCGCCCTCCGGTTGATGTCGGGGTCGGCGTACCAGTGCCGGCCGTAGTAGTCGTCATCGTCGCTCGGCCGCACCCTCGTGCCCCGGTAGTGCTGCTGCTGCTGCTGCCGCCTCGCCGCCGCCGCCTCCGCCTCCTCCTGCTGCTGCTTCTTATTCTTGAACCCGAACAAGGACGCAAGCACCGACTTCTTCCCTGATCTCCCCATCACACACAAATCACACAATATCTCTCTATGTACAGCTAAATTCAGTTGCAAGATGCAAAGGATTCGCTTGTTGGTTGCTTGCAAGGGGACATGGTGTGGTAATGAATGTGTATTTATAGTGACCGTGACCATCTCCCCGACCCGCGCGCACGCACGCGCGCGCTTGCGTCAAGACTCAAGAGCTTATTTACTCGTTAATTAGGGTTTGGTACGGAAGGCGATTGGTACATGAGCGCGCGGTCGTGTGGTTAGGCAGACGCTTTGTATGATTGATCGATCGCTGGATAGGCGTTGCTTTTTGACTGGCCATTCGTTGGTCGTGCAGTTCAATCTACCACCGTTTGTTTAATCGGCAGTAATTACTCACAAGCAAGTGCAGATGAACACTGAATTAGAAAGCAACCAGAAGTGATGGAAAAGTAAAACGATCGAGGATTCTAGCTAGTTCGATGCCGTCGATCTCTTGCGAGGAAACGAATGAGACCGCACGTGAATGTTTAGTGGCGCACGTAACGTTAACTGTGTGGTGAGCATATTTACACGCGCGTTATTATCAACACGAAGCATGCAAAGATCGAGTTGTGCAGTGCAACCGTAAGATAATTGAGGCTAACTTCAATTTCTGAATTTGACAATTACCAGTACTACACACTTGAGTACATAATTAAGTTGGTAATCAGTTTGAACAGCATAAAAGTTGTGTTCGGGATTCAAATTTCGGCCCTGAAGTTATATATATAAGAAAAATGACTTTAGTTTGCTTAGTCTGCAGTGCAAGAGGGGCAGTCAAGAAAAGCATCAGAAAGCTATGCTCATTTGGGATTTAGCTTTTAACTTTTTAATTTCGTTTTTCTAATTTTTAGCTATTTTTTAGACTTTTTTATATCTTTTTTCTTTATTCCGAGATGATATATCCTTTTTTCCTATTTTTGTTTTTTAAAAAATAATTATTTTAAAAAAGCCGACAGCAGGTATAGCACATAATAAACCTAAAAAAGTGCAAAGCAGTGTCAAAAAAGTCCAAAGCCCAAATGACCCGTGGATTCCTGGCGTTGTTGGGCGAGACGAGCTCCTGTTGGCTGCAGCGCGGCAGAAATTTCCAAAAGTTACACCTCCTTTATATTCACCCTTTAGCTAGTGTGCATCGTATTATTATCATGTACTACTAGTATCACAAGTTAACTTAGCAAACTCTAGCTGCAAGTGTCAAGTCACAGTTTGGTACGTGTGCACGTTCACGAGCGGTCAGAAAGGGACCTCTGTACTTTCGATGGACGCAAAGGAGATCTGTCTGTTCAGTTCAACAGAACAAATGCCCTGATTAGTTTAACGAGCCATGTTCCATGTTTCAGATGACTAGTTACTAGCTTGCTTATTATAATTAGCCTACTGTTTGTTAACTGATGATTCCTTCCGTCTTGAGCAAGCTTGCATGGGGGTGTTAGGCACGTAAGGAGTAATGTGTGTAGATTAACTGCCTGAGTAAAAATCGATTATCTCCAGCCAAAGAGACAACTGCTGCGGCCTCCACCACTGCTTCTCCGAATCTTCTTCCAACAGTACTACGGATAATAACCTCTCCAATCCTCTGTCTCAAAGCAATGGCTTACACAGTCCGAGTCACGAAGGGCTGCCGCGACGGCTGTTGTCGCGGCGCATTGTGCCGTCTCCTCCTTCGCTTAGAACGGCCCAAATGCAAAGTAATCTCACTTTCACTACATCGATCTGATCCTCTTCGATCATGATATATTGACTTGTGCTTGGCATAAAAGAAGCTTTACTCAATGGAGTGGTGTGAAAGTGAAAACGAGATTTCACTGGAAAAGAGCAGTGTGTGCTCTGGTCTCTTTGGTTTTTCTTTTAGGTAATCCATCATAGGAGATGGTAAAAAGTCGTGAAAGGAGACATGCTTTTAGTATCAAGAAAGCTATTCTTAAGAGAAAGTGGGGAAAAAGAGCAGAAAAAAGAAGCTCCTATGCAACTTCGTGCAAATTTGATGTTACATATTCTCTCTGTTCTTTTTAAATTATGATACTGACTTTTTTGGTCTCGGAGATGTGACTTGTATTGGTATAAAGTAAAAAAAAATTATATTATTATGAAAATATGTTTGATGACATATCTAGTAATATAGTTTTTATGTGGCCAATCTAGATAGTTTTAAGCATATAAATCCTTAGTTAGAAAATTAGACATCATATATTAGGTTCTAAAATGTTACTTAAAAGTGAGCGTATGTATCTGGTGAGAGGTGTACATCTATTTCTCAATGTAAATCTATCATCTATTGTTCTAAAAAAAATGTAGACACTCAACCAGCTGCGAATTACCATTTGATACCGAACGGGACAACATAGTAGCTTACATAGAGTCATTTCCTTGGATGATACCACACTTTGCAACACCTAGTTGTGGCAAGGTGTGGCAAAAACATCTTTTGACCGACCGAATCAATTGCTAGAAGTTAGGCAAGAAAGCTTGCCTGTGATGAGTGCGCTAGGTGTTACAAAACGGTGGCAAGCCACAACTACGATTGCAAACCAAATAATGGAAGAGAAGTGTCAATTTTGTCTAAATGGGACGTTCAGAATAGCGATGGCTTATGGTTTCTGGCTGAAATTTTACTGTAGTTAGCTAATTTTTTATTGTAGCTGAGTTGACTTATTAGGCATAATTAAATTTAAAAATATATAAAAATAAAAACAGCAGGTTAACCTATCACGGACAATACAAAGGAATACAAGAAAAAAACTCAAAAAACCAAAAAAAAATCACAAACAAAGCAAAAATGCTATAGTATTTTCGAAGCTGAGCAATCACTGAAAGCCAACGCTCACAACGACGCTGAGCATGGCCTAACTCTACTAGGGCAAAGTGCAACAATAAACCAAACAGCTCCTCCTGGTCCTTACCCTGTTCTTTACACCCATGGACTGGCATTTGTGCAATCATATTCAAGCAAATACCTTTTTGATGCCCCCATCCGCATGAGAATGAGAGAACGAGGGAGGGGGAGCGAGAGAGAGATAATCAGAAAATGGTACATCGTTGGAACAGTATACTTCTCTTTGGCGACGGAGCCCTGCTCTCCTTCCTCGAGTAGCTTTCATCCGTCAGATGGACCTCGTCATCCAATGTCGACGGAGGTGTCTCTTTGGTGCTCAAGAAAGGGAGGCCGCCTTTAGCCTTGTTCTTCTTTTTAATGTGCACAAAGCGGAAGAAACTCCTGTGACAATAGAGAGACATATGAATAACCTTGTTGCTCAAACAAAAGCAGCCGGCTCTAAGGAAGCTTATCATGGTATCCTCTTTGAGATTATGAGCCATGCTAATGATTTGTCCAGGCTAGAGGAGGAAGTGGAGAGGGCAAGGACAATCTTCGTGGCATTCGAGAACATAGCCGTTGATCCTCCAACTCCAAAAGTAGAAGAGAAAGCATATGAAACTTAGAAGATCAAGATTTGGGAATCTCTTTTTTTACTTTGTAATAATGTAACTTTAATTTATCTTTTTGTAAAAATGACTCGTCACACTATTTAGCCAATATGAAAAATATTGCATAAAACTGATTCGTGTATATGTTAAATTTTTACTTATCTATTAATCCCAGCTCAGTAGCTTCTATAGATTATATGACACAAAACACAAACAGTTCTTTTTTAAAAATCGCTTGTGATAATTCACATATAGTTTTAATTAAAACCCTTTATAATAATCAGAGATGTTACAAGCTGCTTTTACCAAAAAACGTCTGTGATAGTTATGTATCACAGATAGTTCTTGCCATCATTAGAAACATAGACGGTCACGCTTGTAAAACTGTCCGTGATAACTGTAACACTGATGACTTTTCGTAAATCGTCTGTGATAAGACGTCTAATATAGTCTAATCTGTAATAGTGATGGCCTTCTTCCTTAATCCACCGTTTGGCATCTGAAATATATACCAGGAAAATGTTTTCCATCCGCACCCAGGATATATGGCTCTCTTCTCATGACAGCTCAAATCTGAAACCACTTATACAACAATGAGTAATACTATCAACCAACCGGCCTATGTTGGTTCACTATCAGTAAAATATGACATTTGGCCTGGTTTGCCTGTAGTCTATAGACAGCGGAAAGGATAAGCTAAGCAAACCCACACATTTGTCTGGTGGGCCGGAAAGTTGCTTATGCTCGTAGCTATAGACGGCTCGTTGGTTCTACATAGCTCTCGGATTAGAATAGGACGGTCCAGATGATCCATAGTCTACGCTCTGCAAGCCCACACTACAAAGTACCTTGAGCTAGGCCCAGTGCAAAGAGCAATTAATCCTAGAGACCTATCTGAGATGGCATGTTCGGTAGCTAATCAAATTTACCTGCTTGTTTGTTTACACACCAATATTTTGGATCGTATTTGTGATAGTTTAGTAGGCGGGTAGCCACACTCTTTGCGGTTGCGCAGTGTTCTCCCTATCCACAAGCTCCCTCATATAAACTAGTCGTAATAGAACTGTCTGGCCAAACACTATTTTTGGTTTGGCAACCGGTTTATGAAGAAATGTCTAGGTCAGCCACATAAATTAGTCATCATGAAATATAATTTTGTAAAACATATTTTTTTTTGCAAGAGCATGTTACGATCTTACAATTGCAATGATCTGGTCGAAGTAGTGCCTTGTTGGCCTTGTCAGTATCCGAAGCTACTTACAATTGCAACGGACGAAGTAGAAGTCAAATCATGAGATCGTACTGTGTATGTATCGATTCTGGACTGAGCAGAGGCGCTGTGCCACAAAGCAACGGAGGGCCTCGTGGCCAATCAATGGGAGATATTGTTGAGTACTGCAGGTTGCTTTTGGCTTTGCTGACTGGGCACACTAGCTAGCTAGCTAGCTAGCTTAAGCTAGTGTAAAGATCTGAGGAGACAAGGACGCATTTGGATCATCTCCTGGTTGCTTCCATGACTAACTAAACTAATAGTACATGCTGGTTAGTTGGTTCAATCGAACGCGCGTGTACTCTAGTTCTGAATGTTTCCAAACGCTGGCGTCGCCTCCAGTCTTTCACGCGCATCCAGCGCTGGCTCTTCTAGAACTCGAAAGATTCGACGAGGTGCGCTACGAACGTAGTCTCTGCGTCATGTAAACATGAATGCATAATTCGTTTTGCAACATGCACGATGCATATGTGCCGCAGTTTGCTGGAAATTGGCCTATGAGTTGAGAGTAGTTTGTTGGAAATTGAGCTAATGGGTTGAGGCCCTTTTTTAAAAAAAAACTAAATTATATATTATTTAGTATTATATTATCTAAATAAGCGAAGGGAAGGTAATTCTAAAGCTGTTTCATCAACGTTCTGTGATGTATTAAGTCGCACTACTTTTTATTTTTCATTAAATCTAACAGTAAGTTGTTCGCACGATCGATTGATTTTATTGCTATATTTTTATTTTATTTTTTTGTATATTTTCTGATGTAGAAAATTTTATATTACTAATGTTTTACTGTATTTATTTTTTAGTAAAATATAGAACTGAAATATCTATATATCCAACATAGTTTGTCAGGCCAACTAGCAGGCGAGCACAAACCAACACGACCATACCTACCTACGTCCTACCTACCCACCTACACGAACAGGTAGTTCGTCTGACAAGCAAGTCAAGGAGAGATTAATCAACGAAAGGTCGTCGAGACTTCTCTGAGACGAGCGGGCACGCGGGCGGACGATCGATCAGTGTCAGGGTCCGGGCAGCGCGCTTGCAGGTGGCGTGGCGCGACTCGGCGGCGACGGCGACGTACGTTGACACGGGGGACCTGGCCCGGTCGATCGATCCCTGGCTCCGGCCGCGCGGGCCCCGCCGCGTTACGTATGTGTGCACAGCGTAGCCCCCACCCGCCGTAGCTAGCAAGGTAGGTCCGCGGTCGTCGTTCATCGCTCGCTCACGGAGCCCATCTCTCCCTCTCACGTCGTGCTCTTGGGAAAAGAAATTTGAGGCCAGACGAAATGAAGGAGAAACAAGGATGGAGATGGGAATTCAATTTCGCCTGGGGAGACCACGGATAGTCTCTTCGGATAGCTATAGGGTGGGTTTTTTTTGACGGTTTATAATTTTTAACTCTAACTTAAGTATTTATATAAATAAATCGAATATTGATAAACCAATAAGTCGTTTCAAAAGATTATCTCAATAAGTCGCTTTGAAACAACAGTAAAGAAATTATCCGTTTGTTTGTTTGAGAAAAACCTTTAGCTAAAAAGAATTAGCCTATAGGCACAAGAATGGAGTTGTGTAAAGCTAGGATAGATGGTTTTATTATATGCTACTGGCCGGAGTCGCCACTATATGGTGTTTGTATTGGTTACGATTAATGACTTTTGACTGAAAATAAATAGTAGTAGTTTGAAAAAAGTGATTTTTAAAGTGAGAGACGAGTGATGAGAAAAGTAAGGGATAGATACGTGTGTGAGATGAGAGTGAGAGGAGTAGAGTACGTAATACACCCATGACCCCTACCTTATACTTGAAGCGAGACGGGAAAGTAAAGAGTGGAAAAGCTGTTTAAGGAAACCATATGTTAATATTAGCTTTTGGTAGAAGTAGAAGTAAATACAAGCACCCCTATATCAAACACTTGTGGAAAAGGAAGATATACATACAGGGACAGAACTAGAACGAAAATATCAGGATTCACCACTTCCTTATACATATAATAATATATATAATTTTTAAGCAATATTATGCTTAATAGTAATATATCTGACAATTTTTAACATCAATACTTCAACATAACTGATGATAGTATATGATGATAAAAAAGTAGTGATCAAAATACTTTTGCAATGCTTTGAGGTGATATGCGTCAAGGGCTACTGTGAGGTGACATGCTTTGGGATCTATCAAATGGATGCCATGAACTTTTGCAATCCTCCCTTAGGCTGGCTCGGCCTGCTGTAGTTGCCTTGTAGGTTGAGGGAAGTGAAAGCTTCTCGTGGATTGTTGCTAGCTACTAGAAATTTAGGTTGCTATTGCTCTCTTTGTTGAGCTTCAAAGAAAAAACCGAGTGCACTGAGTTTGGACTGGGGGATTCACACATAAGCTAGAGATGTTGATACCTGCTAAACAAAATTTTGAACCCGGTGTCCTATGACACTGGGCCTGCTAACTTGGTTCCACCCCGTGTGTGTTTGTATAGACATACGTACGTACATATGTATGTACGTATACACGCGCATGCGAGTGTGTATATATAACAGATTTCAGGCGCTCCATGAAAGACTTGGGAATGGCTTGCTTGCTGGAATGAAAAAAAATTTTCTCAGGGAGGTAAAGAAATACACATAAAAGTTGTAGCCCAGATAATTCCTACTTATATTATGAGTGTTTTTGAACTACCAATTGGTACCTGTGAAGATATTACTAAATGTATTCGGATTTAATGGTGGGGAGCTGAAGAAGGGAAGAGGAAAACACATTGGATTGCTTGGGAAAAACTGACAAAATTTAAGTTTCAGGGAGATCTGGGCTTTCGGGACATCAAGCATTTCAATCAAACATTGTTAGCCCGTCAAGCTTGGTGGCTTATTTTATTCCCTAATAGCTTGTGCGCAAGAGTTATGAAAATGAAATAGTTTCCTCATGTTAGACTTGCTTGATACTGCCTTCCGGAGGGATGTGTCTCCTACTTGGAAAACTGTGTTGTATGGTCTAGAATTGTTGGAAAAAGGTGCTATTTGGCACATCGGGTGCGGATCTAGGGTGAAAATTTGGCGGAGTTCGTGGATTCCTTGGCCTTTCAGCTTGAAAGTAATTAGGAAGCGTGATCCAAACCGCTTGAAGTGGGTTTCTATACTATTGGACCATGTCGGTGGAGCTGGAAAGAGGATGTGTTAGTGCAAAATTTTCATGCCCTTACGTGGAACAAACCAAGAAGATCAATCTCTCGCCACGGCAGATGGAGGATGTGGTGGCTTGGCATTATGAAAAATCAGGTTTGTTCTCTGTTCGCAGTGCCTACAAGCTTGCTATGGATCTTCGAGATGCTGCTGAAGGTGGTTTGGGAACAAGTTCAAACACTGAGGGGTTGTGGCGGGTTTGAAAATATTTTTGGAAGATGTTAGTTCCACAGAAGGTCAAAATCTTTGATTGGCGTCTTGCAAAGAATGGTCTGCCAACGAACTTGAACAAATGACCCACTCGCTTGAGATGAATAAAATTTGCACAATTTGTGGTATGGCTGAGGAGACTAGGCATCATGCTGTTGTACAATGCACTTATGCTACAGCTCTTCGGCATTCCAGATGAGACTCTCCTATCTAATTTGGGGCCGGACTGGTTTTTGATCTAACTCAGTTTGTTACAAATTGAGGATAGGAATAGGTTGGTTATGTGTTTGTGGACATCGTGGCATGTGCGCAATGAGATAGTCCATGTGGTAAAGGTCATTCCGGTCACATCTTCTGTACATTTCCTGTAGGAGTATTGGGATTTGTTATTCCAAATTCAGCAAGGTGTTGACACTGCTGATCGAAAAGAAAAGAAGGCTTTAGGCGCTATCCAATGTCGTCTTGGGGTATCTGACAATTTACCAGGGTTTAATGTTTGGCAACCTCCTGAGTCTGGTTGGGTGAAGATCAATGTTGATGGCGCTTTTTCTCTACAATCGGATGAAGCTAGAGCAGGGATTGTCATCCGTGATGACAAAGGTAGTGTCTAGCTAGCGTCTTGGAGAGTGCTAAAGAATAATTACTGGTGCAAAGGAAGCAGAAGCTTTGTCTTGCAAAGAAGTTCAGTTAGCAGTGGAATGGTTTCAGAAACCAGCTATTCTAGAAACAGATTGTGCTTTTGTGGCAATCTGCTATCTCAGATTACTTTGCAGTAGTTGAGACTTACCTTTACCATTTTAAAAGTTTTAGAGTTAGCTAAACAATTACTGGCGTTTGTGATCCAGCAAACGAAAAGAGAGCTAAAGTGTGTTGCCCATGAGCTCGCTCAGATGGCAAAATGCACAAACCAATGTGCGGTTTGACGGGACGTGTGTCCTTGTATTGAGCATCTTATTGTTGAGGATTGTAATTCCTTTCTTGAGTGATTTATAAAGCTCTTTTTTTTCTTGAAAAAAAGAAGTGTGTGTGTATATATATACACACACACATCATGTGTACGTACGTACGTGATCGATCGGTCGGTCGGCCCCCGGCGCTTGCGGCAGTGTCATGCGTGTCGCAATAACCTATTTATTAGCATCGCTCGCGTGTGGTTGTTTTCGCCCTGCAGCGACGTACGACGTCATGTGGGCGCCCTGCGGTGACCAAGTCCATCGTTTGTCTGTTACATTTCGCTGGCGTCTTCCATTGGCGATCGAATGGTTCATGCTCTCTCTCCTAGCGGCCGAATAATTCATGCTCTCTCTCCTACACATGACAGCAAGCACAATATACGGAGATGTTCAAAATAACGTTAGCTTACTTTTTTTTTATTGTAGTTAGTTTATTTTTTATTGTGATTAAATTGATTTATTTAGTATAATTAAATTTAAAAAAATAAAAAAACATGTTAATCCTTCGTAGACATGGTAAAGGAATACAATCAAGAACATGTTCAAAATGACGCAGTATTGAGCGGGCCAAAAACTGCAGGCCGGCCGGATACATTAAACTGAGATATACGTAGCCTCGGAGAAACTGGATCTTCAGAAATTCAGAACTTATTTATAATCTTGCATCTTTGCCGAGCTGTTAGCTTTATTCTGTCTCTATAAACCAATATAACAGCTATCTTAATTAGTTTCGCACTCAAAAAGTCCAGGTGGTCGTACTACACGTACTGGTCACTGTGCCATACTGCAGTCCCTCTGATTGGCTCTTGCAAAGCAGATGCCGCTGCTCTTTCCAAGCTAGGGCCACTTCTTCACCAACTAACAAAGCAGCCTTTGTATGGGATCTTGGACACATTAACATTTGAGGAGACAGCAGCTTCTATAATATATTCTACATTTAGAAAACAACACAAGCATATTATTTATAAAGTAGTATATATGTATGTGGTAACAAAAAGTAGGTGTGTGTATAGACAGAACTTTTTCAAGTACGAACAACTGGCTATCACGACCTACTCAACGCGCAGGGGCGGATCCAACATATATCCTACGCTGTCACATGACAACAATGCCTTTCGATCAGGTCCTTGTATCTCTCTCTCATTCTGTATTGATGACAGCAGTCTGGCCTGTCATGTGACCTCAATGTCCCTCTGAAGGTAGCCTTTTATTTAGACCATTCCATGCTCGGTCGACGGTCCATATTTATGATAACACCATTGATATAAAATCTTGGATTCACCCCTGTCAACGCGTAGTTCATGGGAATTGATCGGAGGCAACACCACTTGAAACCAACGAGCGTACAGTTGGCCGATTCCAACAGTATAATTGACGGATTCAAAATGGAGATCACACGCAAACGCGGTAGAACAAACAAATTAAAAGATAAAAATCCACGTAGCGGTCGAATAAGTTATGTGTGTCACGTCACTGTACGTGCGTGAGCCGCTTGCTGCGAGTCGTTATGATCCATTTTATTCGAGCCAAAGCCATGACTTGGAGATATACGGGACAAGCAAATAATAATACCTATATTATAGGAGGGGGGTTCAGCCTCCTCACTATGGCCACGTGTCGGGACACCCTATAAGCCCCTCAAAAATTCAAAAATTACTTGTAGATCCTCAGTTTTTGCAAAAAGACCTTTAGATTTTTGCGAAAAAACCCTTACCCACTTTTTTTACTGGATAACGACTCGCGGTTTCCTGTAATTACGAACAAGCCCTTATTCTTACGCAAAGGCCCCTGGTTTTTTCCAGAAAAGCCACTCCACTCTTTTTTAATTGTGAAAAGGCTCTCAATTTTTTCAAAAAACCCCCTATGTTTTCTTTTTGCTGCGGATTTTTTGCCCTTTTATTTCGGTCCACGGTGGCTGGCGTGGCGTGTCGCCATGCCTATGTAGCTAGTAGTAAGACCGATGCGGGTAACTAGAGGTGTGAATAATTATTTAAACTTTTTTCTCCATAATATTTCAAAATTTACCCAAATAACTATAAAAGTCATCAAGCTCAGATTATGGGGGCGTTCGGAATAGCGATGCTTTTGGCTTTTACTGAAATTTTACTGTAACTGAGTTGGCTTTTTGGGCATAATTAAATTAAAAAATGTAAAAATAAAAATAGCATGCTAATCTAGAGCGGACGATGCAAAGGAATACGAGAAAAAAACACAAAAATACAAAAAAACAAAAAAAAGAATACTGCCAAATTGCTACATTACATCCAATCGCTGGCTACAGGACTTCGATCGCCGAACGCCGCGACTCGTCACTACTCTGAGCGCGGCCTATACCAACTAAACTTTACTAAATAAGGCTAGAAGCCTAAAGTAGCAAAATCAGTCACCAACAACACAAGAACAGGTAGAACACCATTGATTGGCCAATTTAACCGCAAATGCAACGACAATTTGACCACTAAGGCCGATCTGACCGTAGGTCTAGGGCCAGTCAGACCAATCCCCTCTTCCCAGACATTAAAATCTCTTAAGACAAAACTTAAATAAAGAACTTGCTCCATTCTCATTCAAACATTTTCAAGTTTTGCATGAGAGTTGTTCAAGGCATTTAGAACTTGAAGCAATAAAAAATCACAAGGTTTTTGAGCTTGAGTTCACTAAATTTGAGAAAATAAAATCTAGAGCATAAGAACACCAAAAACCCTAAAATTCAAATTACTACCTGCTCAAGAGAATCTAATGTATGAAGTATTCCAGATATACTTTCACATATCCTATCAATATAATTTAAGGAAGAGTTCAAGCTAGAACATCTACGAACACGAAATCACAAATCTTGCTTGAGAAAAGAAAAACCAAGCAAGAATGCAAAAAAGAAAAAGATTGAGATAAATCTTTGATCTCTTTTCAATGGAGGATGAAGTTTATATACTTATAGACGAATACAAGGTGTAGCTATAGCATCACTCTTTTCTCTCTCAAGTTTTTTCTCTCACAACCATGGGAGGAGACAAGGTAGTAGAAGAAAAATCTAAACCCCAGAATCCTTGAATCTATCACCTCCTCTCATCATATTTAATAACAGCAATAACCCTAATGGTCTAACCCATTAAGCCAACCGGGGAAACCCGTCAACCCCACTAACACGAGTTTTACACACTCACGCTTGCCAAAGTATTTACAAGACTCAACCCGCTAACTCTTTAGTGATTAATCCACTTGATAATTTCAAATCTCCTTGATATAAACCACTTTTCCTTTGCACCTTCATCTACTATGATTTTGATTAAGGCACAACTTGATATTTGGTCAACTACCAAAATACCCTTGACAAAGCTCTCGAGCACCTTCTCTTAACTCCATCTTCACATTTACCTCAAAGCATCTCTATATATTTTGACCACTCACATATCAACTCTCCCTTCTAGCCATGGTCTATTGCCGTCGATTGCTAATGTTTTTCAAGAGCTTGCACATCGAAAGTCTATGGCTGGTCTGACCTCTCGCCCCATGGAAGTAAAGCCGCCAGCCACTAGCTGGTCGGACTATTGACCCCATGGCGGTCAAACCAACTGAACCCTAACAATATAATCTGCAATATGAATTTTCTAAATTTTTTGCAAAATTCAAATTCAACTCAATCAAAGTACCAATTGTTCATCACAAATATATTCTAGACCTTCCTATGATCTCTCAATCTCCCCCTTGATGAATATATTGGCAATTCTTCTTAAATACAAAATTTATCCCCTTAGCCTAATTCATTCATTTTTGCTGTAATTTCTCCTCCTTTAATACTAAATTTATCAAGTAAAGAAGGGAAGGAGTTAATGAAGACTAAGAGGCAAACATGACCATTTTTTTTGGTGATTTCCATATTTTAATTGGATTGGGAGCTTTAAAAATTATCTAAGTCAATTAAAAGGTATTTCACCAAGTAATACTAATTAGCTTGTAAAATTATGTAGGAACATATATAGCAAAGCAATCCAAGACTAGCTTGAAGTGATTACATAGATTAAAAATATATCAAGTGTTAGTGATTGTTATGCTTTACAAATGGTTATCCACAAGCGCATGGAAATCATCGTGTAGAACTTCACCTTGGAGTATTCTAAGGTATCTTTTTTATCCACAGGAAGCTTTATGGCTTAGAGATATCAACTTAACTACTTATCTGTCAACTTTCTAAAATAGGGTGCCGTTTAAACAATAAGTAACAACTCTAGATAAGTTCCATCGGTAGATAGCCAGACAGGAGTCTAGCTAGCAAGGCTTGGAGTAAGTGGTTCCTAAACAGTGGTCTTGTTCTTTTCTAAGCAGAGTAAAATGATATCTATTTGTGGAAGCAAACCACAACATACTAATAATCATTTTCACGGAAACATGACTAAGTTTGTCACCAACTTAGCCTAACTCTCAAGGATGTGGCTGGACTAATCCTGGAGGGTCTCTGGATAACACCTTATAGTCGTGCACTACTATAGGAGTATAAGTTCCGCACACATATGATTAAAAGTGGTGAATCAAGAGTAAGCGCTAGCAGCAAAACCTGAAGTATGTATAGCCCCTAGCTCTAAGGCTCGTAAGAAACTATACAACAAAGTCGCTATGCCTGGAGACCGAGGGTAGCTCGGCCCTTCCACTACAGAACATACTGGTACTACTAGTCGGGTCCTATGTTAATTCACGAAAAGGATAACAAGATACTAAATAACGACCACTTTCTTCAAATGATATTTTGCTCTTACAAGGTAAGTATGTACATGGAGCTCGGCATATACCGGGATACTGAAGAGGATGACTTCGGAACAATTGGCGTGTAGGCCGACTCTTCTCCTACTACTCTACTAGGCTGCAAGCGACTCTGGCATCGCTATACTATCATTGGACTTATTCTAGAGTGGAGTGATGTAACACCCAGTTTTTCAGAGTTATTTGAAGCTTTAAAAATTAAAATTCACCATTGAGATTTTTTGGAATTAATATAAGCTTAAAATAAAATTTCATTTATTAAAAGGATTAAATATGATTAAATTAAACATCAATATTTATTAAAAGTATTTTATTTGGGTTCCTTATATCTCAAGGAATTTTTCTAGATTTTTCTTGGGTTTTTCTGGATATATTTGCTATTTTCTAGAGCTCGATTTAATTAATACCAATTTCTGAAATTAGGAAAATCCTCAAAAATCCTAAAACCTTTTGGGCCGAGCCCATCACTGTTCATTCAGCCCACTTAACCTTAGACGTTCGATCTCCCGCTTGCCGCGCGTTAGTCATCCGGCCGTCCACCGAAACCAACCGTCCGATTTTCCTAGTGCCACATGTCACTCATATGAGAGATCGAGTACTATTCATCTGCGCCATTCACCGCAGCCATCCGATCTCTTGAGCCACCACATGTCACCCATCAACGATGTCGGCTATTGTTCATCTTCCTCCCGTCCTCCCGGGAACTCGCTGTTGTGTCTGGCTCGGATTCCTACGCCGCCGCTTGCCGTGTGTGCCTCGGACTCCGTCCTGTGTCTGCTTGGGATAGCTCAGCATCCACACCATAAGTAGCTACCACCTCCTCGTCCCTTGCACCCCGCAGCTACCTCGTCATCCATGCCAAGTCATCGCCGAGTCCGCCGAGCGCCGTCGTCATCTTGCCGTCGCCGCCGACATCTTCCGCTTCGTGCGTCGCCGCTGAGGAGTAGCAGCGAGCCTCAGTCGCTGTTCTGTATCTCTACCCTGTCGGTCAGCTAGTCGCTCATCATCGTCATCTTCCCCAACACCATAGAGCCCTGCCTTGCCCCGCCGCCCCCTTGGTCCGCAAGCCAACCGCCACGCCCAACGAGCGCGTCATCCATTCGGCCACTCGAAAGGTCGCCTAGTTCATGCACCAGCCACGTCACCCCACACCCACACCGGTCGCATCCCTTTGGTTTTCCGTGAAACCAATCTACCGTGCACCGAGAGACTGACACCCTGGGCCCACACGACAGCGAGTACTATTCTGTAGACTCGTGAGTTAGCGAGCCAAGTCAGTCGCCATGTCCACTGCCACGCAAGCTTTAATCCTACGTGTCTGCCATGTGTCATCCATGTGTATGCCACGTCAGCTAGCTGAGCCTACTCAGGTGCCACGTCAACATGCACGTGTCAAGCCACGTCAGCCCTAGTGCACCCATGTCCTGCCACGTCAGTCAGCCCATTGCATGCACACTGTTCCATGAGTCGGGTCCACCGTAGACTAGCTATTTCATTCACCGAGTACACAACAAGTAGAATTTTTAAATTCCCAGTATTTTTCTTTAGGATTAATTTTTCAAGTGCCCGTTCTCCAACCTAGCTTTGATTAACCTGATTTTTTTAAATTCATCTAAAATTAAGCTCTACCTTTTAGTTCTAGTTTTAAAATTTTTGAAGTTCACTTAAATTTTACTTGATTTTCCTTTGTATTTCGTTTGGTCTTCTTAATGATCACGTCTTCAAAGAAGCTAAAGCAAGATTTAAAGATCAAGAGCTATTAACTGAGTAAGACCAAGTTAAGTCATATTCTTTGATCTTGTTTAACCTAGTTTTCAAATCTATTATGTATTATCTTGTTTTAAAATTATCATGCATTGCTATTTTATACAAAACCTTCGTACTTGGTAGTTATTGTTCAATTTGATTAATCCCTCATTTGATAAATTAAATGTTATGATTCTATTGTCACTAAATAATGAGAAATTATCTAGTGATGCACTACTAGTTGTCACATGGATTGTACGTTTAGTATGCTTAGTCATACTTATAGTCATGTTGTGTTCATCATCATATGTAATTAATTAATTAATTTGACTTAATGAGATATTGAATCGTGGTTGTAGCCACAGATATAAAATTAGTGTGCCATGATATTGATGTGTTATTGGTGGTGGTTATACAAATTTGATTTTTACTTAAACGAGTGATCGTGTAGTAAATAGAGAACTGTGGATTTCTCTTCGAGGGATATGGATATCTCGCATGGATAATGTCTAAGAACTTAACTTTGTATGCCATTGATCTGAGCCTTACTATGCAACTACATGTATAGTTTAGGATAGACCCGACTGATTAATTTATGATATTTCAATTTCACCATTGTGATGAATATGGTTGTTGATTTCTAGGCACAAGAGGGGCAAATATCGACTAGGTTGTTAACCTACTTGATGGCGAAAGGGGTGGAATTGGTTGAAGCTGAGCATTGTAAAAGCATTGTTGTGATTTTCTCTAACGTGAAATGTTCATATCATGTGAGTAAAGTTGTGCAACCTTTATAGAGTGTAAAACTATTCGAATAGTTGTGTTCTCGGTTATGGAAAATGCTCAGTGATTTCACACGAAGGGTAGATATTTCATAAAACTTTGTTTCGAATAATTTTAGGAAGTGAATGATTAGTTCACTGGTGATTTATTTAATTCCTTTCAATATTTATTTATTATTATTTTCTTTAAAGTTAGCTTTCAATCTATTCATTGTATTTACTTTAAAATATTGAATTATGCAAAGTAATCTTTCATCTATCACTTAGTAAGCCTTACATATTATATTGTATCTTTGTTAAAAATGACTTGCTGAGTATTAATGTACTCACAACTTTATACTTACTGTTACTCAGTTGAAGAGGAGGAACCATATCAACAGGTTATACCTGAAGGGGGATGCTTTGATGACTTCACGGATTAGGACTTCGCTCCCCAGTCGATTGCCTGTGGGCATGTCAAATGGATACCGTATTTATTTTTATTTTTCACTGCTATTTTCTTAAGCCCTTCAGGTTTTTATTTGTAAGCTTGGCCATATGATCGTACTCTGATAATTATTAATATTTGAGTCGTTTTCATTTAATAATCATACATATGGTCGATATTTCATCTATATTTACACTGTGTGCACTAGCGTGATCCTGAACTAGTGCGGTATATACAAAGAGTTTAGATTTGCATATTCGAGTCTTGATGATGTTGAATGCTTTGAGAGGAGGACATGCCCTCCTATTTATAGCCTTGGCTGGTCGGCCAAGGTCGACCGGTCAGCTAGGTGTCGTCCATGTGCGACTGCTACCGCCCCCAGCCCCGCCACCGTGCCAACTTCCATCGTATCATCGGTGTAATGCCCCATCTCCAATCAATTAGGCTTAGGTCTACCCACACGCTGGACAAACCATGAACTCACACCAAAATTACTTAACCTGAGGGTTAACCTGAGGGTTGGAATGCAATTGCCAATGATGGTTATATGTTGGTGCAACTCTTGCTCAACTAATAAGGTGGGACTGAAATCCCAACACTTGCACTCATTCCTACATAGGCCTCACTTGGACGCAATCTTAATTGGGTCGGGTTTCACATATGAAAGCATCTAGACCCCTAAAATCAGGTTTTGGTAATTAATAACGATTTATGAATATAGGACTAATATGTTTGCTTAAGAATTGTATAGACAAAGTCTCATATATGAGCAGTGGACAAGATCAAGTTGCATGGAAGATGGACATCGAGAAGGATAAAAAATAACGTATATGAAATATAGGATCGCTTTTCGATTTTACCGATCTTAGATGAAAAGGTGAAAGACCAGATTATAGATTAGATGTCGTACTATTAAGAGAGATAATTAAAAGTAGCTTGACAGCATGCTTATGTGTCATTTACATCAATTTAGGATCATACATGCACATAAAAATTTGTTTCAAAAATAATTGTGATCTCTCAGTAAAATCGATAGTACCATCAGTATAACTGCGAAACTATCAGAGTGCGGTAGTTCCGGTATGATAACAGCTGAACTACCGGCCTTCGGTAATACCGGACTTTCAGCGATACGTTTTTTCCAGAGAGCACCCTCGGAGGGGACTTCGACCCCTAGAAATCGGTAGTACCAAAATTTTTACGGTGGAACTACCGCAGTACGGTAGTACCGTACGGTACTGTGGAACTACCGATTTCCGGTACTACCGACTTTTGAAGCAGTACATTTTTTCCAAAAGGTACCCCCGATAAACTTAACTGGCCAGAAATCGGAGATACCGGATTTAGCACAGCGGAACAACCGCAGTGCTGTAGTACCGCACAGACATGCGGAACTACCGCAGTACGGTAGTACCGCAGATACAACGACGGTAGTTCCGCTCTAATTTTAAAACAGCTAGTTCTGACGTCTGACATAGTCGTTACTATGTGCTACAGTAAAGTGCGGTAGTACCGCACTTACAACGGTGGTAGTTTTGATTTTCCTGATTTTTCAGATTAAATTTTTGCAACAGCTAGTTTTGGTTGGGGAGAGTATAAATACCCCTCCTCTTGTCCAAGAGCAGGCTGCTGAACTCACATTGAACACTCTTGAGCCTAGAGCATTCATTCCACGCTCTTTTCTCACTTGAGCATTCATTTTGATGTGTGGTGAGATTTTTAAGTGCATTCATTCCTACTTTGATGTATTTGCACTTGAGCACCGTCAAGCGAAGTTTTGGTCTATTCTCTTCGTGCTTGCCGGCACCTAGACAGCGAGGTGGTTGATCGCGAGGTGACCTTTTCAAGAAGCGTGTGAAGAGGCCCGAGCAATTTGTGAGTGGTTCGATGCTCGCCATCTCCGGAGCGGAGAAAGAGCAACCACTAGTGATCGAGGAGCGAAGGCTTAATTTGTGGAGCCAGTCCAAGTGTGCTTGGTCTATCCTCAACATGGACTAGTGAAGACTGGCAAGTCTTCGATACTACAGGAAAACATCGCGTGTCTCATTGTGATCATTTCTTTACCTTCCTTTAGTTATTATATTTTAGCAATTTGATATTTGCATCCTTTATTTGTGCTTGTAATTGAATTATTATATCAATTGCTTAGGGTGACTAGAATTGAATAGGTTTGGTTTATTTAGAGCACTTGCCTAGTTTTTCAATTATCCGTATTTGTTTGATTAGGCGAGAATTTTTATAACCTCCTATTCACCCCCCTCTAGTCAGTCATTCTTGATCCTACAACATACTCCCAACCTCAAAGGACCCAACATCCTCGTCAGCAACATACCCATGTTGGGGCAAATGACTAGGATCTCCCATCTTGGCACACGTTCATGTGCCTAGTCTGGCACATATGCCATTGTCGTGTGTCTACCCATCTGGGCCCACACGTGCCATGTGCCATATGACCACGTCCTGACCCACACGCAAGTGTAACCGTGAGAGTTGGCTCTGATATCATTTGTAACGCCCTAACTCCAATTAGGCTCAGGTCTACCTGCACGCCGGACAAACCACGCACTCATACCAACCCCACTTATGCTTCATCCTCGCTTCGAGTAAAAGGATTAACCTGGGGTTTGGAATGCAATTAGCAATGGGGCTTGTATGTTGGTGCAACTCTTGGTCAACTAACAAGGTGGGACTAAACTCCTAACACTTGCACTCATGCCCTACATGGGTCTCACGTGGGCTCAATCTTAATTGGGCCGTGTCTCACAGCTGGTGTCCTTTGGCACTAGCAATGTCCACTGGTGAGCTCCTTGTGCCCCGCCTCCTCCTCCCACAGCCCCATCTCTCATTCCCACCATCGTTGTCTCTCTTCTTCCTCCTCTCTAGTGAGAGCCCGCCCACTACTACAAAAAACCCAATACTAGACGCTATATCACAAATGATTTTCCAAAACCGTAGTATCAAATACCATCACAAACGGATTTAGTTTAGAGACAGTCTATGTTGTTGTAAGCGCATTATCTATGAAGATGTAATATCACAGACGGTTCATGGTAAAAACCGCCTGTAAAGTATCACAGACGATTTTTTCCATAACTGTCTGTGATATTATCAAATATTATAGATAGATTTTTATTTGAACCATATGTAAAGTATCACAGATGGTTTGTATTATAAACTGTCTGTGATAATTAAGTCATCATATATGGTTTGTATTAAAAAATCATCTATGATAATTTCATTATATTAATTGCGTGCAGACCCGTCGACTCTCTATCTTAATTTCTAGATCTAGGCTGCTACTTTGAACTGGAGATGGTACTTTGGGACCATTTGGTAAAAAAATACTATTTGGCAAGAGTGATTATAGATCCATTAAGTTCTTGACTACCTATGGTTAGTAATTTATTCCTAATTGCATTATAATTTATATCTAGCTTTTGGTGAAAGGAGAATTGAAGATGGTTTAGATCTAGCTAGCTTGATATAGAGAGAAGGTCATTTTACATCTAGTATGGTTTAGGGTTTACTCTAGTCATAGTCTATTTCTACTTGGCAATGCATGTCAGTGCTCATCATGTCGATCAAATTAGTCAAAATAGTTGGTTATAATTGATTCTAGGGAAAAATGGTTTTTTTTAAGCAATCAATGCATGTGGTTTTGTGAAAATAGAACAAAAACATGTAGTCCTATGTTACCAATGCTCCAATACCTAGAGTTTTTTGAAATTTACTCAATAAAAAATATTAGTAGAACAACCGCAAGTGAATGTGGAATATTCATATAGCATATATGCACAAAGAACACTGAGTTTCTCTATCAAAAAATTCATAAGCGGTGCTCTAGCTATCGTTTGTAGGCAGTGTTTTGGGGGATCCGTTAGTTTGAAACCAATGCTCTGGTAGTTTGTAGACGTTATTCCGATAATTCATATGCAGTGTTCCAATATTTTGTAGGTGGTGTTCTTGTCATTTGCATGTGATGTTCTAGCTATTTACATATAGCATGGTTTAGGGTTTAGTCAAGTCATAGTTTATTTCTACTTAATTCAATTTAATTTATTATTCTTGCTACGTATAGCTATTTTAGATCATATATATCTAGTATACTAATTAATTAATTCAATATTTAATACTAAATTATTATATGTGTAATGTAGGTCCGAAACTGGATATACACTGGGAACCGTGTGAGTGAAGAATACATTAATGGCGTGTCTGCTTTCATAAGAGCTGTCGAGGAGGATATGTTGAAAAAGAGGGTGGAATATATGTACTGTCTATGCATTGAATGCGAGAATCTAAAGACATTGGGCAGTCATAGTGAAAAGCATATTACATAGGAAGTTAGTAATAATGACATCACTAACGAAGTTAATGATATGCTGCCAGATGATATGGATTGTAGTTTCGATTTGGACAGGTTACATGATGACAGTCTGGATCAGATGCTTCGCGATGCAGAAAAAAACTACAATGAGAGAATGTTAAATTCCGGGGCTTGATAGAGAACTCGAAGAAACCTTTGTTCACATACTGCAAGTCAAAGTACACAAGGTTAGCCGTGATTGAACCACTGAAATTAAAGGTAACCAATAATTGGTCCAACAAGAGTTTCACAACGCTGCTAAGTTTTTTAGCAGATATGCTTCTAGAGGGAAACGAGTTCCCAAAACCACCTACAAACCCAAGAAAGTTATTTGTCCATTGAAAATGAAAGTAGAAAGAATACATGTATATCCAAACGATTGTATCATCTACCGTAAAGAGTATGCCAATAAGTATGTATGTCTAGTGTACAACGCATCCCGATACAAGCGTAAAAATCAATCAGATGACGACGAGGGTGACATCGTATCTTCCTGTAATTCCTCATTTGAAGCGGTTTTTTACAAACCCAAAGTAGGCAAAACTGCTGCGTTGGCACTCGAATGAGTGTAAGAAAGACGGAATGCTAAGACACCGTGCTAATTTCGTCTAGTGGAGAACATCGATAGGAGGTTTGCAGACTTTATTGCAGAACTGAGGAATATAAGATTTGGATTGAGTACAGATGAAATGAATCCTTTTGGTAACATAAGAAACCAACATAGCACATGGCCCGTAACTCTCCATGTCTACAACCTTCCTCCTTGGTTGTGTATGAAGTAAAAGTATATTTTGATGTCGATACTTATCCAAGGGCGGAAGCAACCTGGCAATGATATTGATATGTACGTAGCATTGTTGGTGGAAGATCTAAAAATATTATAGATCGAAAGGGTACAGATATAGGATGTATACAAATGAGAGAACATTACTTTACGCTCCTTGTTGTTCTGCACCATATATGATTATCCTGTCCTTACTAACCTATCGGACCAGAGTACAAAAGGGGGCCAAAGCCTATACTGACTGCTTAGATGACACTAAGAGTATGTGAGTGAAACACTCACGTAAAATTGTGTACATACGTCACCGTAGATTCTTTCGAAGTGCTCACCCATACCGCAAGATGAAGAAACAATTAGACAGAGATAAAGAAGATAGTTCAGCTACAAGATATTTAAGCAGAAAAGATGTCTATAATATAGTTAAGGATTTAGCTATTGTCCTCAGAAAGGGACATAAATAGATAACCCATAAGAAGAACATCAGGAAGAAGAGATCAATATTTTGGAACTTATCTTATATGGAGCACTTAGAATTTCACCACTGCATCGACGTCATGTACGTAGAGAAGAATGTATATGATAGCTTGATTGGTCTCTTACTGAATATTCATGATAAAACAAAAAATGGTGTTAGCTTGACTTGGTTGATATAGACATCAGGCATGAGTTAGCACTGACAAAGACCAATAAAGGACGAATATACCTTCTCCCTATTTGTTACATTCTGTCCAAGGCCATGAGAACTGAACAATGCCAGTGCTTGCATGGTGTTAAAGTTCCATCCGGTTACTCTACCAACATGAAGAAACTCATTTTGATGTAATATTTAGAGTTAATTGGCATAAAGTCTCATGATTGGCATGTGCTGATGACACATATGCTCCCTTTTGAAATTAAAAGTATTTTATCGATCAAGGTCTGAGAGATAATCATGAGGCTATATTATTTCTTTAACACAATTGCTCAGAAGGTCATCAATCCCGAAGGATTAGATGCTCTGCAGGACGAAATGGTGATGACTCTATGTTATCTTGAGATGTATTTTCCTCCGTTGTTTTTTGATATCATGGTCCATCTCATTGTTCATATTCTATGGGAGATAAAAATGTGTGAACATATGTTGTTACGTAGCATGTACCCGTTCGAGAGGTTCATAAAATTCTCAAATCCTATGTACAGAATCGATCTTGGTCGGAGGACAGCATCGTTGAAGGTTATGCAACCGAAGAGGTCATTGAGTTCTGTGTCGATTACATGGTTCAGGTTAAACTGATAGGTGTGCCTCGATCTCACCATGTGGGGAGACTCAAGGGTATCGAGACCATCAAAAGGAAAGCAAGCACTCCAGATATGGATACGTATGCTCAAACCCAATTCACGGTCTTGCAACACATGACTGAAGTGTCCCCATATATCGACCAGCACAAGGACGTGCTTTGGGAATAGAATTCGGAGTGACCGGATGTTTGGATCACGAGACAACACAACAGTCAGTTCAACCAATAGTTGAAGGAGCGAGTCGTTAGAAACTCGTCAAGTGAAATGCTGATATAGTTGGCAAAAGGGCCAACATTTACAGTTGTGATATAGCAAGAATATGACATAAATAGATACACATTCTACATGCAGCCTCAAGATATAAAGAACACTAACCAAAACAGCAGTATCCGTATAGATGTATTCAATATCGATGGGTTGCAGACTCCTACTAAGGGTTCATAGAAGAGATTTAGGAACTCGACTACATACTTTTTAAGATCCCCTTATTTTGGTGCCGTTGAATCCATCTCCCACAAGTGAAGGTTGACAAGTACGGTGTCACTACAGTGGAACTCAAATGTGTCGGATACAAAGACAAACCATTAGTATTTGCTAACCAAGTTCTTCAAATTTTCTATGTAACCGACAAGGCAAATTAGAAGCGTCATATAGTTTTTCATGGAAAAAAGAGAATTATCAGAGTAGAGAATGTAGTGGACGAGAAAAAAATAATTAATTTGATGAGTTACCTCCTTTCATAAACAACTTAAGGGTCAAGAAAGAACAACGTGATAAAACTAGCTACATATGCATCGATCATCATGAAGGGCTAATTTTCAAAGAAAATAAGTAAGTGAAGTGATGAATGAAATATTTATATGTAATATGTTATGTATTTGCATTTATATATGTATATGAGAATGTGAAATATATATGTGTGTGTGTGTGAATTTGTATTTATGTATATAGAAATGTGTGATATGTATATATATATATATATATATATATATATATATATATATATATATATATATATATATATATATATATTTGTATTTATGTATATGAAAATGTGTGATATATATGTAAATTTACATTATGTATATGAGAATAAGTCATATATATGTGACTTTGCATTTATGTATATGAGAATATATGATATATATGGTTCCCTCACAGGACAGACGATGTTAAAGTAAAACCGTTTGTGATGTTTTCATATTACAGACGGTTCTATACGTAGAGGTAATATTTGATTAAGTTAGACAAGCAGAATTTTAAGAAATTGTTATTGTGATCGTGAAAATTAACAAGACTGGTAGAAGGCCAAGTTTTTATTAACTTGTGTAACTCCTCATCTGAGAGCAATATATCAAAAGTTAAATTTGTGCATTATGTAAAATTTATATGCTCACATGCTTGTTCTATTGAATATATTGCAATATGTTAATATTCTGAATTGTATATCTGCTTCGAGAGATAATACATGTGCTTTCATGTCATTTTCATATTGCTATATATATGCTATTTGTGGTTAATTATGATTAGAATTAAAATAGAAATATTGCTAAAATCGCTTAATTTCTAACAATCCAAAAAACTAATTGATTAGAATATGAATATCTGCACTATTAATTTTTATCAATCCTCATTGAACATATTGTAACTCCTCAAATTTGGAATTAATATAAGAAGGCCAACATGTCATCCGCTCATTCTTCGTCATCGTTGCCGGATGCATGTGATGCACTGTCCTCTGGAAAATCCAAGCACTATGGAAGAGGATTATTGAAAAAGCCCGAGAGCCGATTTACTATCACGGATGTCGATGCATCTGGGACTCCTCTCAATCCTCGCCGAATAGTGTCCGCATTCCGGAGAATGGTTGAAATAGTTGCACAGAAACAAATTAAGATCACATTTGATTCGTGAAAGACCGTTACCGAAGCTCGAAAAAGTGAGCTACTGATGGAAGTTTTTGCACAGTTGAGATCCTGGAAGAACACAAGGCCTTTGTGCAACGACATGCATTACTAGCAACGTGTGAGGAATGGAAGAACTTCAAGAGCCTGCTTGTCAAGCAATATGTGGAGAAGGATCTGATGCCCTTTTACAAGTATCCATTCCTAGAACCGCAATGGGAAGAATTTGTGGCGATGAAGATGACAGATAATTTTAGGAGTGCAAGTGTGGCGCATAGGGCCTTCCAAGCAAAAGACACACACCCCCATAGACTCGTTACAGCTAGGTATACGGATAAAATCCCACAATGGAGGAAGGAGGATGAGCATGCAATCCTGCAGGACACCTCCCCGCCATTTGTCGAGATCCCTGATGAGCACGCCCGAAACTGGATAAGGGCAAGGTTATCTACCATGTCATCGTAGGCCATCTCCTTTTGAAACCCCACAGACAAGGATTTGTCCCACTGCCGTATAAGATATTGAACTACGTAGTTTATAATTATTCCATAACTTCATAGGAAATGTAATGACATATCGGGATCTTACAGGAAGCGCTAAGTGTAGAATCTTCCCAAGGATCTTTCCACGCAGTCAGGAGAGAGATATACTCTATGTGGTCCTGAAAAACAAGGAACACTTGGGTCGCACGAGAGGCCTTGATTTTTATGTTCCTTAGAAATATGGTTTCTTAGAGGACTCCGAATCCTACCAGAGTAGGAAGAGAGCCAAAGCTGAGCGCGAGGCATGGCTACGAGAGGAGATTAATGCATCCCTTAGAGTGGAGCTCACTGATTATGTTAGAGATGAGATGCAAAGGTATAGAAAAAATCAACAAAAAGCCTCCGCCGCTCGTGTGCTAGCTAGCCCCCCAATCGTCGGAGTTGCTGCGCGTCCAATCCTACCTCAGAAAGCAACCACAGATTTTCTGTTGATGACATTCTAGTAATAATTATTATCTCTGGAATGCTCAATCCCTTGATAGGCTTATTGCAGTAACTAATTTTATATCGTTATGTAGGTGGTTATGAAGTGCAAACTTCTAGTGCGATATGCCTTCGTTGCCCTGTGCGCTGCTTAGGGCTAGGCATATCCATCCAATCCTAGGGCCTTAGTGCACGGTGTAACTCTAGCGTCAGGTTTCACAAAAGTGAATGTGGACGGTCTTCATACAATTTTGAGGTCATCCCGCTGCAGATGCCCCCGAATGACGAGGTCATGACTTTAGGGCAAGCCATTGGAACATTCATCCAGTGGCCCAAAAAGAACATCTGCCTAGAGGCTTCTGCACCAGTGCCAAGTCCATGAGAGCTATCTGCACCGGTGTCAAGTCCATTGGAGCTATCTGCACCAGTGCCAAGTCCACTAGAACTACCTGCACTGGTGCCAAGTCTACGGGGGCTATCCGCATCGGAGCTACCTGCACCGGTGCCAAGACCACGGGGGCTATCTGCACCAGAATTACCTTTACAGTCGACTACTGAGAAGTCAATCTACAGCCGAGGTGGCAAGGGAAAATCGAAGAAGACCGATAATGATATCCTCTACTTGTTATTGGCCTAGAAGTTTGTGCTAAACAAGCTGCTAATCGTCCCAAAAAAGCGCCTGCTAATCTTAGGACTGGCTTGCCAGAGATTGTATGCATGGTACATGGAATAGGCTAATAAGCCAGAGGGACAATGGTGCTCGGGTCTCACCATCAAGTTAAGGCCGCATCATCTTCAGCATAATATTCATAATTGTGTCTTCACGGTGACCTTCGAGGACTTATTCGATCTCTTCACACTAGACACCCTTGACGCCTCACTCATTCGATGTTGGACACTGTAAGTGTGTACAATCACGGTTTACGTTTATGTAATACCAATAAATGCCACATATAACTCATTGCTTTTGTATATATATATATATACATGGTGACTAAAACAAGATTAACGAAATCATCGGTTGGTTTCATCGACCCATGCTTGGTCTCCATGGATATCATCGAGGCAGATACAGACTTCGTCCAGAATTACATAACGACGACATTGGTAGCTCAACGCAATAAGGAATTCATACTTATACCCTACAATCAGGGGTAAGTGCTGCACTAGTGGCTATACTTGTTAATTTGTATTTTATAAGCAACATGAACTTAACTTTAATGACCACGATGACATACCTGTGCAGGTTCCACTAGATTCTAATTGTAATTATACCAAAATAGAATAGGGTAATATACCTTGATTCCTTAGAGATGACCGAAACCGACTTCAAAGTTGTCTAACAATTAATCGACAAGAAAACATATTTCCTCCATAGATAACTCTATTGTAGTCTTCTCTTCCTTTCCAATAAATAAGGCTAACTTTTTGAAATTACATAGATTGTTTACCACTTACGTTGTAGATGTACGAAAATCCAAGGGAGGGATCAATGCCCTGCGACACGATTGATTTTTCAGTATTCGCTAGTGCACATTAATCCTATATAACACTTCGTAGTAATGCCTCTCGAATTAACAAATTCTATTTTTGCAGTACCACCAGCAGCTGCCAAGCAATACCTGTGGATTTTATATTTACCACCACATGCAACTACTTCTCGATTCCTCGAAGATCAATGATCCTTAATTTTGTCAATCTTGCAATAATTATTCATACTTATCAATTTATATATGTATGCACGATATTGATATTCCTACCGACAAGTTGCGTCCATTGCTATAACTGCGTTGGAACAGGCCGACCTCATACAAATTCGAGAACAGTGTGCGTTCTTTTTTATGTATAAAGTTATAAAATCAGATGGAGAGTTCCACAATGTAGAATGAATTTGATTAGGATAAGATTGAGTTTAATTGTACATGTGTGTATTTGTTAATAGATGGATAATTTATTTTATTTTAGTTAATTGATTTGTGAAAGAGATGTTATTATTTCTGAAATGAATGAATATGAATTGGATATATACTGTGTTGATCTGCTTATTTCTGAGGGCATGGCTAGCATTTCCTGATGCTGGCCAACAAACAGAAATAGATTTATGAATAGAAAAGATTATCACAGACTATTATTAACTAGTGATCGTCTGTGATATCTAATATATCACAGACGGTTTATAGTTAAAATCATCTGTGATACTTAGATATCACAGATGATTTCTATTGAAATTATATGTGATAGTCTACTATCATAGACGGTTTGTTGTTGAAATCGTCTTGGTAGTTGCATCATAGATGGTTCGAAAGCTATCTATAATGACCCTATATCATTACTGACCCATAAACTCAGACAACTCATGAAACTGTATATGATAATGTTTTTAAACTGTTTGTGATGACCTTTTCTGCAGTAGTGGCCCCCACTGCCCTCTTCCTCTTCTCCGATGGCTACCGCTGCAGGATTCATCACCCCTCCTAAGCACTTCGATTCTGTTCTCGTTGCCCTCGCCGACCTCCACAGCCCACTGCCCTCCTCCTCACCTGTGTCCAATGGTGCCACACCGCCGCCTTGTCCATCCCAGTTGCCACCACCCATCGCCAATACGCCACCACCCTAGCCTCCCTCTAAGCCCTGGAGGCACAGGTGAACCTAAACCCTAAACGGGTGAACCCTAACTCTAATCCGCTGGCCGCCGTCACCACCACCGTTGCCAGCACTAAAGAAGATGAAGACGAGCTCACCGAAGCATGAATCTCTACGCCGATCCAAAAGTAAGAAAATCGACTGTAATTTAGTGAAATTTCAGGCGCCAGTGAAATAGCAATACCGATATTCATATGCAGCATGGAATTTATCCTAACAATGCTATAATTAATATACTCCTCTTGTTAACATTTTCCATCTTCTTCTTTGAGGAAAAATTACATCGATCAACTTCAAACGTCAAGGAACCTCTCAGTCATCATCGCCCATATCATTGTATGTACTAGCTATACCAAAGAGTGATTCATACTTCATCGCCAAAAAGAAAGGGGGTGATTCATACTCTATCTGGACAAAACATAAAGTAAGGCAGAAAAGGTTGTGCAACCTAACCTCTTATCAATATGCCTTGACAAATATTTGTAACACAAGGAGAAACCACCAGGAACAGACATCAACAAGGCCAAAACTGTCTATGTTACACGATCGGGTTGAGGAATAGAAGGGCCAGTATTCCATTAAATTAAATTAAATTAAGAAAAGAAACAGCGTGGACAAGTTGCTGCTATTATTCACATGCAAATCACGACGGCACCTTTCTTGCAGATGCAAGCTAGGCATGGTCTGCACATATTAAACTCGTGCATCCCATAAGATCATGATTCGGTTGATTAGCCTTTGCTTTGTTCATATATTGGTAAGATGTTGACAATTAGTGGCTAGGTTATGCATGCTAAGGTCTTCCCTTGTCTCATTATCTCTCTCCGTTCCCTCTCTATCTTCTTCTCCGTTCTTGCCCGATTTCCACACCTTTCCACATCGGCTGCGGCAGCATAATGTAAATTAAGCAACGCGTGGCAGATGAAGTGCACATGGGTTTTCATATGTAGATACTAGTTCCCATACTTGTCGTACCATGCAACGTGCGCCCTCGGGTGTCGGGAAACGTCAAACTGCCTTGAATGGGAAAGGGGGCCATGTTAACGCACTGTTGCACAACGGCTGCCTCTGTGTGAAATGTTTAGCGGTTCTCTACTCCATCGTCTTGGTCATCATCATGTTAACCTTAGGAGTTTTGGCTAGCTTTCGTCTCAATTTTCTCACCATAAGGTTTAACCTAATTTAGCATTATATATGTAGTGCACTAGATTCGGTTGAAATCTTTCGTGACCTACGAACGAATTATTGCTGATCGTTCTCCAAATTTCAACCAAAATTGAAGTGCCATGTGCGAAATATAGTATGTCCTTTCTTAAAGATGCTATAGAATTTCCATCCATTCATCTCCTATGTTGTCACAAAACTGTACTTTTTCCACTCTGTTTAACTGGTACAGCGGAATATATTTGGATTTCCACGTGAGATGTCGACATATTTGAGCCACCACGCAATCAGCTCACCGTGCTCATTTTTTTCTTCCTTTTTGGCGATGAACCTCGTCGTGCTCACTACTGCTAACGCTAAAACATATATTATCCAATCTGTAAACCATAGGGTAGGTGAAGACTAAATGTACCTTCTCGAAGAAACGTCGTTCAAAACACCAAGAAAGGATGGCGACGCACCTCTCGTAGAAAACAACAAGAACCATCACAGGAAAAGAACATGTCATTAACCTTAGCTTGTGGACCAGCTTGGTTGGAATAGTAGTCGAAGAATCATTTGAAGGTCCTTGTACCGTGTGTAAATCGCTGGAGAAATACGAACAGTTGGGCGTGTAGATCGACTCTTCCTACGTACATAGGGGAGTCGGGCAATCAGGTCGAGGTTCTGCAGTAATATTTAGATGTATTTTGAAGGTCAGATATTTATAGGTGTATTTCAAGATTTCAATGCTTGAGTTTGATTTTTTTATATTTAAGTAGCGTAATTAATCTGGAACTAACATTTTTCATTGTGAAATTTAACATAAAATATTCTAAGTGATCAAAAGGTAATTAAAGGATGCTTTTTACCACACGAATTAGTAAGCATGGTCCTGTTCAGGCATTAAATCGTAATATTAGGTCGTTATGTTTTAGGATTAAGGGCTGGTTTGTGCCTTGGTGGTGCTTAATGTTTTGTCATGCTTATATTCAAAGATATGTGAGAAAATAGCTATGAAAAAATCTAGCTAGTACATCCTCCAGTCATAAAAGGAAGTCGTTTTAAACATTGACTTGGTCTTCTAAACACAACTTTGATATCTAATTTTTATTGTAATATATTCATAAAACCTAATAAAATTATAATCATGTAAGTATTTTTTTAGATTAATCTACATGTACTATTTTCATATGTCAAATCTAAATATTCAAAAAGATATTAGTCAAAATTTAGAATGTTTGACTACACACGCATCTGATTACTTCTTCCTTTTGTGACCAGAAGGGATACTCTATTTGGCAAATTAGATAATTGTAACAAACTATGTTATCAAATAGATGACCCTTCTGCTTGTATGCCCTCTTACATGGATTGCAGTATCTCCTTTCGCAACATGGCATATACTTGCGTTTAGACTGCGTGACTGCAGCGTGAGATTTTTGACCGGTTGTAAAGGAAAACGCCAAAATCATCAGCTGAGATTAGTCATCGTCGTGTCGTCCTCCGGCGCTACTTGATCCCAACCAAAGTTGACTTCCTTGACCTAATGGCCCCTCTCTCACGTACGTGGAGACACACAATTACCGATTTTACCCCTCCTTCCCCCACGTCATGCTACGGCTGCGCCCGACGCAGCCGGCCGGGCGCACCCACCTGTCTCGCTGACGGAGCGCCTGACGCGGCCTGGCCCACCGCTCCTCGCTCTCCTTCCTGCCTTCCCATTGGTCCACACCTTTGTTTAATTTTCATATCTACCCCTCAATTTATTATTTATTTGTTTCAGTTCAGTCCAAAGTCCAAGTCCTCGGCTCGGCTGCTTAGCTTTTGCGCAGCTTTGACCCCTGATTGATAAAGCCCAACAAAGCTTGCTCTTGGAGCGGTGCAGCTTTTACATGGAGTTGAGGCCCAAGCAGCACCAGCACCGTCGCCGCGAGGAGGAGGAGGAGGCCGCCATGGACCCAGGCCATCTGTCGCTGCGCCCCGGCGGCGGCGGCGGCGCCTTCGCCCTGCGGCACGACGAGGTGGGCGGGCGCCGGGGTGAGATCAAGGAGGTGGACTTCTTCTTGGCCAGCCGCGATGCGGCTGCCCGACGGCAGGACGACGGGCGCCGCCGCGGGGTGGAGCATGGTGGCCGTGACGACGTCAACGTGAGTCTAGCTTCGTCCGCATCTCGATCGTCTGAGCGCGGGCGTAGCAGCTGAAAGTTGTTCTTGATTGTGCGGTGCCCGAATTGAGGTGTGGTTCTTGTTCTTGTGGTGCAGATCGGGCTCGACTTGCTGACCACCACCACAGGCGCAGCGGCTGGTGGGGCAAAGGCCGCCGCCGTCGACGAGGAAGGGACGGCGAAGAATCATAAAGTTGGTTAATTTTGTCACTACTACGTGTGAGTGCTCTGCTGGTTGACATGTACTTCGTCGTGTGGTGACATGATGTCTATGTCGTATGTAGATGGAGGCGGCGGCGGCGGTGGAAGTGGAGCTCCGGCGGGTGGTGGAGGAGAACCGGCAGCTGCGGGGCATGCTGGAGGAGCTCACCCGGAGCTACGGCACGCTGTACCAGCAGCTGCTCCAGGTCACGCAGCAGCACCACACGCATCGCCATCCTGATCTGATCATGAACAGCCAATCACCACTGACTCAAGTGAGTAGTGCTAGCTACTCCTGCTGCATGCACGCCATGATCACACACATGCATGCATGATCTCCCCTCTTCTTGTCTAGCGATCGATTTCCTTCGATAGCTTGCTTGCATCTTTCCTTGATTTAATTTCGTTTAATTTTCAAGCCGGTTAGCTAGCTCGAGTTGTTCATTCGTTGCCTTAGTTTCTTTCTTCAAAAATTCTTCGCCTAGCTAGCTTCTCTGTTCCTCTTTCAAGATCACTAGCTCATGAGGAGATTTATGATTGATAGTTTACGGTTTTATTGCTTTTCCCCTAATATATTTTTAGTCCAGATCACTGCCACTCATTTTAATTCGGTTATTTTTACAAATGCCCTTAGACCTATACATGCTGAGAAGGCTATCACACTGCACGATCAAGATCTTTGCAACAATGTACGGGTCATTGCTAAACGCGCATGCACGCATGTCCGTGTGCAAGATCTTGCAGATCAACAAGTCTTGCCACAATACATGAACTTGTCAATGCCTCGGTCTACGAATTAATTGATTAATCTTATATAAGATAAATATGCCTGAAAGTATTATGGAATAGGATAGTAGAAGCATATATAGGATCATGGGCTGAGGATGGGACTAACTTGATTATTATTCGTACATTATTTCCTCCAAAAATTTAGGGGTTTTCTAAAAAAAGGATCGTCTTCACCACATTGATTTAACTCACATAAAATGGATCATGTTTAAAGCTCAGTTTGGATCACGAGAATATTTTTATTCTTATAAAAAATTGAACAGTTTCCTACGAAAATTCATGGGTTTCATACGGTACCTAAAGTAGGACCGTGGCAATAATCGTGTGAACAATGTTCTGAAAGTCTTTTCTAGTACTTAGATCTTTTCAGTTTTGCTTCGCAGAGGACGTAGGTACGGACGTGGACACACTAACACAAGATCAGCTAGCTATCTGCTTATAACTGTAGTAGTAGTAGTTAGCATGTGCTAATCTCATGCAAGCACTTTCAATTGATTGCTCGCTTTCCTCTTTGACTAACGAACAAGACGTACTTCTCGATCGTACCAAACCTCGATCGATGCAGACCCACCTAACCGCAGGTGCACCGAACCCGTCGACGACGACGCAGCAGTTCCTGGAGCCGCGTGCGTCTTCCACAGCGCACCAGGCCGACGCGTACGGGGCCTCCGACACCGGCGTGGACGACGAGGCCGGGGCTGACGCCGGCGACGCCTCCCCGTCTCTCAGCAATGCAGGCAACGACGTTGACGGCCGGAGCGCTGCGCCGTTTGGCGGCGGCAAGAGGAGGGTGGCCCAAGATGAGACGGCGCCGGGAAGGGAGGGCAGCGATCAGGCGTCGTCGGAGCAGCTGCCGTGTCGGAAACCGAGGGTATCCGTGCGTGCGCGATCCGAAGCACCAATGGTACGTAATTATACCTGTTGTCTGGTTTTAGTAGCGCAACTAGAGATATAAGACCTGTTATTTTTTTTGCTTCGGTTTATAGCTTTATCTCAATGTTGCCTGCAGTTTGATTATTTAATTTAATTAGTAAAAAGAAAGAAAAATTAAACAATGATTGTTATTTGTCTCAGTACTGTAGATGATTGAAGTACTCTAGCTTAAACACAATTTACCATGTATGTATATATATTGCTGATCTCTACGCGCGTACTTCGTTGTTTACTTAGTCTGAAATTAAAATTCGTAAACGTTCGTGACGTTACATAATTACCTTTGACCTTGCTGAACTCCAGATTAGTGATGGATGCCAATGGAGGAAGTATGGGCAGAAGATGGCGAAGGGCAACCCATGCCCGAGAGCTTACTACCGCTGCACTATGGCCATCGGATGCCCCGTGAGGAAGCAGGTACCTACGTATATACTCGTACCAATTTGAGAAAATTTGTCGTATGCCATAGAGAGTTGTTTCGATCCCGGATTTACCACGGAGAAAAGTTCGATCCCTTCGATATCACCAAGTTTCTAATCTTTACTCTTATATATCACTTATGTTAGCTCCGTTTGCTAGACTTTCTATTGTACACTAAAAACATGTTGGATTTTCCACAAAATACCCATCTAGCCCTCCCATAACCGATGGCCTACATGTCAGTGTTCATTGGTCTTCTTCCTTCCCCACTGTCCTGAGTGTCCTCCCCCTCTTTCTTCTCTCTCCCCACGCAGCTCTCTAACGTAGTGTTGGGATACGAGTAGGTTACACTAGCGTAAATTAAAATTTCTACCGCGTAAACCAGGAAGCCATGCGAGTAAGAGATTATAGATCGTTACCACTAGACGTGCAATGCAGCGGGAGAAGAGTTAAAACAGCTGATTCAACGAAGAGCGCGTCGGTGTGGGCGAAAGTAGTCGATCATCCTTCGCCCAATCGTCTCCTGATTACGATCATCCCGATCAGCACCGCAGTCGTAGCAGCGTCTCTACCGAGGTCCACACGTCCAGAAGGGGAACACCGTGCATCGGTGTGCTAGCACCAGCGCGCACGGCAGGGGTTATGAGAGGTGGCGGCTAGGGTTTCTTGGATGTTGCCCTCAGCCCCCACACCTCTCATTATATAGCCTCTAATCGGATCCATATTCGATACGAGTGAATATCGAAGCCCACTCGAAAACTATCATCCGGACCCTTATCGTTTCAGCCCATTAAGTGTGTGTGACCCTGTAGATTCATGTACATTTGGCCATGAGCCGAAAACTCCTTTCTAGTTCATAGAACGGTAGCGATCCCTAGTAGGATATAACGACCCCCAAATATATATAAAGATCATATCGGACGAATCTATATAATGCTTATGTATGGATCCATTTGCCTCACGATAACAGATCGAACTCAAGGCGAGAAGCATGTCATCCTATGATAACTTGATCCTTCACTTAAACTTGTGATGGATTACTACTTGTGATTGACTCTTCAACTACATTCGGCATGGTCATGCACTTCCTTAATTCAACCACATCAAGAGACCCAGAAATATCTCTCCTGTTATATAGGAAGGGCAAATTCCATCTTGATCGTTCATATTCCTCCGCATGTTTCATAGTAAACCCGAAAACTACCTTTATGACCACCCAGTCACGGAGTAGTGTTTGGTAACCCCTAAATAAACTATTACATATGTAGAAAACAATAACGATCTCAGGTCTAAGGATCTCACATGCATTATATATGAGACTAACTAATAACACTTAAGAATATAATAATTCCCGCAGTGTCTCATGGTGGGTCAATCCAACATCATATTCTCTAACATGTGTCAACATTATTGATTTGATATCCTATATCCATAATCCGTGAAACATGATTATCAATCAATATATGTACTGATCTGTAAATCATAATTATCCCACATAATGATATAAGATCAGTGATAATTTAGAATAAATATCAAAAACATAAATAAAGAGTTTCACGAACAAGTCACATACTTGTTGATCAATATGAAAGATATTTATTTAAGAGATAAAATAATATATTATTCAAAAGATCATAAACATAGAAATAATACAATCATCTCCATTATTGCCTCTAGGACATATCATTAACACGTAGCAACACCCACATCACCGCCGCCATCTCCCCCCTCCCCAACCCCAACCAGTCACTCGTGCTCCTCACCTGGTCCCAAACCCCACCACCACCACCATACAACGGCGGCGCCTTCCTCCCGTTCTCCAAGGACAAGGCCATGGCAGAGTGTGCGGTGCTGCCGGAGCTCAACCTCACGTACGGGGAGAAAGACGGCACCAGAAGAGCAGGCACCGGAAGGCTTGGCATTGCCGAGCTGCACCGTCGCTTTGTCAGTGCCAGATCTCGTGCGCTGCCGCCAACTGTGGGCTCCACCGCCAGCATCGTCCTTGAGGACCGATGAAGTGATGGAAGAGGTAGGGCTGGAAACGAGCCGAGCCGAGCCAGCTCGAGCCAGGCTCGGCCGAGCTCGTTTGGAGTGCGGCTCGGCTCGGCTCGGCTCGGCTCGTTTTTGAAACGAGCCAGAAGGGCTGCTCGGCTCGGCTCGAAATTTGGCTCGAGCCGGCTCGGACGGCTCGTGAGCCAAGTCTAAATTCAGCGGCGATTCGAAGACGACTGCAATGCCGCGCCAATGACCATTAGCTTTCATTTTATTTCCAAGATCAAACACCAACATGCATGCATATATTGCACAGCATTTCCAACAACATTTCCAAGATGCATATATCAAGCACAGAGAGCAAGCGACCAAGAACAAAGAGTGAGACACCAACATGCATATATTAAATCACCCACTGCTATCAGCAACATTGCACACATTGAACACCAACATTATCAGCAAGTAGCAGATTTAAGTAGGAGATTTCAGCAACATTGAACAACAACATTATAGCAAGCAAAAGCAGATTATCAGCATTATCAGATTGAACACATTAGCAAAAGCAGATTATCAGCAGAAGCAGAAGGGGTATGCCAACACATTGAACACCAACATTATCGCCAGCGGCGGTGGTGGATCGCGACGGGGAGAGGGGAGGCGGCGGCACCGGGGTGGTGGATCGGCGCGGGAGAGGGGATCGCGGGGAGAGGGGAGAGGCGCGGGGAGAGGGAGAGGCGGCACCGTGGGGTGGTGGATCGGCGGCGGGGGCGGGCGTGGAGAGGGGGATCGGCGGCGGGGCGGGCGGGGGAGAGGGGGATCGGCGCGGAGGAGAGGCGGCGGCACCGTGGGGTGGTGGATCGGCGGCGGGGCGGGCGTGGAGGGGATCGGCGGCGGGGACGGGCGTGGAGAGGTGGATCGGCGATGGGGGCGGGCGGGGGAGAGGGGGTGAGGCGGCGGCACCGGGGGGTGGTGGATCGGCGGCGGGGGCGGGCGGGGGACCGGCGGCGCGGGGTGGGAGCGGGGGATCGGGGAGGGAGGCGGGGCGGGGGGGCGAGCGAGTGGAGCGGAGCGAGCGAGCGAGAAGGAGTGGAGCGAGTGGAGAAGGAGTGGAGTGCCGAATGCCCCAGGGTAGGCGGAGATTTGAGGCCGGACGCGAGTAAGGTGGTTGCGAGCGAGTGGAGACCGAGATTTCGAGTCCGGTTCGTTGGCTCGCGAGCGGCTCGCGAGCGGGCTCGGGCTCGGCTCGTTTTTTTCACGAGCTAAACACTGGGCTCGGCTCGGCTTGATTTTTTGCGAGCCCGAGCCGAGCCGGCTCGAGCTCGTTACGAGCCAAGCTGGCTCGCAAGCCTCAAGCCAAATGTCCACCCTTAGGAAGAGGCACGAAGCGGCACAAGGAACTCAGTGATATATGGGGGATGAATTTTTTTAAGTAACAAATTCAAAATCGGGATAACTCTCAGTGCCATACAAAGAATTTTCGTTACGAATTTCTTGGTTGAGATCGATGGTTAGTGTGTACTCAAGGGCATGAACTAGCTAGAAACTAATGATATTAAAGGGGTGCTGACCTAGTGTATAACTTGACAAAGATTTTAACTGAAAAGTAAAAAATTTGCTAAAACATCCAAGTGGATGATTTGTGAGCTAACAATATTTAGCCTTGTAGTTCAATTAACCATCTACTTGTTATAATCGAACTCGTGGTAAAATTAAATCATGAACTGGGCTTAGCTCAGTCTTTCCTTTTCTTAACAGGTATTCTCGTTCTTGATCTTTCAAAAAAAAAAGATAAATTAAATCAATGCACATGTATGCATTATGTACGGCTGATTCACCCGGAACTGGAGCCTAGGCTTCAGGTGTAGATCCATCACTGTCTGAAGTAGAGATGATAGATAGTGATTATCTTTTTCACATTTAGTTATTTTATATATATTGCGTGATCATTTTCCTGATTTGCAAAATTCAAATTTTAGTGCACTCAATTGTTCCAATATTTCATAGCAGTTCAAGTGTTAGGAAAAACTTTGATTTATGCCTGAACTATACATATCCAGCCCGCTACTAATCGTTGCGGGCTCTTCTAGTCTTCGCTAGGAATTTTGGATTCTGTCAGAATCCTCCACTTGGTTCATGAATTTTTGGTCTAATTACAAATGTTAGTTCCATGTTTCCTTTTGTGACAAGCTATATATCCGCAACAATCATTCAAACTGAGAACTAAAACTTAGTATGCTCATTGGCCTGCTAAACTTGACTCTTTAATTACTGAAAAAATCACAGTTGGAATTGTTGACTCTGAATATTACCTTCCCATATCTGACCTTAGGAAAAAAATGGAACAAAAACTTGCTAAGTTTCAACCTAACATATGTGTTAGCTAGCTAGTACACAATACACAATGCCTATACATGCATGATCGACTTTTGCACCAGATGGACGCAAAACTACAAAGCACATTAACAAGGAAACGGATAAGAAACTCTATTAGGGGGTGATCGTTTTAGCGATGGCTTTTGGTTTTTAACTGAAATTTTACTGTAGCTGGCTTTTTTTTACTGTAGCTGAGTTAGTGGATAGTGTAGTGAATAGTGGAAAAAAAGCTGAAGCCGAAAAAAAACTAACTTAAGCGGACTCTTAGTAGTGAAGAAAAACACTGATTAAATAAAAGAAATCTACTTCATGTTTCAATCATTATAGCTTACACCCGGTGTAGGACATAACTAGCTTGCAAATGAAGGTATGAACCATGCAACAAATAATGTTGTGGAACCAGAACACACTCGTGTTGCTAGAATCGTGGACACGCATATGTAGTGTATTTGTGTGTACATATATATCGCGTACAGGTAGCAGTTTTCTGACATTATGTGAATTAGTTAGACCCCGCTTAAGTTATTTTTTTTTCAGCTTCAACTTCTAGCTTCAGTTTTTTTTTCACTATTCACTACACTATCCACTAACTCAACTACAGTAAAAAAGTCAACTACAGTAAAATTTTAACTAAAAACCAAAAGTTATCACTAAAACGATCACCCTAAGCAAGAAAGCTTCCTACTGACTTTCAACTCTTGTAGTAGCAAATAACAGTACATGTACATCACATCAACGAACTGTGCGTAGCATTGCAGCTCAACACGTTTCCGTTGTTTTGCTATATATATATATATATGACGCTGATCGCTCACCTAACACTCGGCGATATCCCTTGAATGAACGATGCAAGTTGAAGCCCATGACGCTCCTCACATGCCTGCGCACGACGAGCCAGATGCTGCATGTATCCATGCTTACGTACGTGCACGTCAATCCGCGCGCGCGCGCGTGTACCGGTGCACGTGACTATGCGAACCCATCGAGCTTGTATGTGTGCAACTATATAACTGTGCGTGTGTGTGCATGGATGCAGGTGCAACGCTGCGCGGAGGACAAGACCGTCCTGATCACGACCTACGAGGGCAACCACAACCACCAGCTGCCGCCGGCGGCCACCACCATGGCGAACACCACCTCCGCGGCCGCGGCCATGCTCCTCTCCGGCCCGGCCGCCAGCCGCGACGGCGCCCTCCTCGGCCACCCCGCGGCGCTGTTCCACCAGTCCCTCCCCTACGCCTCCACCATGGCCACGCTCTCCGCCTCCGCGCCATTCCCCACCATCACCCTCGACCTCACGCAGACTCCCGTGGGCGCGGCCGGCGGCGCGAGCAGCATGCTGCACGCGCTCCACCGCCCGCCGGCCATACACCCTGCGGCGGCCCCGGCCATGCCGTTCGCGGTGCCGCCGCAGCTGGCGATGCACCTCCAGCAGAGGGCGTCGGCGATGCTGCCGACCGGGCTGCAGGGCGCGCGGCAGCAGTCCGTGATGGAGACGGTGACCGCGGCGATCGCGGCCGACCCCAACTTCACCACGGCGTTGGCGGCCGCCATCTCGTCGGTCATGGCTGGTGGGGGAGCTTATCATCACCAGGCTCAGATTACTCCCCGTGGTAGTGCCGGCGCCGCGGGAGACGGTAACGGCGGTTCCGGTGCCGGTTCCGCCTCGGCGGCGCCGACGGCTGGAGCACATGCGGGGTCCGGCGGGTCGCCTCGGTTCGCGACGCAGTCCTGCACCACGTCTACTACGTGAGAAGATGAGACCGCAGCTCACAGATCGATCTGCGCGAGCTGCTGCGCCATTAGTATATAGAGTGTTTTGTAAGCATAATATGGAGTGTATTTATGCCCACACATGAGATATATAGTTACATACATACTCTTATATTATGTACAGTTAAACAGGAATCTTATACACAGTTTTTCTCTTGAGAGAGAGAATTATGTAGCAGCTGACAGGTATAACGTTAACAGGATTGCTATATAACACTTGACTAAAATTTTTGTGAAATCAGCCAAATTTCTAACCTTCTGATCTCCTTGAAGATGCTCCCGCCAGCGGTTTTTCATCTTCTCTAGCTCTAGCCGTAGCGATTCAGGATGGTGTTTCACCAGATTAGGGTTTTGATTCATGGAATCGGCTATAGGGTGAGGGGCGGTGGATGGAGGAGGCGGTGGGGGCAAGATGGTACTGTCGGCCATGGGCATAGAGGAGGATAGTGCGACATGGCGGTGGGCCGTACAACAACACCGCAAGATGAGTTAGGGTGAGTGGGGTGGGGACGGCGGCGATGGGGAAGAGATCGCAGCACAGTGAGACGGCGAGGGCTTCACCGGATGCCAGGGTGGAAGCGGCCAGCAGCAGCGTAGGGGGTAGGTGTGGCGTTGGTGGCTACGACGGGAGGTGCGTCGTCGGGCGGGGGTAGGGCGGTGGTGGAGTCACAAAACTTGCACGGAGAGGAAGGTGAAGGCGATGGCCGGCGAGCTCAACCAGATTTGAAGGAAGAAGACAAAGCAGAACGAGGGGAGGAGAGAAGGCGACATGCATGGTTGGAAATTGTAACACAGTTGCGATGGTGTGCGTGAGTGGAACTGTCGGGGCTTGGGACGTAGTTGGGCTATAGGGTTTTTGGGGGACACATGTTGCAAATATGATGGAGGTGGATCTTGATCGGACAGCTAGAACTTGATTGATTTTGGTGAAAAAATTATTTGATTGTGGTATAGACACTCCCTAATGTTAAATGGTCATTTGATTATTTGCCCCATCAATTAAAGTGCAATTAATAATTTGTCCTCAATGTGAGATATATATGGTAAATCATCGAATACATCTTAAGTCTGTGATAGATCACTAATTATCCCAAAGTTTAAGGATTTACCCGTCACTCATGTCTGAGGCTTCCTTGGTAAATTTCGCGACAAACCGTTGCATGCTGATTAGCTCGTCGTTGTTGGGATGCAACATGGATTGGGCCAACCCAACCAGCCCGTGCGCCCCGACCCATGACGAACCATGACCAACGTGGGTCCCACTTGAGCTGGGTCGTCCAATGAGATGGCAGAGAGACAGACGTCGGCCGTCGCGCCGTATTGACGGTGGCGACCGAACGCGTGCAGCTCCCGCGTGACGGCAGTGGCACATCTATGCGCGTCTTCTCCAGCTGGTAATACTGACGCCGTCCGACATGGTGGTCGGTCTTCTTGACTAGCTGTTGAGTCAACCAGTTTGCTCTAGTCCCGTGACAGCACTGGCAGCTACGGTGCCGGCTAGCGACTCTTGCTCCGGTACCATAACCTTTACTCGGCATTCATCAGTCATCGTATATTAGGCGGTCATAATACTGTAGTTTTTTTACATTAATTAGATTTACTATATAACCATTTTGATGATGTGGTATAGTAATTAAAGAGAAAAGATAAGGAAACCGTTTCTTCATGAAGAAACTGTTTCGGCGCGTCATCTAAGGCCAAGAAATCAGCGAGAGATGCGATGCAACGAACCTGATTTCTTATCATAGTGTCTTAGAAGAAACAGCCAATGCATGTGCAGAAAAGGGGATAAAAGGATTGGTCACGATTCGATCTGGTCCCACACAAAGAAACGATGGATTAGAGCTATAATTTGTATCATAGTGTCTTAGAAGATTAGAAACTAGTCATGATTTCAAGCATTGGGGCTGCTCTTAGGCGCTCAGTTTAATTGTGTTGACAATGTAAATGCAGAATTACTAAACATCTATCGCATGATTTTTAGGGACATCAGTGGATTTTTTTGACCATGCGATTTGCGTGGAGCATCATACTCTACATTTCCTCTTCAACTCCTGCAAGAATCCTTAGGGTTGGGTTCACCTTAATTACGGTCGGTGTTCACCGGGACCCTAACCATAGATTTTGCAAGTGGTTTGGTAGCAATGGCGTCGCCTTGGCCGTGGGCTCGGAGGAAGACAGTGGGCGGCGGTGATGGATCCAATGACGGTAGCTACTGGAGACAAGAAAGAAGAGTGACGGTGGTAGAAGGTGAAGATGCAACAGTAGAGAAGAACACGGGAGCGATGGCGTGGGAGGCGGCAACAGTGGGGGAAAAGCTCACTGAGGCGGCAGGGGTCGAGTCAGGATGGAGGCTGGAGCTTGGGTAGAGTTGAGTTTGGGGAGTGCATTGTGTAGCAATAGGGGAGGAGGTGGATTGTTTGATTGGTACACAAAAATATTCAAATGATATGTAGTCAATCTTATGTACATGTGCCATATTTGGAACAACGCAAAAAATTGAAGTAAATTGGTACAGTTTCTCCAAAAAAATTTCTATTCAGTTCAATTTCGCACTCAATTCCTAGGTTTCACAGGTACATGTGTTCAGCCGGGTTTTGTAATTGTTCCTAGGTGAACATATACGAAACTTTTCTTTTTTCTCTTCCCTTCTTTTTCCGAACCGGCGAGCAAGTAGAAACAGATTAACCGGAAGAGGAACAGGACACATAAATAGCACGACAACACATGATATGTTCCTTGTAATTGCTCTCGATGCAGCTTGCGTCCATTGCAAATATGGTGTCAAAACTCAAGAATTTGTGTCCTAAACGCCTCCATGTGCATCGGATTGAGAGCTGCCGATATTTGCACGCCTGCCTCCGTCCTCCCGCCGGTCACGACCACCATGCCCTCGGGAGCACCCTCCGAGACGAACTCCACCCGGCTTGGCCCGCCCCACCCCAAATCCGTCGCGTACACCCCAAACCGCGGCGAGGCGGTCACCGCGACGAACCCCGGCTGCCGGAGTAGACCGCTTATCTGGTCAAACCACTGGTCGAAGGAGGCCAACGGCCGGTCCACGAACTCATCGATTGCCTGCAGGATCGCCTTAGACGCATGCAAGACGCCGCGCCGAGCGTCCAGCAGGTTGCCCGCGGCGGCCTCGGCGACGCAGCCTCTGACGCAGTTGCCGAAGTAGGCCTCGTCGACCGGCGGCTCGAGCCGCGAGCGGCAGTCAGCGAGGAAGAGGAGGTACGTGCGCGCGTCGCGGTCCAGGGACCTGGCCTGGACGACCGACGCCCAGACGAGGGCGGAGGTGGCGACGAACGTGGAAGGGCGGCGCTCGGGTTGGAGGAGATGAACTGTGCTCCGGTCGAGCTCCGAGATGCGGTTCTTGATGTGGTTGATGCGGTGGCTGTCGAGTTCTAGCGTTCTTGTGTCGTGCTGCAGCCACGTAGACCGCAACCAATTTGCCGTGGGAAGCTAGAATTTCCAAGGAAAATTTAGTTGGTTAAGCTGAATCGCAGTTATAAACTACAAGTTAACGCGGGAATTTCACCGCTAATGGTAGTGAGGTAGTGTGGTACCAACCAGTGGTAGTTCCGGCGTCACCTTCCGGAGGATGCCCCGCGCCATTTCGGCCGCCATGGGGTGCACGATCACCGAGCGGTCGAACGTCGGGGCGGCCGGTGAGGCCCGGCCGCACGCGGCCGCCGACCACGCGCCCATGAACCGCCAGAAGCTGTGGCCGTCCGCCACGGCGTGGTGCACGGCCACGCCGACCGCGACGCCTCCGCAGTCGAACCGCGTGGCCTGCACGGCGAGCACCGGGGCGGGGAGCTCGCGGGCCTCCAGGCTCGGGACGAGCCGCAGGAACGCCGGGACGTCGTGCTTCTCCTCGCCCGACAGGCGACGGACGTCGCCGTCGGCCACGGCCTCCAGGAACGGGACCCCGTCCCCGACGGCGGACGGCGAGCAGTCGACGACGACGTCGCCGGTGGAGGGGAGGTGGGTGAGCTTCCCAGCGAGGGGGAAAAAGACGGCGATGGCGTCCGCGAGGGACGACTTGAGCGACTGGACGAGGGACGGGAAGGTGGGGGTGGGGTCAGCGCCGGCGCCGTCGTAGAGGAAGAGGCGCTGGATGGGCGGCTGCGGCAGGAACCACGCGTCGAAGAAGGAGAGTTCGATCTGCTCGAGGTGCGGCGGCGGCGGGCGCACGAGCGGGACGTACGTGGTGCCAACAACTCTCACCTCTGCGGCGGCGCTGGAGGCCATTGCTGTTGCTAGCGAAGCCTTGTCTCACAGGCCACAAGGTTACTACCGCCTCTAGTATAGTATTGGTGGTTCCAATGGGATCAACTATTTTTTAATTATATTAACTGGGTCTTGAATTTCTAATTCTTAGCTCTAGTACTAAATTAAGTTATACTAGTAAGGTGTCTGTACGTTGCAATGGAAAACCAAATAAAAGTGATGCATACTATCAAATATGATCTCAAATTAAATAATAAATATCAACTTTGAAGCTAGCATAATCAATTAAAATGGTACAACACAAGAACTTACTCTTTTGGTCCTCTCCAGGTCAGCCTCAATGGATTTGATCTGCTCAAATGAGTTCAGTAATATATGCTCCTCCTCCTCGGGGATCTCTGGTGGTTTACTTACTAGATGTTGCACAAAGACTCAAGATTGTCAAGAATCAGAAAAAAAAAACTCTTTTTTAAACTATGATAGCATAACCGGAATCAGAATATCCACCTATCACATAAGTGAAAGTAAAAGGAATGTAATCAAATATTTCCAGTCCAGATTCCTCCAGGAAGAAAAGGCTAAACTGCATGCTAGGTACAAGTCCAAAACCCATGCACCAACCAATCACCCATACAGTTTCAAACAAATGTGAGATTTCAAGGCGATTATGTGTCTACCTCAATTCTCAATAGTCAACAGCATAGGACCTCGGGGCGTCTTTAACATGAATAACCATGTAAAGTTAGACAAAGTAAGCATCAAGGATTTTAGTAATTTCTTTACCATAATCACAAAGTCCTCCGATTTTATTTTCATGATCGATGCGATTGACGTATGAGTTCATGAAATCTCTAAATATTCCTACCTAGCTCTAACCCCTATAATTTTCTCACTTTGTTTGCTTTCTTGAGCGAGTGTGACCATCCACCATATGCAAGTGCAGTTCACGATCAAAAGGGCTTTCAGCAACATCTTGGGAGAGGGCAAAAGCCGAGCTCATGCTAAAGGTTAAAAGTTAAACTGCATCCGGTTCACCACAAAAAAAAAAGCATTCGACCCTACACCAAGGCTGGCCTAGAGACCATCCTGGTTCTGGTTCAAATATGCATTCTGTAACAGCATCCTCTTATCCTAATGCCAAAATCGATCAAAATTTCGGCCAAAACGAAAAGCAATTGAGCCAGCCAACAGCCCAACACCCACTGGACCAAAAATTAACAGCACCCTCACATCTGCAACTAATGGAGCATCCCACGCCACCCTTAATGAAGAGTAACAGTAAGACAAATGCAAGAGGGCTACAAAGAATATTAAATCATGGAAGAGTTAAAACCTGATAACATTCACAGCATTTTTTTTAGACATGATGACTTCTTGTAATTGCAGCCTCTTTTGTGACGAGCTGGAGCAGGAGTTTTGTTGGAGTCATCCTATAATACAGAAAGAATGATATGAGCAATAGTAAAGGAGAAAGAAAGTAAAATAATTAGATTGGCTTTTACCCCTGATTCCTAACCAAGTTCAGATGTGTGAATTACTCTAGGGGCAAATGCTAGTGGATTACGAGATTCAATCTGCTCTCGAGTATATAGAACTGTTTCCATGTTGCTAGGCTTATTAAGACAGCCTTGACATGAACAAGGTTCTAAACAAAAAGACTCCAGCATGAAAACACTTACAATAACTGCATGAGAATTAACCAGAAATGCCATTACATTAGAGATGATAGAACATATCACAGCATGAAGAAATGATTGGCAGAAATATTTAGTAAAGAACAAGAGCGGCCTCCTCCTCGGCGATGCGGTGGTTCTCGGCTTTGCAGGCGGCGGCCTCGGCGCGCTTCTCGGCGTCCTCCTCCCGCGGCACACGGCGCGGGGTGGGAGGGAGGGGAGGGGGCGGTGTGAGCAGATTGGGGGGAGTAGGAGGCGGCGGTTTGGGGGGCGGAGAGGGGGAGGTGGGCGGCGGCGTGGGGTGGGAGTGAGGGGAGGAGGCGGCGGCGCGGGGTGGGGGGAGGAGGAGGTGGCGGCGGCGTAGGGTGGGGAGGAGGAGGAGGCGGCGACAGTGCGGGCTGGGAGGAGGCGGTTCAGGGAGGAGGATGCGGCGGCGCGGGGGTGGCAGAGGAGTGGCGGTGGCGCGAGGGGGGCGGAGGGGGTGAGGGCGGGAAGGGGGCAAGGAGGCTCCCCTCGCTTCAAGCGGCAAGTGGCGGCCCCGCACGAATTTGAGCGGAGGAGATCCGAGCGGCCACGGGCGAGGTGATGAAGAACCCGAGCGGCGGCCGGACTGACGAAGTGTCTGTGGAAGAACGGCGGCCGACGGACCCCGGCCGACGAAGGAAGTGAGGCGCGGATCTCGACGAGGCGGCGGTGAAGATCGAGCACTGGCGACAGGCGCCTCCACCGGGCGCGGCTCCGGCGATGAAAGGTCTGCGGCGGCGGCGAAGAAGTGATCGCGATGGTGGTCGGATCGGGGCACGAGATGAGCCCAAGGAGGAGGCGGCGGGGAGAGCGAGGGGAGGTAGGGGGAGAGCGTGGCGGCGGGGGGAGCGCGGAGAGCGAGGGGGAGGCGGCGGGGGGAGCAAGGGGGAGGCGGGGGGAGAGCGGGGGGGGGGGGAGGCGGCGGGGGGAGAGCGGAGAGCGAGGGGGAGGCGGGGGGAGAGCGTGGCGGCGGGGGAGCGCGGAGAGCGAGCGTGGCGGCGGGGGGATAGCGAGGGGGAGGCGGGGGCGGGCGGGGGGTTGGAGTTTTCTGTGTAAACGGTTGAGATGTTATTTTATAACCAGATCGAATGGCTAAGAAAAAGTAAGGGAGAACTCATCAACCACTAACCCATTCTTTTTAAGTAGTAAAGATATACCAACCAGTTCATCTAAAAATTTAATTTAATTTAATAAGGAAAGATAAATAATTCAGTTATATTTTAACAGCGCAAGCCGCTCGTAATTTTCTGGTACGCTTCGCCATTTGTGGTGCCTCCTGTTCTGCCTGTGTGCTGTATCTGTATGCAAATACAGAAACAGAGTGATGCATCCGGGGCGAGGGCGACGCAGTCGCAAGTTGCAGACTTTCAATGCGGGGCTGTGTATGCATTGGGCATCTATTTCTTTTGACAAGAACAGTTTGAAATTTAGGTATTGAATCAATTCCCAGATTCCAACTGACGCAAGACCCAACTGCAATTCCTCTCCTCTCGCCTGCCTGTCCCAACGCCACGGTATCCAAAATCCACGTGGCCTTGTCCATGTTTGTGCTGGAACTATGTACGCCGGTATGGGCCAAACTCTTGTATGCCTCGTCAATTTTAACTCTGAACTACCAAATCGTTTAGTTTACATCTCTGGACTATCAAAACAGTGCAAATAACCTCTTAACGGTGGTTTAGAGAGTGGTTTTGCCAAATAAGTTGCTTACATCATCTAGCTTTGCCACACAACGGTCAGCTCAGCAAGAGAAATGATTTCATAAGGGGGAGGGAGTATTCCGTTGAATCCAGCCTGCGGGTCATCCCTGAACTCGCTGATCGCCTCTTCGATGTCTCGTGATGCGTGGAGAATGCCATCCGGAGCGCGCACCAGGTCTCCCACGGTCGCCTCCGCCACGCAGGCTCTGATGCAGTTGCCGGAGTAGCTATCCTCGACCGGCGGCCTGAGCCGCGAACGGCAGCTCGCCGGGAACAGGATCGAGGTGCGAGCGCGTGTCATGGTTTAGAAACCGAGCTTGAACGACGGCTACCCAGAAAAGGGCGGAAACGGCAACGAGCCAACGAACGTGGAAGGGCGGAAGTGCTGCTCCGGCTGATGATTTAGGCCCCGCTCTGTTGAGCGACGGGTGACAGAGCGTTGAGCGATGAAATCATTTTAGTGCGCGTTTAAAATACTGTAGCATTTTGTTTTTATTCTTTTTTATTGTTTTTTAGTATTTTTATGTTTTGTTTTTTTCCGTATTTTTTGGCATTGCTCACTCTAAGTTAGTATGCCGTTTTTATTTTTAGATTTTTTAAAATTTAATTATGTCCAATAAACCAATTAACTACAGTAAAAAATAAATCAGTTACAGTAAAAGTTCAACTAGAAACCATCGCTACAGTAAATTTTCAGCCAGTAGCGCTCCAGGTTGACGGAGTTCCGCGACGACACGCCTATGCTCATTTCGACTTATATAAGGTAGTTTATATTTTTTGGTTTCTAATCTTTCAATTTTATCTTTATTTATTTATTTTTTGTTTTTTAAGGCTCTTTTACCTTTTCTTTTTTCTCATATCCTTTTGTATTATTTATGATGAGATAATCTATTTTTTAATTTTTAAAATTTTTTAAATTTAATTATATAACAAATATTAAATAATAGTATAAATAAACTAACTATAATAAAAAAAATATAAACCACAAAAAAAAAAAACCAACTGAGCGCGCCTTGATTTCGTTGGTGAGTCGACTGTCCAGTTGCAATTTTATTGTGGAAGATACGTCGCACTTGCCGGCGGAAGCTATCACTGGAAAAATAAAATGCTTAGGAGTAAGAGTTTAGGACAAAAGCCATGAATAGAAATATGCAAACAACAGGAAACCACTTGTCGCGTCCAGATTCAGGTTTGCACTACCCATTGGACCAAATACTCTATTATTATTACAAGAGGATTGAACAAGAACTTGAGAAAGAACTATTGCTTTTTTATTTCATCCAATCAACTGTTTGTACAAGAATGTGATATATTTACAGATGATTATGGAGCGGTTGTTGGCGACTAACCGGCGTCCATACGGATCATCGCGTTCGTACGGCCGTTGGTTAAATTTGTATGTAACACTCCCCCTTGACCAATGTGCCGTCATATAATCATCTTGATCCATCATCTTGGAAAAACTCCTCCAAAACCCTGTAGGAAAATATGAGGAGAATATGAAGAGTAGATATACCATGAAAAACTATCTTAAAACCCAGTGGAAAAAATTAAGGAGAAAAATGATATAGCATATATTTGATTATATATTTAAAAACCCCTATGGGGAAAATAGAGATATAATATATGTATGATTACGTTGTCATATTACCTAATTAAAAACCTTAATGAGAAACCTTAAAGGAAAACTCATAAAAGGAAAAGAGTACAATATTTATATTTGAACATGTTAAGTCTTAGGAGATTTCTCCCATTGACGCCTGCAAATCACGTAGTCTTCGCATACCAATTCCATGAACACATTTCTGGAATGTGAAAGTTGGTAATGACTTAGTGAATAAGTCTGCGAGATTATCACAAGACTTAGTTTGCAAAATAGTTATTTCTCCACTCTCTTGCAATTCATGTGGGTAAAATAGTTTAGGTGCAATATATTTTGTGATATTGCTTTTTATGTAACCTGTTCGCATTTGAACAACGCAAGCAGCATTATCTTCGTAGATAATGGTGGGTGATGTGATATGTAACATCCTGATTTTTGAGATTGTTAAAACCTTGAATTTAAAATTAAATTTTTAGGAATTTTTAAAGCTTAATTTGAATTTTTAGAAATTTAAAAGGATTTAATGTGAATAAAATAAACATTAACATTTGCTGAAAATATTTTACTTGGGTTCCTTGTGTCTCAAGGATTTTCTGGTATTTTTGGTGAATTTTTGGGATTTATTTGCTATTTTCTAGAGCTCTATTTTGTTTATTAGGATTTCTGGAAAAAGAAAAATAAAAAGAAAAATCCCGCCGCTTCCCCGCATCCCGGCCCGCTCCCGCCCTCGCCGTTTCCCCGCCACCCGATTTCGCCCCCGTGCCACGTGCCGGACATCCATCGCTTCCGCGCCCTGTGCCACCCTTGCCCGCGCGCGCGCACCCCGCCTGCCCTAACCCTAGCGCCACCCGCCCCGCGCCGTTGGATGCGCCACGTGGCGGCACCAGCGCGCTTGCGCTCGCCCGTCCGATCGCTGCCCGCACCGTGGCTCAATCCTCGCCGCCCATTTCCCCCGTCCGCGCGAAACTCTAACCCTAATCTCGCCCGTGCCCCCAGCCGTCGGATCTGAACCCCGTGCCACGCAGCCGCATCCTGACCGTCCAAACCGAGCCCGTGTTTCGCTCCGTGCCGTAATCGATCGGGTTGTGTCAGTTCGCGTGTTAAATACGCTGCCGCCCCCTCGGTTCGCGTGCACCCGTCGCCTTTGCCCTCGCCTCGCGCCGCTGTCCCGGTACTGCGCCGCCGCCCCTCGTACCTCCCCTGCCTCCCCCGCAGCCGCCGGAGCCAACGTCGTCGCCGGGATATCGCCAGTGAGCCCCTCCGTCGCTTCCCTCTTCCTCGTCGCTCGTCGCCTCCTCCATCGCTGGACCCCGCGCCTCGCACCGCCCCTCGGTCGCCATCGCCCGCGCTCCCGCCTACGCCAGCGCGACGCGCGATGTTTCGCGCGACGCGCCGCACCACACGTCGGCGATCCTCCCGCCGCCCGCGCCCAATCGCCTCATCCTCGCCGCCCGTTCAGATTGGGATCGAGGATCCAGATCGCGCCATGCGTCACGCCCGCAGCCGTCGGATCCCGCCGCCGCCGCTCGCGCCGCGCGCGCGACGTCAGCCCTAGCTGATGCGGCCGCCACGTCAGCCATACCGCCACGTGGCAGCCACGTGGCTATGCCACGTCAGCCCAACTCGCCCCCCCGGTGCCACGTGGCAGCCACGTCAGCCTGCCACATCAGCAGGTGACACGTGGCAGCATCAGCAGCTGCCACATCAGCACCGCCCCGTCGCGTCAGCGCCCCCTTCCCCGCGCACTGTTCCGTGCGCTGGGTCTACGGTGGACTCGGTTTTCCGTGGACCGGGTTCACAGCACAGTAACCTTTTTCTTTTTTTTCGAATTAATTTTAGATTTATTTTTCTGAGAGCCTGTTCTCCTCCGTCCTAACTCCGATTGACCCCGTTCTTTTTTTAAATTTATCTAAAATCGAGCTCTAGCTTTTGGTTCTGATTTCATGATTTTTGGAGTTCATTTGCTTATCATTTTATGTGTTTCTTTTGTTTCGATCGTTTTCTCTGTCGTTAGATTCGGATTCCAGAGGAGCAGGTTCGACGACCGAAGACCAGAAGTATCTCGCTGAGCATAACCAAGGCAAGTCGTGTCCTTTGATCATGTTGAACCCAGTTTGCGATCTATTATTTATTTATTTTATTTTAAATTACATTGCATCGCTACTTTTATTCAAACCCTTGTATTGGTAGTTATCGTCCCAACTGAATTCACCCCTCCTTGATAATTTGGAATGCCATGATACCATCGTCACCATAGGTTGGGAAACATACTAGTGATGCTAGGTTATTTGTCACATGGGCTTGTACGATAGAATTGCTTAGCGTTGGTTATAGTTACAATCGGGTTTATCATCACATGTGAATTATAAATTTGACTTAATGAGATATGGAACTGTGGTTGGTGCCACGTTTATTAAAATTTGTGCCATGACGTTGGTGCGTTATCGGCGATGGTTATACAAATTGGTTTCCACTCGGGCGAGTGATCGTGCAGTAAAGGGGGAAGTGTTGGTGCACTTCGAGGGATGTGGTAGCCTCGCCCGGGGATTGTTAAGAACTTAACTTTGTGCGCCATTGATCTGAGCTTTACCGTACAAACCACATGTCCGGTATGGGACGGACCTAGCTGACTAATTTGGGAGGTTTCAACTTTAATCTTGCCATTGAGAGGAATATGGTTGCTGATTTCCATGTGGCGCAAGGGGGGTGTGATGCGAAACCCTAGCGGGTGGATTGAGTTGTAACTGAACTTTGTAAAGGCCTTGTTGTGATTACCTTAAGCTGAGGCTAATCACATCGTGTGGGTACAGTTGTGCAACCTCTGCAGAGTGTAAAACTATTCGAATAGCCGCGTCTTCGGTTATAGACAATGCTCGGTGATTTCACACGAGGGGTAGTTATTTCTGAAAATGTGTGGATTGTGGTTAGACAGTGAATGGTTAATTCGCTGTTGGTTTAGCTTATGGATGGGAGGTCCATAAGCGGTTGATTTAGCTTGTAGATGGGAGGTCTGCAAGTGGTTATGTCAATTTTTTTGATTATTTATTTATTATTGTTTTACTTAAAGTTCGTTTTCAATTTAGTTACTGTATTTACCTTCAAATGTCATTTATGCAAATTAACCTTTCAGCCATCCTTTGGTAAGCCTTGCATACTATATTGCATTCATTTGTTACAAACAACTTGCTGAGTACCAATGTACTCACGGCTTTATGCCCAATGTTGCTCAGTTGAGGAAGAGGAGTTTCACCAGCAGGAGGTTCCAGAAGGAGAGTACTTCGACGACTTCGCGGTTTAGGCTTCATTCTCCACTCGATAGCCTGTGGGCTTGTTGATTGGCCACTACGCTTTATTTTGGATTTCCGCTGCCAGTTTTGTTAGGCCTTCGGGCTAGTCTATTGTAAGCTTGACCAAAAGGTCGTATCTTTTTGAGATTTTTTTGATATTTGAGCTTTTCCTTTATTTTATCGTGTATATGGTTGTGATGACATCTATGTTTAACTGTGTGCACTAGCGTGATCCTGGGACTAGTGCAGTATACACAGAGAGTCCGGATTTGCATATTTGGGTCTCGACACGATAGCACCTATACCACATGATTGTTGTATGTAATTAATCATTCTGCGAAGCCATACACATTCACGTGATGCTTTATATAATGCAATTATTTCAGAATGATTAGTGGTTGTAGCCACTAAAGTCTGTTTTGAAGACTTCTAAGAGATGGCTGTTCCACCGTGTAAAAACACAAAGCCTGTTTGAGATCTGGCATTATGGGGATCTGATAAATAGCTAGCATCTGTATATCCTATTAAGTTCATACGTTTATTCTTCTCGAAGAATAGACTGAGATCTTTAGTGCCTTGAAGATATCGAAGGATATTCTTCACTCCTACCCAATGTCTTTTGGTTGGAGCAGCGCTATATCTAGCAAGTAGATTTGCTGCAAATGCAATATCCGGCCGGGTGCAATTTGCAAGGTATATAAGCGCTCCGATGGCACTGAGATATGGAACCTCGGGTCCCAATAGCTCTTCATTGTCATCTTGGGGTCTAAATAAATCTTTGTCTCTGTCTAGAGATCGAACAACCATGGGGGTTTTCGATGGATATGCTTTGTCCATATTGAATTTCTCCAATATTTTATAGACATAAGCTGATTGATGCACTAGAATGCATATAGAAGGTGCTCAAGTTGTATACCTAAGCAAAATATGGTTTTACCCAAATCCTTTATTTCAAATTCCGTCGTAAGATGATTACGTGCTTCATCTATGTGTTGTGTATTAGCAATGATATTGAGATCATCAACATACACAGATATAATGCAAAATCCTGTTGAGGATCTTTTGATGAACACGCATGGGCAATCATCATTGTTGGAGTATCCTTTTTTGGTTAGGAACTCACTTAGTCGGTTGTACCACATTCTACCCGGTGGCACAGAAAGTGCACACAAAATCTGAGGATTCCAGAAATTTGGTTTTTAGGTATGTATGACCAATGAATTTGCTAATAATTTTCCTCATCATTCCAATGCCTGGGTGGCCAAGGTGATCATGCCATGTTTGGAATGTGTTAGTGTTTGGAAAAATTACTTTGTTCGCAATATGTTGAATCGGTTTGATGTATGTATAGTACAATCCGGAGGTTAAAGATGAAATTATTTCTAGTACTTTTTTGCCATATCCGTTGTTTTTGATGAGGATGAGATATTCCTCTTTGTTGTCACTTTGGGTTTCAATATGGAAACCATTCTAATGGATATCTCTATAACTGAGTAGAGTACGTGTTGAATCGGTATACAAGAGTGCATCCTCAATTTCTAACTGTATACCCATAGGGAGAGTGATAGAGGCACGACCAGAGCCTACTATCATTGCATCGCGTCCAGCGATGGTTATAATATTTCTTTTCCTCCTAGTGAGAGTTAGAAAATATTTTGTGTCCCTAAGTATAGAGTTTGTGGTGCCGCTATCCACAAGACATAATTCCTCCTCCATTTGATTGACTCTAAAAATCTATATACACAAAAGAAGAATTTTAATGAAAATCTTATTGTGGTATATATAGAATACATACAAACTTAGTTACAATACCGAATATGTTCGATATATGATTGTAGCATGCAAGCATACAATATAGATGACAACATTATTCATATTAAAACACTGTAGTACTTAGAAACTATGGCAATGAGAGTCTAAACAAGATCTCCAAACATGTCTTGAGAAGTAAATTCTTCAAGTGTGTCATTGGTGCTCACGAGATCATCCTTCTTTCGAGAAGTACATGTGTCCTTGAGTTCTTGAATGAACTTTTGAGAGTATCCAGCTTTATTATTATTGTATGGGAGATTGAAGTGTGCTTCAAATCTCTTCTCTTGAGCATGCTTGCCTTGAGCCCGAGACTAGAGGTAGAGGTTCACAAGGTGTTTCGGGGTGCGGTATTTCTTGGTAGGATGGTTGTACCAACCACATTTTTGACAAAGTTCAGTGTTGTCAACTTTCTTACCATGATTGCCTTTACCCTTCTTGAATCCACTACGCTTTTGCTTCATGTTGCATTTGTTTTTACCTTTAAAGTTCTTTGAGTGGTCTTTGGAATTACGGAACTTAATGTTATTCTGATTAGCATGAACTTCAGGAAGTGGAGCAGCCCCAATGGGACGTTACTGATTGTTCTTTAAAAGAAGTTCAGCGTGCTTCTCAGCCTGAAGTATAGTATGCATAAGATCAGAGTAAGTTTGGTAATTTGCAGCACGCCATTGCTGCTGTAGGATCCTGTCAGATGGGAGCATAGTAGAAAGAGTCTTTTCTATTTTGTCCGCATTCGTTGGTTCCTTTTCATAAAACCGCAACTTGGAGCAAATAGCATGAAGGGCATGGTTATAGGCTCTAATAATTTTGAAGTCTTAGAGTCGAAGATGTGCCCATTCATGATTAGCCTCAGGTAAGATAACAGCTTTCAGCTGTTTATATCTATTTTTGAGGGCTAACCATAAAGTGAGTGGATTCTCCTCATACAGATATTCAGCCTTCAAATCCGGATGTATATGATTCCGTATTATGCTCAAAATGGAATATTTTACAATATCCGGTGGGATTTGATTAGCTGGAGGATCGAATATAACCATTTGCAACCCACGTGTGGTGAGGTTGATTTTTAGGTCCATAGCCCATGTAGGGTAGTTGATACCATCGAGAGCAAGGGGCTCAAATTCTTTGGTAGCTATGTAAAGCCTACATGAAAAGTACACCATAAAATGATTAATTTACATGAGTTAAATTATTATTTATGGTAATGTTGTAATAAAATGCAAATATGGAGAAAACAATATGAGTATTGTAATCCGAATGAATATATACCCAAATCAAATATAACATGTGGTTATATTTATAAGATCATGTAAGCACAAGATTGGTCGTAAACACCAATTTATTGTATGGCATAGCGTACAAAGAAATGTAGCAAAGTGCCATAAATTGTGCGCATGATATATGTTGTAGGTATGCATGCGTCATATTTGCAAAAATTCCCTGGTATATAAATATGTAATGATAATTAATTAAGCACAATGGTACTTACGAAATGGGAATTCTAATAGAAATTTACTGAAGAGAGCGAAAAATAAACATGATCGCAAGTCATAATGTAGATAAGTTGCAACAAAATAATAATCCCACATATGTAAAAATTATATAAATGTGGATGCACATTTATGTAAATATTTACATAATTTTCAGGTCCTTTAGGGACTGAAATGTTTTTTTATAAAGAGTACAAACGGACGGGTACAAATATAAAGAAGCACAGGGACTATACTGTGAAACTACAATAGGAAAAACACAATTTTCTTGAAATATGGGGGGGGGGGGAATGTGCAAATTTGAGACAACCTGGGCTAAAGCCTGTTCGGCCTTTAGGCCCATGAGGGAGGTGGGAGGTTATTGGGCTAAAAGCCCATTTTGGGGCAGCCATATAAAAAAGGAGGTGATGGGGGAGGATTAGGGTTTCCCACCCCAAACCCTAGCCAGATGCCGCCGCCCCCACGCGCCGCGTGTGCTGCGTTCTTGTCGCGCGCGCGCCGCGCCGCCACGCCGCGTGGGCGCTGCGCCGCCGCCGGCGGCGCCGCTTCCACCGCCGAGTGCCGCCGCCCCATTCGCCAGCGCGCTTGCTTGCGCCGGGCGGGCGCGCGGCCCACATGCATGCCTCCCCACATGCGCGCGCGGGCGGGCGCGGCGGCGAGGCTGCGCCGCCACATGCGCGTCGCGTCGGCCAAGAAGCCACGCCGGCTTGGGAGCGCGACGGCCGGTGGCCGAGCCGCAGTGGCCGCCGGGCTCTGGAGCGCGACGGCCAGGCTGCGTCGGCCGGAGGCGCGCCGGGCCAAGGGTCGTGCGCCGTTGCGGCGCCGGGCTCGCGTCGCCACGCCCGGCGGCGGCCGCCGGCCGGTGCCGCGCCCACGCGCCGCGCTGGTGGCCGCACTCCCCCTCCTCTCATTTTTTTTATGTAGAGGAGAAAGCGTCCTCTGCGGAGGAGGCCGGTGGAGGAGTGCGGATCCGGAGGCCAGGACGACGGTTAGCCACCACGGAGGCATGCGCCGGTCGCTGGTAGGGTCTGTAGCGCGGGACCTTCGCCGGTGGGAAGACGTCGTGCGCCTCCCATGGACGACGACGAGCCGGCGTAGAGCCGTGGCTGGTCGCAATAAATGTGGTAGTTGCCGATGGACAAGAAGAAAGAAGGACTTGCAGCGATTCGCACATGGAATCAATCGAAGCCAGAAAATCCAGTAAGGCTTGTTGGTGTGTCTCGCATAGTGCCATTACCTTCTCTTCTTGTGTTTTTCACTATCCTTGTTTGATTTGTGTGCTGATAACGTATTGCAAGAGGATCGAACAAGAACTTGAGAAAGAACTATTGCTTCTTTTATTTCATCCAATCAACTGTCTGTACAAGAATGTGATATATTTATAGATGATCATAGAGCGATTGTTGGCGACTAACTGGCGTCTGTACGGATCGCCGGCGTCCGTACGGATAGCCGGCGTCCGTACGGATCGTCGCATCCGTACGGACACGGCCGTTGGTTAAATTTGTATGTAACAATTATAGCCAGAGGATTACCGGCGACAGCGCTGCCACATCATTTTTTGCAAAAAAACTCTATTTTTCTAAAATTACATATAGATCCTTAGTTTTTTTAGAAAAGTCCTTCTATTTTCATAATCACACATGAATCCTTACTTTCAGTTTTTCGCATACACCACAATTACGTATGCGTCCTTGCTTTCCTTTTCGCATATAAACTCCTATGACACAGTGTAGCACACTTTTTTTTTTGCTTCGGTCCACGTTCTAGCTAGCGCGGCATACCACCACGCTTCTGTAGCTAGTATGTTTTGAAATCTAGACCAAATCTATCTATCTACCTATTGTAATATTAAAACCAAAGTAAAAAAAGCACCACGTTTGTTTTTAAGAGGTGAAAATTACTACGTTAATCGGAGAAAAAGAGAAAAATATATACCATTGATTATAGTCCATAACGAATACAATTATTAATTTAAACTATGAAGTCATAATACATGGATGGAACAAATCCACGTCGAACAAAATCGGACGAGTCCAAGGCGAATACATGGATGGATAGACATGCAGACAAACAAAACTATCGATCTACCACTAGCCAGGAAGCAATGCGAAAGGCAAAAGTTCACATGCAAGTATAGTTTAGAGTACTCCGTGTATTTGTTTTCCAAGGTCAGAGGCTATCTATTGACTACATATCACAACGCAATCATAGCGCCACAGCCAACTGAGCTCATCAACACGAGGTAGGTCGCAATAACACATAGGTGATCGGGCGCGATTGTACAGCAACGCGAGGTGACCTCACTAGAAAGTAGTAGTCTGTGGCCAGCCGGGGCTGGTCGCCCGGCGTGATTGGGCAACGAGGCGAGTGTAACGCCTTCGTTTTCAGGGGTGTATGAAGGTTCATAACTGTCTGTGATCTGTACAGTTGCGGTATGCCGCACAAAAATATACATCGCAGCAAAACGTGCTTACACAAATAGAGTCTAAAGTTTATTACTACATAGGATACATCGGCCAAGTTTTAGTGGAGCGGGCGGCAAGCCCAATTAATATACATTACAAAAGACCTTCTAAGATCAAGTATGAGGGCGGCTAAAAACCTACGACCATTGATCATCAGCGTCATCGGGCCCTTCCGAATCCTCTTCGTACTCTTGTCCTCTTCCTTGACAAGCATTCTCTGAATTTGTGTTTAAGCAAGTTTGAGTACCACCGTACTCCGCAAGTTACAACGATAAACCTCACTTTACTATATGCATGGAATTCCAAAGAAAAGAGTATACTGGTTTTATTAATTTATGTGGATGCAATTTTATTTGTAAACAGTTTAAAACAATAAACTCCATTATACTTTAATTAAGGAAATAGGGTCTCAAACTTTGATTTTTTTAACTTCACAGATTAAACCATCTAAACACTACTTATACTGCGCTACTGGATTCACCCATCAAGCACAGCTCCATTAACCGAAAGTACGGTGTATTTGAATACAATTAATTTTCACTCTGCAGAGTTGCTCAGCTTTACCCACAAGACTTCTCAATTTCTAATGTCAAGCTATATACATACTTCAGTTAGTGTGCGACTGCATTGAGAAGGCCAAATCTTTCACTGTTTAATTTAATATATAAGCCCCACCCGATAGGTTGCAATCTTTACTGAATTGGATATCCACGGGCCAATGCGGAACATGACTGCCCAAATTTGTAAAGACTTATCGTTATGTATACGGTGCCTACGCACCCGTACCACCTCGCCAAACTCCTGTAGGGTTTGAATTAAAGTGAGCAGCTACCGGATCAGGATTGCCATATCAATACTTGTGGTTGAGCGGGTCCTGTGCTTTATACTCAGCATAAGGGTCTCGTCCTTATTTATGCTCCTGAGACTGCCAACCACAACCGGTAACCGATACGTACTGTATCGACACCCGTCTGTTGCACCCTCCACCCTAGGGTAAGGTCGTGGACTCGTCCACTACAGGGGCACTCCACAGTTACCGCCTTACCCTAGACAAAATTTTAAATTATTTAAAAAAAATCGGTGAACTATCAAATTTACTCGATAGCTCGTCATTTCATGTGATTGAATAAGCGAGGTTTAGTTATACATTAATTAAATATTACTAAGTTTGTCAAGGTGAATGTGGTCTCAAAGTAAACAGGGCATTTGTACTGTGGTAGGTCATAACTATAAGTTATACATGTTATTCTAAATATTTTTGTTTTAATTAAATAATTAATTTGAGCAAGTAATAGTAATGCAAATAACTTAATTACTAAATACAGGAATTTTTTGGTTAAATATGCATCAAAATTCGTAACTTGCCTTGCGTGTCGATCACTTCGACGATCTCGTAGTGCGTAGTAGTCTGCTCCGGACCTTGCACAGATGCCTCGGGCTCCTCGCAAGCTAACGCAAAATAAACACATAAAATAACAAATAAGATCTTTTGTTTTTAAACAAACTAAAAGAAAGAAAATACAAGAAATGAATTATGAAAAAGAAATTTAAATAAATACAAAAATAGGAGAAGAGCTTGGACTTGAATTTTTGGAGGTGGAATGAGGACTAATGCACATCGGAATTGAAATCAGAGCGACGAAATGATTCAAACGAGATATAATACACAAAAATTGATTTTGGAAATTCGGGGAGGGTACTGTTCATTGAAACAGTAATGGGCCACGACACCATTTCTTCGAACTGTTACGCGGGGATCCGACCAATTAAACATGGCACTGCTGGATCGGACATCGACGCTCTCAATTGAGCCACGTCGGTTGGGGGGAAAGATAGCGGCCGAGCGGCCTGGGTTTTTAAAAGATTGGCTCAGGACCATCGGATCGGGAGTGGAGGGCGGACAATCGGCCACGTCGCTCCCCGGGGGGGTCTTCTTCCTCCTCTCACCGAACACGATGAGGGAGAACAGGGCGCCGCTCCAATCTTCGATTCGGCCAAAGCAGTGGGTCTGAGAAGCCAAGACCGGCATTGAGAGGTGAAGGGAGTTGGTGAGAACCCATTTGTGTGCTCAAACCTAGGTGGGAGCTCAAGGTGGCCGTCGCCGGAGGGAAGAAAGGAAGTGGAGGTGGCGGCGGCTCGGGAGGGATTTAGGAATGCTCATGCGAATTGGGCTGTGGATTCACCACCTACAGAGGGAGGGGATCACGGGGGAGGCATCAGTTTAGCTTGAGGATAGCTCAGGAAGGCTGTCCACAGAGAGGGGGCGGTGGCCGGAGGGGTGAGCACGGTGACAGGCCAGCCGGCGAATGCAAACGCAAAATTGGTTTGGGCGTTGAGTTCAGGATGCTATGGAGGTGCTTTGGCCGAGAGCAATTTTGATTTGCTCGGCGGGAGGGGGAGATCAAGCTCGGAGCTCACCGGGCTGAGGGAGAAATGGAGGGGATGCTAGAGGAGATGGGAGCTCAAATTGATTGCTCGAGTAGGGAGAGTGGAGTAGCAGGAGGTCACCCGCGGCTGCAATTGGATTCTTATAGCTCAGGGAGGTGGGGAGCTGAAAAAGGGGAGAGGCGGCCATGGCGCACAGAAAAAGAAGGGAAGGAGGTCCATGCCGAGTGGGTGGGCGCTGTGCCCCGGGGATTGGCGGGGAGGGAGAGCCTCGGGAAGCTGCAATGACGCACGGCCGGTGGAGAGGGTCGCACGGAGGGGGAAATGCAGTGACCACTGGACGCTAGGGCGGGGCGGCAGCGATTGGGGGAGATGGCGCGAGGTGCAGGGGCGGTTGGGGCGCTGACGCGGATGCTTACTCGGGGAGTGATGGGGCGAGTGCATGAGGGCACAACAGCGGCATGGGTGAGGCACGGGCGGCGCACGACGCAGGGAGAGGGAGGAGGTGGCTTTCGCCGGGGCGCCAAAGGAGGGAGAGAACGGGGAGGCAAGGGAGATGAGGGCACAAATCTCGAGACAAGATCAATGGCTGGGATTTGACTGAGCTTTCAAATAAAGTTTGCAAATAAACTCAAATTCAATTTGAATTTTCCAGGTTGTTTCAGCGAGCTCACCGGGAGGCAACATGCCAGCATACCTTGGCCCCTTAAGGTTTAAATTAATTAAATGTTGCAAAGAAGCAAGCCATGCATGTAGGATGCTATACTTCACAGCCAAAGGAATCGGATTTCCTCAACCAAATTGTCCATCCAACATCTTATTGTGAGAGATCCAACCTCGATTTGTCGCTCAGTGTTGCCCTCATGCAGAGTCAAAGTTCTTACAACAAAGATTTTCCCATAGCAGTTTTGATCATGTAATGCAAAAGCAATGTTAATGATTTGGTTTCTACATGGAAGGTGGACCAAATGTGCAGGAGGTGCATTTCTTACTCAACTATTCGTCCTTCTATATGCTTATTTTTAAATTATGTTAATTGGTTTTTAGTTTTTGGAGCATGCACAAGGTAATACAACTGTGCGGAGCTCTCGATGCATCTTGATCACAGTAATTAAGTTAATTCAATATCAATTTTGCTATTGTATAGTCACCTAAAAAAATTTGCATTTTAATCGATTTTGGTGGAACATTTTTTCCATGTATTCAACATTTTTCACGCATATTTGCAAAAATTTTCACCCATGTATGTAACTATACAATATTTTTCAGTCATGTTTGCAACTATGCAACATTTTTCGTCTATGTTTGCAATATTTTTCGCCCATGTATATAACATTTTGTTCATATATACAACATTTCTCACATGTACGCAATATTTTTCACCAAGAAATGTTGCATACATTGGAAAAATATTGCATCAAAATCGACTGAAATGTAATTTTTTAGTCAACTATGCAATAGACAGTCCCATTCGATATAGATAAAGAGATCACGTAGCAAAAGCCATTGCAAAAAGAAAATGCTTAGGAGTTAAGAGTTAGGAAAAAAGCCATGAATAGAAACATAAACTAGGTACATGAGAAATGTGTAAACGACAACAAACCCCTTGTCGCATCCAGATTCAGATTTGCACTACCCGTCAGACCAAATTTATTTTGAGATCTAGACCAAATTTATTGTAATCTATATATCTACAAACAACTTACGATATTCAAGCTACATTCTTCGCAAAAGGTCTAGATGATTCCACAATAATCCTTAACGCAAACAAAATTCCTATAAACTACCTCATTAATTGAGAGAAGAAGATAAAATCTATACCACTTATTTCAATGAAGCCAGATTATAACCGTACAGATTAATCATATATAAATATTACTACTATTACAGTTTATCTAACTGTGCAATTGTCCAGAGAATTCCGCTAGTTAAAGAAAGCAGTGGTCTACATGTAAAAACAATAACTTTATCATCATTGAAAATAAAATGCTGAAAAATAGCATTACCAATTGCTAATCTGATGCGACCTTCCGGAGGATGCCATGTGCCATTTTGCCGGCCATGGGGTGCACGATCACTGACCGGTCAAACGTCGGTGCTGCCATGGAAGCCGGAGATGTGCCAAGACGCACGGCTGACCAGGCGCCCATGAAATGCTAGAAGCTGATGTCGTCCACCATCATGTGGTTCATGGTGACCCCAATCGCCACCCCTCCACCCTCAAACTGCATCACTTGCATAGTGAGCACTAGTGTGGGGAGTGTTAGTGATGTGCACAAGAGGCAATCATAAACAATTCGGTATTAAGGCTAAAAGGGATATTAATCCATATGGGATTAGAGTTCTAATGGGCCTACAACATGGAAACCCATTAGCATACTCTATAAATATGTGGATGTGGGGCTGCAGGGGGTCACGCTACTATCCTGAAAACCCTAGCCGCCACCTCCCCTCGGCCGTATCCTGAAACCCTAGCTGGGCGCACGATGTTAGCACACCAGCGCACGACGTTCCATCCCGAATGTGTGGACTTCGTGGAGGCGCCGCTATGGTTGCTGCTGTGCTGATCGGCGAGAAGCGCAAGGCTATTACTAGGACGCGAGGAGGAGACGTTTAGTTCGTGAGACGATCGACTGCTTCTTTTTCATCGATGTGCATCTACGTTGGACCGGGCTTCTCCAACTCTTCTTCCGCTGCGAAGTGCATATAGTGGTAACTATCCATGACTCCCTTACGCGCATATTTTCTGGTTGAACACGGTAGAAAATTAAATGTTGTAGCTAGCGTAGCCTACCCGTTCTCCTTCAGTGGTATCAGAGCAAAGCTGCGTAGTATGTGGTCTGTATCATGCGCTTGTAGATGCACGGATTGATTAGATCAATCGGTCATAAGGGGTTGAAATAGGTATGAGTTGATAGCATCATGTGGCCAAAAAGATTAATTGATGCTCCTTTTTTGATGTATGCGCGACTTGCCCCTACCGGTTGGAATCACCATCGGGGCTAACTGTGCGCACAATCAGTAGATCGAGCCAACAGATCGAGGCCTTGTGTTGCGGTCTCCTCATGTATACCGATCGCGATGATCAATATGATAGATCTAATGAAAATTGAGACATTTTGAATGGCTCGGATTTGGATTGATTTGATCGGCCCGATGAGATTTTCATAGCGATTTCATAGATGAGATTTGGGACCGCCGTTGCGTACACGCATAGATTGTTATACAAACATATTCATGTCAGGGCGGTAGAACGGGTTCTTCGCTTAACTTGTTTTTGTAAGAAATGATGTGAATGGTATGGTATAGATGTATATGTGATGCATGTGTGTTTTGGCGGCCTGTGTGTCGAATTAATCATAGCTGGGTTGAGGCTGTTCTTTCATTGTATAACGACCTGCGTGTCGACTTGTGATACTTGAGCTCTTCATATAATTCATTTGCTAGCTATTAGTTGTAATAGTTTAGTTCTTTACCATGGAGGCTTCAAACATAATGACAAAGAAGACAGAAAATGTGGCGAAGGAGATCACCGTGGAACCATGGCGATGGCAACCACTACGATTCAAAAGGCCATACTATTCACAATATAATATGATTATATGCATGTGATGTCTATTTCCTGTCATACTATTCTTTCATACCATACCTGTAGAGGATGTTTTTTCATGACAGAATAGCTTCCCTCAGAAAATTTAAGAATTTATTTGATGCCCTTCCAATTGCTGCGTTTATAAGAATTGTGATCATTGTTTGGTAGGTCTGTCAAAGCATAGTACCATCAACTATCTTGATCTAATAGAGTGGATGTCGGACATCCACATGCATAGTGTTGGTTTACTTGACAAGGCTATCAAATTAGATTTGGACTTTGGGGCATTGTGTTGGGAGCCGGGGCATTGGATACCACCCAACAAACAAGAGTCACATAAGATATGATTAGCAAACGTTGCCTACCTATGTCACTAGATTTCTAGCAGTGATGCCAAAGCTCACTAGAACTTAGATGAATATGGATCTTGACCACTATATGTCGTTAGAGGGAAGACGATTACAAAACATGTAATGGGAGTGTCTTTTGTTAAATTTTTTAATGGAAGATCAAACATGAACAAAGTGCTGAACTTTGCTTGTTTATTTCCTGTTGTAGATCATGGCTGCTTCTAATAACAATTCTGGTTTTAACTTGCGATCTGTTCTTGAGAAAGAAAAACTCAATGGAACGAATTTTATTGATTGGTACCACAACCTAAGAATTGTTCTCAGACAAGAAAAAAAGAAATACGTTTTTGAGCAACCCTACCCCGATGAACTCCCTGAGGGTGGAAATGTTGCCACCCGCAAAGCTTATGAGAAGCACTGCAATGATTCACTCGACGTTAGCTGTCTCATGTTTGCTACCATGTCTTCTGAGCTTCAGAAGCATCATGAGAATGCAGATACTCATAGTATGATTGAAGGACTGCATGACATGTTTGAGAACCAAGCTAGGACCGAGAGGTTTAACATTTCAAAGTCCTTATTTGCGTGCAAGCTGATGGAAGGTAGTCTAGTCAGTACTCATGTGATCAAGATGATTGGTTACATTGAGAGCTTGGAGAAGCTTGGTTCTCCCCTTAATCCTGATCTAGCTACGGATGTTGTTCTCCAATCTCTCCCTCCGAGCTATGAGCAGTTCATTATAAATTTTCATATGAATAGCATGGAGAAATCATTGACTGAATTGCATGGGATGCTTAAGACAGCAGAGGAAAGCATTAAGAAAAACACCAATCATGTGATGATGGTTCAGAAGGAGAATAAAAAGAGGAAGCGTTGGACACCCAAAGGCAAAGGCAAAGGAAAGGTTCCTAATGAGCCCTCGAGGGGCATTGGTAAGGTCAAATCTGACCCTTCTCCTGATGATGAATGCTACCACTGCTATGTCAAGGGGCATTGGTTTAGGAATTGTAAGAAATACTTGGAGGATCTGAAAAAGAAGAAGGTAAGCGAGACTTCTGCTTCAGGTATAAATGTTATAGAAATTAATCTTGCAATTTCTTCTGGTGAATCTTGGGTATTTGATACCGGATCGATGATTCATACTTGCAAATCGTTGTAGGGTCTAAGAAGGACTAGAAGTTTTGCGAGAGGCGAGTTGGACGTGTGTGTCGGCAATAGAGCAAAGGTTGCTGTACTGAGTGTCGACACTTATCACTTGTCATTACCTTCAGGATTAGTTTTGGAATTAAATAATTGTTATTACATTCCAGCATTGAGTAAGAACATTATCTCTTCTTCATGTTTGGAGGATGATGGTGGTTATGAGTTCGTAATAAAGAACAAACGTTGTTCTATTTATCTGAATGATATACTCTATGCACATTGTCTATTAATGAATGGGTTATATATTCTTGATCTTGAGGATAAGCATGTCTATAATATTAATGTAAAGAGGCTGCGGCCTAATGATTTGAATCTCGCTTTTATTTGGCATTGTCGCTTAGGTCATATAAATGAGAAACGCATAGAGAAGCTCCATAAAGATGGATTACTCAACTCATTTGACTTTGAATCATTTGAGACATACGAGTCTTGTTTACTTGGCAAGATGACAAAGGCGCCTTTCACCGATCATAGTGAGAGGGCAAGTGACTTGTTGGGACTTGTACATACCGATGTATGTGGACCAATGAGCTCAGTAGCCAGAGGTGGTTTTTAGTATTTCATTACTTTTACCGATGACTTTAGTCGATATGGATACATCTACTTAATGAGGCACAAGTCTGAATCGTTTGAAAAGTTCAAAGAATTTCAGAATGAAGTACAAAATCAGCTAGGCAAGACAATTAAAATTCTACGATCTAATCGTGGTGGTGAATATTTGAGCCATGAATTTGGTGAACATCTAAAACAGTGTAGAATTGTTCCACACCTAGCTCCGCTTCGCACGCCTCAATGGAACGGGGTATCTGAACGGAGGAACCTTATTAGACATGGTTCGGTCTATAATGAGTCAATATGATCTTCCACTATCCTTCTTGGGATATGCTCTAAAAACTGCTGCGTTTACACTAAACAGAGTTCCATCTAAATCAGTGGAAAAGACACCATACGATAAATGCACCAAGAAACGTCCTGAATTGTCTTTTCTTAGGATTTGGGGTTGTGAGACTTATGTGAAACGTTTGACGTCTGATAAGCTCCATCCTAAATCTTATAAATGCTTCTTTGTTGGGTATCCTAGGGAAACCAAAAGATATTATTTTTACAATCGGGATGAAGGCAAAGTGTTTGTCGTTTGGAACGGTGCCTTTTTGGAAAAAGAGTTTCTTTCAAAGGGTGTTAGTGGGAGCAAGGTGCAGCTTGAAGAAATTCGAGAAACACCTGAAAATGTTTTATCTCCTATTGAACCTCAACAGGATGTACAAGATGTTGTACAACCGGTTATGGAGGCACCACCCCCACGTAGGTCTATAAGGGCACGTCGCGCAACTGAAAAGTTTACGCTCCTAACCACGGGACAACGCGACATATTGTTGTTGGACAATGATGAGCCTAAGAGCTACACGGAAGCAATGATGGGACCAGACTCTGAAAAATGGCTTAGAGCCATGAGGTTCGAAATAGAATCCACGCATGATAATCAAGTTTAGAACTTGGTGGATCCACCTAATGGTGTAAAAACTATTGAGTGCAAATGGGTTTTTAAGAAAAAGATAGATATTGATGGAAATGTTCACATCTATAAGGCACGATTGGTGGCGAAAAATTTCAAGCAAATTCAAGGTGTTGATTATGATGAAACGTTTTCGCCCGTCGCAATGCTAAAGTCTATTTGGATCCTCCTAACGATTGCTACCTATTTCGACTACGAGATTTGGCAAATGGATGTCAAAACGGCTTTTCTAAATGGAAACCTAAGGGAGGATGTGTACATGACACAGCATGAGGGTTTTGTTGATACGAAAAATGCTGGGAGAATATGCGAGCTTCAGAAGTCTATTTATGGATTGAAGCAAGCATCTCGGAGTTGGAATTTTCGTTTTGATAAAGTAATCAAAGGGTTTGGCTTCATCAAGAATGAAGAAGAGCCTTGTGTTTACAAAAAGGCTAATGGGAGCGCACTTGTTTTTCTGGTCTTGTATGTAGATGATATATTATTGATCGGAAATGATATTCCAATGCTAGAAGCTGTGATGTCTTCTTTGAGAAAAAATTTCTCAATGAAAGATCTCGGAGAGGCAGCTTACATTTTAGGCATAAAGATCTATAGAGATAGATCGAAGAGGCTAATTGGATTAAGCCAAAGTACATACATTGACAAGGTATTGAAACGGTTCAATATGCAAGATTTCAAGAAAGGTTTGTTGCCTATGTCACATGGCATTAGTCTTAGGAAGACTCAGTGTGCTTCAACACTTGATGAGCAAGAGAAGATGAGTGCGATTCCATATGCCACAGCCAACGGATCCATCATGTATGCTATGCTTTGTACGCGTCCAGATGTTTCATGTGCTCTAAGTGTTACAATCAGGTATCAATCTAGCCCCGGTCTAGCTCACTGAGTGGCTGTAAAGAATATTCTTAAGTACTTTAGAAGGACTAAGGATATGTTCCTTATTTTTGGAGGTGAAGAAGAGCTCGTTGTAAAAGGTTACACCGATGCTAGCTTCCAAACTGACAAAGATGATAGCAGATCGCAGTCTGATTTTGTGTTCTGTCTCAATGGAGGGGCAGTGAGCTGGAAAAGTTTCAAGCAAGAGACGATAGCTGATTCGACAACTGAGACTGAGTACATTGCAGCTTCTGAAGCTGTAAAGGAAGCTATTTGGATCAGAAAATTTATTTTTGAGTTGGGTGTTGTCGGACCCCGGAACAACAACTCCTGGATCCTCTGTGTAAATCGCACTAGTCCAGGATCAAGCTAGTGCACACAGTGGATAACAAAGATTCATATCATGCACAATAACATTTATTCATTAACTAAATATGGGCCCGATAGCCAAAGGTTACATCAATGGTTCATAAACTAAAAATAAATATAAACAGCGGAAGAAAACCAATGAAGCAAAGAGCCCATCCCGCTCGCCCACAAAGCGAATGACTGTAAGACGCGGCCTAGTCGTCACCATCCTCACCGAAGTTGTTGGCATCGTTCTCTGGCAACAGATTTTAGCAAGATGAGCACATAAAGTACTCCCAAGGTAAGCACATAAAGTACTTACGCAAGTTACACCAGGAGATATAACAGAATTGATGCATGCATAATGGATTTCAAAGAAAGGCTTAATAGGGTAAATGTGCGGAAAAGCAATACTTGAATTTGAATACAATAATTTAAGTACGAAAAGCTGGACTTTAACACAGTATATGAAACAATGTTTTTAACAAGTAATATCGTTAGTGTAGGCTCCGACCCACACTAACCTATCCACGGGAATCCACCCGGACCAAAACCAAAACCACTGTTGTTTGTCTGAAAAATCAAGTTTTATAAAATCCAAGTCTAATCTATGAAAATTCTACTCAGCATGTCCATGACCATGGACACGACTATCCAGGATAGATTAAAACTCTACAGAGGTGTACAGCTTTACCCACAAGACACGATCATCCCATATTGCCACTAGATTAACACACTTTCTTTGGTGTGCGGCGAGGAGATCATGACAAGACTGTTACAATGATATATAGCCAAAACAGTCACGCCGCCACTAAGATTTCACCACAACTCGAATCCATGAGTTGGAGCCCCCTCTTGTGCCATGTGAGACTTCTCGCGACCTACGTCACGTTCACATTCAGCCTATAGCGAAACCATATTTGGAACTTCACAAATTACTTAGTCAGGTCCGTCCCATACCGGACTTGTGGTAGTACGAAGTGACTTCGTAAAATGAATCACAGAAACGGTTCCCCACCACCTAACCACATACCCAGGCTCAACCACATATCCACATGCACGACAATCAACCAGATGTCACCAAACACGAGGCATGCCGGCACCCCACCACCTAACCAATAGCCTAAGTCCAAATCATAAGTTTCTATTTTCATTTTAAAACTATTTTCATAAACCATTTTTGACTCACCGAAGTCAAGATTTCAAAAGGAACTGTCATTTCATGTGAAATAGTTGATCTCACCTAGAATCACACTAAGCCAGGCTAAGCATTTCTATAAAATTTCTAGTCAATACTATGGTACTAACTAGTTTTCAGCGAGGGTGACAAGGTATACGAATTCGAGATTCAAAATTGGCTATAGTCAAAGAATCATGGGTGTAACTATGTTTAAATCGAATTTGAACTAAATTTGAATAAAGATACGCATGCATATACAGTAAAGCAACATAAATAAATTTAAAATACTGGGGTCAACATGGTCAAAGGTGTAACTTGCCTTACTCGAAGTCCTGCTGCGAAGTGCCGAAGTCGTTCACTCCCGAATCGTCAAACTCTACTCGCGAAGAACCACAACAAAAGAAATTCAAACAAAATTCAAATAAAAACCAAATAAACTCCAAAAAAAATTATAAAATATACGCTGGGAGATGGAATATGAATTTAGGAATTTGAATGGGTCCAATCGGAGTTAGGGTGAAATAGATGACTTCTGGAAGTTTGAATTCCAAAGAAATGAATAAAAGGAATTATTGGAATTATTTTCTTTGTGAAGGAAAAGTGGTCAGAAGCTATAATATTTGTGTGGGTCGAAGCCATGATCGAAGGTGTAGTCGAAGACATGGTCAAGACCATAGTTGAATAAATGGTTGAAGATGCGGAGGTCTAAGCCGAAGACAAAGACTCCAAGTACGGGTGCAGTCGAATTCGAAGATTAAGATTCAGTCGACGACTTGCTCGAAATTGTATAGTGGTCGAAGAACACTATAACAGTCGAGAACCAAGGGTAGTCGGAGTCGAGTGGTCGAAGAGATCGGAAGGTTCAGAGGGATCGGAGGGTGCGGAGATTAAAACGGTCAAACAGCCATGGTCGGTTCGAAGACGGGAATCAAAATTGAAGGCTCCGAGATCGAAGGCTGGAGTCGAAGTCTTTGAGGTCGAAGGTCAAAGGCTGGAGTCGAAGTCTCCGAAGGTTAAAGTCCAAACCGGAGTCTCCGAAGGTCGAAGTCTCTGGGGTTGAAGGTTCTCCGAGCAATCAGATTCTAAGAAGCCTCCAAATAGCCTCCGAGCAACTCCGAGCAATCAGATTCTAAGAAGCCTCCAAATAGCAGAGTCTAAAGAGTCTTCGGATGGCGGAGTCTAAAGAGCCTCCAGATAGCGGAGTCTTATGGGCCTTCGGGCATCGGAGTCTAAGAATTGGATGGTTGGGAGAGGTCGGACGGCTTCACGTGATGAGATCCAGGTGATCCAACGGCGGCGAAGACCAGGGAGATGTACAAAAGAGGGAGAAGAGTATGAGTCTGGTTTTACCTTGGCGCAAGGTTCGGGCTACACAGAGTTGGCTGGCGGTGAGGGCGTAGCGAAGGCGGGACACGATTATCGACGGCGGAGACTCTTCGACGACGACTTGCTCAGAGAAGGGGCGTTGAAGGTTCGCGCGGGCCTGAGGAAGGTTACCGGCGAAAGGGTACTCCGGTCATGCTTTGGCTCGGGAAAAAGGGTGAAGGAGGTGCGCGCGGTCCCGTCGAAGATTTGGCGGTGGCGGCGTCGGTGTCGGCGGAAGAGACACTCCGACGGCGAAATTGCTTGGCGGAGGGGTGGCGAGGTGAAGAAAAAAGAGAGGGGATTACGAGGAGTGCATTGGTGCTCTCGTGCAATACCAGAAGTGGCTGGAAGGTAGTCGACGGCGACGTGAAGCGGTGGCGTAACTCGGGCAGTGGTGCCGACGGTGTTCCGGCGGTGAGAAGATTCAACCAAGGGTGGTCGAGAAAATTTAAAAATTATGAAATATATACAAAAAATATATTATAAATTTAGATGAATTTAAAAACTTGAATCACTGGATTCGAAGTTCAAACGAAGGAGAACGAGCGATTGGAAAATTGGCGGATCCAAAAATTCTGAAAAGAGAAAAATCAAGAATATTCCGAAGGAATATTCCCGCATGAACAGTATTGGACAGCAGCCCTGTTCACTGTTTTTGGCCGTGTCGTCGGCGAGAAAAGGCATAGGAAGTGAAGCCAATGGGTTGCTAATGACCCGAGGTACATGTAGGAAGTAACGGCACGTCAAACGGAGCACGGTGACGACGTGTACGGCGAAAATGACATACGGTGTGGAGAGAAGAATAATTTTTGGGAATAGAACATAGAGAAGCAAGGTGAGCATGGCCTAGAACGCGGCGAGGCGAAGCTAGGAAAAATATCGGCTAAGCCGAAAACTCTCTGGAGGTGACGCAATCGTCGTTTGAACGACGACGGTACCGAAACATGAAAAACACAATATCTTCGCGCTGGGTGGAGCGAATCCAAAACCGTCTGACAGGTAACCACCTGGGATGGTTTGACATGTTTTGACATGAATGGATTGTTAAAAGCATTTCCGGACAGGCGGGGACAGGAAGTGCCATTTACGGCCAGGCGAGGTGTCGGGCGCGAAAATTTAGGAAAGATTTTTGGACAAACGGAGGGGAGCACGGCGTAGAATGCGTCGAGACAAACTCAACGCCATGGACGGCTCGACCAACGGACTAGCGAAACACGACGGACAAGACTTTATGTAGCCTACAGGCTGACATCGGCGTTCCGGGCAAACGGGGGAATTAACATGCGAGAGTTGCGGTGAATTGAAGAGTAGAGCGTGTGGATCGTGATGCTCACCTTGGTTTTGGTTGGGCATGCACGGTCGGCCGGTGGCGACGCAAGGAACGCGGACCCGATTTGGCCCACGGTGCCGACGATGCTCCGGCGAAGTTCCGGTGAAGACGAGGTGTGCACCGTGTAGAACGCGACAAGGCGAAACCAACGGTGTGGTCAAACACGGCTGGGCTTCACCAAACGAGGCGCAATAAGCCGAAGAACGCCGCTTGGTACACAAAAATAAAAGTTCGATTGCGCCCAAAAGAAGAGGAGTGAGGACTTGAGATTTTCGGGGTTGAGTGAGGATGAGGAGAGGCTCACGGGGCTCCCTTTTATAGGGGTTGAGGAGGTCCGAGGAGGGAGATCGACGTGGTATGTCTTTGAATGGCATGGTTTAAATCCCGCAAAAATGGGCATCAATGGGAGGGGAAACCGTGGAGGAATGAAAGAGCTTGATGAGGGGAGTTGAATGCAATTTATTTCACTAAAAACTGTTGAGTAAATCATGAGTTATTGAAGATTGAAGAAAGCGCAAACGTTTTTCATGGCCGCTCTGTGCTTCAGTTCTTGCACACGCACGGGAGGAAGAAGGAAATTAGGGAGGAGAGACAAAAGAGAGAAAAGAGAGAAAAAGAAAAAGAAAATTCGAAAAAAATTTCAAAAAATTTTCTAAAGATCCTTGGAACCAGAAAAGAAAAAAAATATTTACGGAATTTATTGAAGTATATTTTAATTTATAAAAATATTTTTCTTTTTCTAGCTTAAAATAATACAATAAATAACAAATAAAGCTTAAAAATCTTAGAAAAATTCATAGAAATTTCTAAACCTATTTTGAACTTATAAAAAAAATGCCAACTAAGATTTACATATTTTTCTTTATAAATTGTTTTTTGGGTTAACAGAAAATCTCTTTTCTTCAAAGTAGAAAATTATGTTAGCGAAAAATTTTAAAATTTTAAAAAACCAAATAACTTTGATTTTTGTTTTAAACTAACTTATTTATTACCTTATTTATTTTATTTTTATTTTATTTTTATTTTTTTAAATTATTTTTCATAAAAATAACCTTTTTTAAAGCCAAAAATCAGGCAATTAAATTTTTTTTAATAACTTAAAGAAACCAAAAGTAAATATTTTATTTTAAATTAAATCAAATATTTTGAAATAAACAGCTGGGCTGTTACAGGTGTGATCCCTAGTATGTCCAGTCTAGTGGATCTCGACAGTGATAATAGTGGTGCCATTGCGCAAGCAAAGGAGCCTAGGTCACACCAAAAGTTCAAACATCTACTTTGGCGCTATCACCTTATCCGTGAGATCATTGATAGAGGTGAAGTGAAGATTTGCAAGGTGCACATGAATTTGAATGTTGCTGATCCGTTGACGAAGCGTCTCCTACAACCAAAGCATGAGGCACACACGAGTGCAATGGGTATTAGATACTTACATAATTGACTCTAGTGTGAGTGGGAGATGATTGTATCAAGTCTATGTTTATAAAATTTTGAATAAGGTGTTATTTGATTCCTTGAATAATGATTGTATACATTGATTGGCAAGTATGTGATTTGTTCGTGAAACTCTTTGTTTTATTTAATGTTATTCTAAAAATCCCTAGTCTTATGTCATTACATGGGACAACAATGATTTATGGACTAGCACATATATTGATTGATGATCATGTTTCACGGATCGTGGATATAGGAATATCAAATCAATAATATGGACACATGTTAGAGAATATGGTGTTGGATTGACCCACTCTGAGACGTTGCTGGGATTGTTATGTTAATATGTGCTATCAAGTGATCTCGAGTGGTATACCTACTGGATCCTTAGACCTGAAATCGCCATTATTTCTCACTATGTATAGTGGTGCACTTTGGGGCTGCCAAACACTACTCCGTAACTGAGTAGTTATAAAAGTGGTCTTCAGGTGTATCATGAAACATGGAATGGGATGTGAGCGGATTAAGATGGAATTTGCCCCTCCTACACAACAGGAGAGATATCTCTGGGCCTCTCGATGTGGTTGGATTAGAGAAGTGCATGGCCATGCCAAGGTGATTAAAGAGTTAATCACAATGTGACTAAAGAGTTAATCATGAGTTGTAATCCACCACAAGATCGAGTGAATGGTTGAGCTATCACAAGGGTGGCACGAATCTCGCCGTAAGTTCGACTGGTATCGTGTGGCAAAGGGATCCAAGTGTGTGTATATCAAGGTTTAGCCGATATGATCTTTATGTGTATTCGAGAGTCAATATGCTCTGCTAGGTGCCACTATTGACTTTTGGCTTGAAAAAGGTTTTCGGGTCATGTCAGTTTACACATGAACCTAATGGGTCACACACTTAAGGGGTTGGAATTGGCGAGAAGCACAAGGCTATTGCTAGGACGCGAGGATGAGACGTTCAGTTCGTGAGACGATCGACTACTTCTTCTTCATCGACGCGCATCTACGTTGGACCGGGCTGCTCTAACTCTTCTTCCACTGCGAAGCATATATAGTGGTAACTATCCATGACTCCCTTACGCGCATGTTTTCTAGTTGAACACGGTAGAAAATCAAATGTTGTAGCTAGCGTAGCCTACCCGTTCTCCTTCAGGGAGCTCATGGGCTTCCAAGCTCAGGAGGAGCCTCAGGAGTAATGAGACATCAAGCACCTCGTCGTAGGCTCACAGCACAAGCGGTGGATGTCGATGTCGATCTCAGCCACCAAAAACGCCACCCCGACGTCGATAGCTGACGGTGAGCAGTCAACCATGACATCCTCATTTGATGGGATGTAGGTGAGCTTACCAGTGAGAGGGAAGAAGGCAGTGACGACGCCGGTGAGTGTAAATCCTATTTTTAGGAGTTCAAATTGCTTGAAATAAAAATTAAAATTTTGAATTGAAATTAAAGTTTATTTCAAATTTCAAACCATTTTTCAAAATTTTGCAAGCCCAAATCCTGCTTGAGCCTATCCAAACCCATCTTTTCCCTCCCCTCCAACCCATTTGGCTTTCGGCCTAGCCCAGTCAACCTATGCCACTCCCCACCCCTACGTCGGGCGTGCCTCACATGCGCTCTGCCCGCACTGTGCACACTCCTGGTCTGCGCCCACCGCGTGGACGCCAGCGTGGCCTGACTCCTATGCCGCTGCAGTGCACAGCCATCCTTTCCCTATGCATCCCTGTACGCCCTCATTCTTGCGTAGCCTTCCGTCGACCTGGCCATGTCCTGCCTCCTCCCCCTCTCCCTCTTCCCCCCTTGAGATGCACGCCCTCTCGCGTCACTCACTGTGCCCGTCGCACCCGCTCCATGTCCTCATCGTGTGCCTAGGACTTGCACTCGACCGTTGCCTCCGCACTGTCTCCTCAGCATTTACTCCCATGCTGCACATTGGCTCTATCCTCCTTGCCCTGTGTTGCACTGAGTGTCGACGCCACCGCCCTTGGCTTCCACCCGCCTTAATGCTGCCCAACGGCTACCCTCCTTCCCCTCATCTATAAAGCCTTCGAACAGTCTCCTCTTGCCCCAATTGACTTCCCACCACTTCCTGTTGGAAATATGCCCTAGAGGCAATCATAGAGATGATGATATTTCGTTGTATCCATGATTTAATAAATGTTCCTTGAATATTACCTTTGTATTGATTAACAAGTATGTGACTTGTTTGTGAAACTCTTTACTTGTATGGTTATTCTAAAGTTGTCCCTAGTCGGAGTTCATGTAAGGACACACGTGAATGATGGATTAGCACATGTATCAGTTGATGACCATGTTTCACAGGTCATAGACATGGAGATATCAAACCAATAATGTGGACACATGTTTAAGACATGGGGTTGGACCGACCCAACATGAGACATAGCTATTATACTTATGATTCTCTCTACACAATGTGTACGCCTTATCCTCAGATCTGAGATTGTCGCATGTAATTGGGATGTGAATCGACCTACTTAGGGGCTATCAAACGCTACTCCGTAACTGGGTAGTTATAAAGGTAGCTTTCGGGTTTGTCATGAAGCATGCTGCAAGGCATGGTCAGTCGAGATGGGATTTGCCCCTCTCTACCTGAGAGAGATATCTCTGGGCCCCTCGAGTGATCGGATCTAGAAATGCATGGCCATGCTACTTAAGGTTAAGAGTTAACCTAGTAAGGGATTTCGAATCACAGGATCGAGAAAGAGTGGTCAGCTTGGAGCTCGACCGAATATCGTGAGACAAAAGGATTGGCATGTACATAACGTTGTGATGGTTCGTCCGATATGATCTTTATGTGCGTTTAGGAGTTGGTACGTCTTGCTAGAGGTCGCTACCAACTATTGACCGAGTAGGTGTACTCACGTCATGTCTAAACATACGTGAACCTATAGGGTCACACACTTAAGTGCTGAAGCCTAATTCGGATTGGATCCGAGTTGGACTGGGCATTGAGTCCTAATGGGCCTCTATTCGTAAAAGCCCATTGTAAGGACGTCTATAAAGGAGGCGGCGCATGGGGTTAGGGATCGGTTTTTCGTGACATCCTCAAACCACGCCGCCACCCTCCCACGCCCTTGTCGCTCGCGCGGATCTAGTAATCCGGCGTGCGTCGCTTCCTCCCGTACGTGTGGATACCTTTGGCAGCGCTGCATCTGTAGCGTTTGGACGAACCGCAAACGAGGAAGTAGTACGACTACTTTGCCCCGACGTGCTGCATCATCTTCCGCACCTGCGCGTCTAGTGGTAAGACCGTGATCTATAACTGCAGTGATCTTGGTTTACAGGTAGAAATTTTTAATATGCGCTAGTGTAGCCTACCCGTAGTCCTTCACTTCCTTCACCGCAAAACTTCTCTTGCCTTCTTTCTTCCTCGGCTCCAACCAAATCCCCATCGCTAATGCCATGTCAATTCTTCGCACCTCCACCCGATTCAAGCCACCTGGAGCACCATAAAGAAACCCTGAAATTGTCCTGGACCACGCTGACCCTCTTCATCCCCTCCACGCGAGCTGCCCTCCTCTCTACCGCCTCGGTCCATGCCGCCAGCCTACTCCATGCCTCCCCGAGCCCTACAATTGCCTCCACTGAGTCCTTCTTAGTCCCTAGTAGCTCCCCTAGTGCGTAATTATTTTTTCTTTACATAGCTCACCGTGGTGCTATGCATACGTGCGTCGCCGCTACTTAGCTTGCCACCAGCCACCTCGTGCACCGAATCAGGCCGCGCCGCCTAGCGTCTATGTGCGGTACGACATGGGCAATCCATTTTTGCCCTCCCCACCGGTTGTCGTGGCTCCCCTCTCAAGGGACAAGCCATACTCTCCTTGGTGGGAAGGAGGAGCACTGTAGCGCCATTTAGGAATAGTTTAAATCCTCATTAGTGTTATTGACCATAGTTAGATTAGTTAATCTCTCACTGACATGCGAACCCATTTCATTGAGTTAGTTATTAACTCTATGACATGTGGGCCCAGCCTGTTTAAGAAATTCTTTTAAAACCGGTTAATTAAAGAACAGCTACTCATAAGTGGGCCCTATTTCACTATGCTCTACAATGATTGGCCTCACCTGTCAGTCCCTGAGCCATTTTCCTTTAGGAAATTAATCTAAAAAGAAATTAAAACTCGAGAGCTTCACTTGTCAGTCTCTATGACATTTTTCAATTAATAAATAAATCAAAAATTAAATTAAATTATGTGGACCCCACCTGTCAGTGAGAGAGAGACTCTCTCCTCTATTTATTTTGGGATTTAATCTTGATTTAAACTTTGAAGAGCCCATTATCACTCATTTTAACTCTAAATTTAATGAAACTTGTTTCTAAATTAATCTAAATTCAAAATCTATTTAATGGCAATGAAATCACCCAATTTAGAGTTCATTTGAATTTATTGGTTTGTTTGTCTATTTATTTGCTTTCCATTGCGATTGTCCGAGCAGAGTACGAGAACACAAAAGAGCCACAGTTCGAGCCAAGTCAAGACTTTCAAGACCAACCTACTTCTGAGCTAAATGAGTCAATGCTTTGATCATATTGAACCTATATTTATATACAAATTATATTTGTTTAAATTATGAAATTACATGCTTTTATTTGTTACACAAATGTATGTTCATCTTAAGGTTATAGATATATGCCTATTCAATGTTGTTTTATTATACACCACCCTTGAACATTGGAATCATATAATCCTTGTCATTCTAGAAACTGAATGGTAACCATACTAACTATAAATTATATTTAAGTGTCATACTTAGTCTTGCTTAAATACTGGGAAAATAAATTGCCCTATCATCAATTTTAATCATGAAACTAGTTTTGGGCAGTTATTGGAGGGAAAGGGTTGGTATGTTGAGATAACTTAGGCCCTGCTCAACTTCTGTTGTCGCTGACGTCCAGCGATGGACGTCGGCTTTTTTTTTGTTATTTTCTGGTTTTTTGGTATTTTTGTGTTTTGTTTTTTCCTATATTCCTTTGCATTGTCCGTGATGGGCTAACATATCGCTTCTATTTTAAAAAAAATTTTAATTTAATTATGCCCAATAAGCCAACTCAGTTACAGTAAAAAATCAGCTAGCTACAATAAAATATCAGCTATAAGCCATCGCTATTCCGAACGCTACCTTATTTTTGTGCTTTTTATAGCCCTAAAACTTGCTTTACTTATCTAGATAGATGGTAAGAATGGCTGGTGCAAATGTAGCACGAGAAATTATGGTTTGTGATAGCACCGCTCAGGTAATTCTAAAGACTGAATCCTGTGATAACCTCCCAATGTAAAATAATACAACCTCGCTCACTAAATACCTATGCGTACTACGACGCCCTAGGAGCTGATGGAGAGTAATATAGAGGAGATTAGAATAGTCTCTAGTAATCTAAGGTTTTACCCTAATCAATCTCTTGCCTGTGACGAGATATACTCTCCCTTTTTGTTATCGCTTCCGCTTTATGTAATGTATCTATTTGATCTAATCGGCTCTTATTGTAAACTTAACACGATGTGGTCTATTTAAACTCTGATATGTTATTAATGAATAGTATAGTTCACGTTATGTATGAAATAATTCAGCGATGTATCTATGAGCAGTATTTACTAACCCATTGAATAGTGCAGTAGTTTCACAGAGGATTCTGGATTAACTAAATCAAGGTCCAACAGCGAGGAAGGCCTTAAGGGACTGGACGAGCAACGGTAAGGTAGGGAGGTGGTTGTTGACGCGTCATAGTTGAAGACGCGTTGTATTAGCTACCATGGCAGGAATGGCACGTCGAAGAAGGAAAGGGGAATGCGCTGGAGATGCGGCGGCGATGGACGCAGCACTGGGATGTACGTGGTGCCAAGGACTTGCCCTGCTCAACTAAGCTTTAGCTTTTAGCTTGTAGCTTCTTAATTTTATTTTTTCTAGTTTTTTAGCTTTTTGGGTTTTTTGCCTTTTCTTTTTCCCTTATTCTTTTGCATTATCTGAGATGATATATCCTTTTTTATTTTTTAAAATTTTACTATGATAAAAAAAACTTATAGCAGCTACAGTACAAAATAACCTCAAAACAGTATAAAATCAGTGAAAAAAAGCACTAAAAGTTATAAATTTAAACTAAAATGAGCCGGACCACTTGGGCACTAAAGCCATTTTCATGGCTATGGACGGAATCGAGTGTTGTTTGTACAAAACCGTACTGGATATCTGTACTGCATCAGTAGGGAGCTAAGGAACCCCCCGTGTTTTGTGTATTTATATCGATATATCATGCTATCGTGAGGATATCCCTGGTTAATCATTCATCTCAGCCAAATCATTCATCTTGGCCAAATAGAAAATCCCTTAATTTATTTGGATAAGGAGTATTTTCATGATGTATTGCGTGTAATAGGTTTGAAGTTAGGTAGCGTTTAGTTTGACGTTGGTTTATGACTTTTTTTACTATAGCTGGCTTATTTCTACTGTAGTTGAGTTGGTTATTTGGTATAATTAAATTAAAAAAATAGAAAAAATAGAAAAATATGTTAGCCCATCATGGACAATGCAAAAGAATACGAAAAAAGGCAAAAGGCCCAAAAAATCTAAAAAAATCCAGAAAAAGATAAAATTACTAAATAATGAAAAGAAGCAGAAATCAGAAGTAGAAACCGACTTTAAACCAACTTAAGCGTTTACTTAAACGAGTCAATCGTCACAAGTCTGACAAGATGTATTGCATGTAACATTTTTAAATTAAAATGAATCATTGAAGTTTCTTTGTACTATCCCAAGCAGTTTTAAAATGACAAGTTGATGGAGTTTCTTCGTATCCCAGTTCAGAATTTAAGATGCCTTGCGTGTAACAGTTTTTAAACGGGTCATCATTTGCCACAAGTTGCTCGAGGACAGATTAGATAGATTATTTACCTAACTGTCTTACTATACAGTATATATATATACAATTTTGGAAATGTGGATAATATTGTAACTCTAAATTTTATTAGGAGGCAAATATCACAAATATCTAATGATGCATAAAGCAATGCTAACAACAGGCAAATCGTTATACTCCAAAAATATATAGAAACGGAATTTAAACTAATCGGTCGATCATACAAATGACTTATAGTTGGGTGTGAGGAAGAACAGGAAGCAGCGCAGACGTGATGCAATGTAGAACGTAGATGACGCAGTGCAGGAGCGGTCGCGCAAATGTGCTGTCCAGAAACCTTATTGCTGCCCTATGAAGGTATTCTCTGCGGTAATACTTCGGAGATAGCTGCTCTCCCTCCTTCTAGGTACACACCGAGGAAAAGGGCCGGGGAGGTTCGATCGCACAGCACAACAGCACAGAAGAAAGTATAGGAAGAATGGAGGTGGAATGCTCTGTTTTCCTGGACGTCTCCAGGCCCTTATAAGGGTGCTGCAGTTACTCACTAGTAACTGCTGTGATTAAACATATTTAAGCACTGGTAACTACCTCTTCAAATCACAGATCAAGCAGTGTTAACTCACTGGTAACTGCATCGTCAAATCACATTATGATATTTAAGCAGTATTATGACTAATTAAAAGGAGAGAGATAATACACGGTTCAGCAAAAAATAAGGTGCACTTGGTCTGCCAAGTGGCGCACCACATCACGACGCGGTCGCGCGTCGCAAGTCACACGATTTTCACGTGTATGCCTTGAATTCATAGCTTTTCGTGATCAAATTTTGCTTGAAATCTCAACTGGTACTAAGTTGCCAATGAACTACGTCTAAACGAGTCGTTATATGGTCATGCTCCCGCATCTGCTCATGAGATTTCTAGAGAATGCCCCGTTCTCATGAACTGCCACCACACAGTTACGCTCAAGTAGGTGTATTCTTTCTAGATATCCTGCAGGCTAATACATTTTCCTCATTTGGACAACAGAATACATTAAAGCTTCATGCTAACCTTCCATACAATTAAAAGTATTTTATTTATTAGGACACGGGTATAATAAATATGTACTCTCTTGTTACAACATCAACTTTTTTTTTCTATTATCTAAGTCACGGGATCGTCGATCAAGAAGGTATAGGTTACCATTGTGATGTAACTCAGATGGCCCTCATTCCTATGTCCATAGAAGCAACAGAAATTGCTTTCTTTGCTAATCTCTTTGTAAAAGGGTCTGCCAGATTTTTCTCAGTGTTAATATAGTTCAAAGTAATCACTCTAGAGTTTTTTAGTTTTCTGACAGAATTAAGCCAATGCTTCACATGTCTAAAGGATTTCATATTAACCTCTGTACTTGTGATTTTAGCCAACACTATTTGATTACCATAGTACATCAGGATTGCCGGTATTGATTTCTCAACCAATGAAAAGTCCAACAGAAGCTCTCTTAGCCATTCAGCCTCAATAGTGATGTGTCAAGTGCTACAAGTCCTGCTTCCATGTTCGACCTCGTCAAAATGTCTGTTTGCAAGATATCCATGAAACTGCAGCACCAGTTAAAGTAAATATATAACCACTTGTAGTTTTGATCTCATCGGCATCAAACTTCTCATAGCATTCTTTAGGTACTTGCTGTAAGTCATACAAGAATTTCAATTATCAGCATGCGTTATTGTCTTGTCCAAAAATAACAAAACCATCCGGTTGATCCATATAGATTTCTTCCTCCAACTCTCCCTTAGGGGGCGTTCGGAATAGCGATGGTTTCTGTTTTCTAGCTAAAATTTTACTGTAGCTGGCTGATTTTTTACTGTAGCTGAGTTGGCTTATTGGACATAATTAAATTTCAAAAAATATAAAAATAAAAGTGATATGTTAACCTATCACGGACAATACAAAGGAATACAGAAAAAACACAAAAATACCAAAAAAACACTACAGGATAAAATCGTGAACAGTAACCCAAACGCCGAACAGTATAAAACGCAGAAGCCGAATGCTCAAAAAAGTCGTTGTAAGCGGCCCCTTAAGCAAACTTGTCTTCACGTCCATTTGATGAAATGTAGACAATAGGTAGAAGCTAACACAAGGAGCACCCTGATAGTGGTTAATCTGGCGACAGGAGAGTAAGTATCAAAGAAATCTTCTCCCTCTTTCTAGGTATAACTCTTGGCCACAAGTTTTGCCATGTACTTCTCAATAATACCATCAGGTCTTAATTTCTTTTTAAAGACTCACTTACATCCTACAAGTTTGCACCCAATAGGACGATCAATGATCTCCAAGTCCCATTAGCCATGATAGAGTCCATCTCGCTACAGACTGTCTCTTTCCAATACTCAACATCAGAAGTTGCATAAGCCTCCAAAAGAGTCTTCGGCACATCATCAACGAGGTATACAATAAAGTCATCACCAAAAGTTTTCTTAACCCTTTGTCTCTTACTCCTATGAGGAGCTTCTGCGACTAGATTATTATCCTTCTCAGGGATATCATAAATTGGTTCAGAAATGATGTAAAGTTCAGAAGTGTGATTATTCTCACTTTCAATACTATCAGTTTGAATAATCTCAGTTCATGAAGTACTGCCTGTTGTTCTCATAGGATAGATATTTCAAAAAAAATAAAGCATCTTTAGACTCCATTATTGCGTTAGCAATAATCTCAGGAGTTTCTGATTTAACTACTAAAAATCTATAGAGCGTGTTATTACGAGCATATCCTAGAAAAATACACCCCCAAGTTCACCAAATATTAACATTAGGTTTTCTCCTCTTTCATCGCTTATATAGAGTAATCTCACTCTTTTTAGTGATTGCTCTGTTTAGAACGAAAGTTGTTGTTAATGTAGCTTCCCCCCAGTATGCTTTAGGCATACCAGAAATTTCTAATATGGTATTAACCAAGTCTATTAGTGCTCGTTTTTTCTCTTAGCTATCCTGTAAATTCATAGACTATTCCATGCTCAAAACGGAATTAGAAGAATTAATGAGAGACGTATTCTCCTCCACGATCATATCTCAATCTTTTTATTTTCTTTTCTATTTGGTTCTCGTCCTTAGTTTTTAGTAAATACACATAGGAGTAGCGTGTTGCATCATCAATAAAAGTTAGAAAATATCTTTTGCCTCCTTTTATAAATAATCCATTTATTTCACATAAATCTGAATGAACAAGATCTAATAGTGTCAAGTTCTTTCCATCCTCTAATCTTTTAAAGGGTTTTCGAGGCTGCTTTGTTTGCACACATGACTGACACTTTGATCCTTTAACAATTTTATATTTTAGAATTAAATCTAATCAGGACATTCTAGCAATACTATCAAAACCAATATAACATAAACGCAAATGCCAAATATTCGCCTCACATTTATTTAAACCAGTTGCAACATTCAGATTATAATAAGACTCTAAAGTATTTAGGCGAAACAAATCTCCACTCTCATAGTATTTATCAACAAAATTTCTGAACTTAAACACTACAATTTGTTGACTCAAAGACTAGCTTGTAACCATCCTTACATAGAAGGGAACCATTAATGAGATTCTTATTTATTGTAGGAACATGTTGTATGTTCTTTAAGTAAACAAACTTCTCTGAAGTAAGCTTTAGATCAACCGTACCAACACTAAGAACACAAGCATGCGAGCCGTCTCCCATTAGCACGGAGGAAGCCCCTACTGCCAGGTAAGAAGAAAATAAGAAAACATCAGAACATATGTGAATATTAGCACCAGTATCAATCCACCAATCAGTGGATTGACATGCTGGAAAGACAATAGGTAAATTACCATACCCTCCTGAAGTCGAGGCCTCGTCTATGATCGCATTGACAATCTTCTTCTTTGGTTGTTCACCATCTTTGTTTTTTTTTGTAGAAGTGACAGTCATTCGCCATATGATCATCTTTTTCACACACAAAGCAGGTTCTTTTTCACACTCAAATCCTTTTTCTCAGCTTTCTTCTTTTTAAAGCTAGTTCTCTTGTTCGGTTTATTGGATTTGTACTTCTTTGCTACAGTCTTTTTCTCTATGAAACTTGCATTGTTCTAGCCAAAGGTGCTGGGTGCACCTTTTGCTCTTACTTTTTCTTCCACATCGAGGGAAACAATGAGATCCTCAATAGAAATCTCTTCCCTCTTATGTTTTAAGCTAGTGGTAAAGTTCCTCCAAGAAGCAAAGAGTTAGCAACAATGCCGCAGCCACAAACTTATGAGGTAACACACAATCTAGGTGCACAATCTCACTGACTAGTAGCTGGAGTTTTTAAGCTTGCCCAACTATGTACTTAGTCTCATCCATGCTAAAGTTAAAAAATTGTTCATACATGTACAGCTACCAACCTATCTCTATTTCTGCATTTGTGTTCTAGTACATCCCACAACTCTGTGGCGGATTTGTAATGCATGTACACATCATAGAGCTGATCTGCCAGAACAGTTAGAATGCAGCCAAGAGCAGTGTTGTTTACATTTTCAAACTATATGAACTGCTCAATCGTAAATAGATACTGCGGGTGGATAACTCACCACAGCCCTAAAGACATGAGTCAAAACTTAGCTCTACTCTGGCATTTACGAAAGTTCTAACCAGAAAACCTCTTAGGTTTCATCGCATCAGAAGCACCAGCAATTGCTTTATTGCAATAAAGTTTACAATATGATTTCTGGGTTGTTAGAAATGTATGCAATATTTTAATTCTAGATTTTACTTGGAGGTAAATATTATAAATAACTAATGATGTATAAAGCAGTACTAATAACAGATAAATCATTGTACTCCAAAAATATATAGAAACGAAATGTAAATCAGTCAATTATCACACAAACGACTTACAATTGGGTGTGAGGAAAAACAGGAAGTAGCGTAGGCTTGTTGCAGTGTAGAACGTAGATGACGCAGTGCAGAAGCGGTCACGCAAATACGCTGCCCAGAAATATTATTGTCGCCCCGTGCAGATACTCTCTATGGCAATGGTTCGAAGATAGCCGCTCTCACTCCTTCCAGGTACACGCCAAGAAGAAGGGTCGGAGAGATTGGGTCACATAGCACAACAGCACAGAAGAAAGTATAGGAAGAATGGAAGTGGAATGCTCTGTTTTTCCTGGACGTCTTCAGGCCCTTATAAGGGCGTTGCACACTGGTAACTGCTTCATTAAATCACAGATCAACAAGTCACATGATTTTTACATAAAAATACGCGAATACACGTACGTGTGTGATTAGCCAAAATCATCATGCTATCTACATCCATAATTCAATGAATGGCATAGACTTTACTTTATAAATTAATTTCTCCTATCTTATTTAGCAATATGATACTAAACTATACATACTTTAAAATAAAAAATGAGCATCACTTATATAGATCTATTTCTAACATATTCATCCCTTTTTTTTGAGCGTTATGGCTAATATACACCTACTCCTACTAAGTAGCATTGGCGTCTGCATTAGTTCCCGCTCCACTGGGAAATTGAGTGAGACGCTAGCTTGTAGTAGTAACTAGAAGCGTATGCGCGGTGTCACGCCGCACAATCTAGTTTGTGTAAACGATTGAGCATTCATAAGCTATAGTTCGTGTTGGTGTAAAGTGAGTGGTATACAGAAACTGGTTTGTCTATGGTGGTAAAGAGGTTAGCATGGATGGTAGAGGGCTGATTGTTACCGCTGGGAAGGGAAAAAATTGTAGGTTAAACTTGAAAGGTAAGCTATCATGTAAAACTATGTAGAAATTAGTATTATATGCTGAGGAGATAAAAAGGTTTGAGCAGTAGTGTGTGCAGAAATGGATGGATATTAGTTGACACAAGGTGAGTCATAATAAAGCGGCATTTAGTAATAATGATTTTTGTTCGTAGGTAGATCATATACGATTATACTTTGCATAATTAAACACATATAGTAAGTAGGCATGAGTTTTTGTAACAGTAAACATATGAGTGATATTGCTATGTTGCAGCATAGAAGGTGGAGTAGAAACTGCAGAGTCGAAGGTGGACAGAAGGCGCCATCTATTGTAAGGCGTTGAATTGCACTGTAGGGGAATCATTAAAAGAGCAGTATTAGTATTTGCGTTACTATGTGTTTTTTTCGTATAATATTGTCTATTTTCTAGTACTATGAGTGTATTAAAAACAATAGTATTGCAAAGGAAAAAACTGAGAGGGCGAAAGGAAGCAGAAAGATAGAGTAGGCAAGGAAATTAGTAAAGAAGTTAGTACCGTTGTAGTGAAATGGATAGGGCACAAAAGCATAGCATATAGAAATTGAGAATAGTCTAAGATATCTGTAATGTAAAAAAAGTATTAGGAAACATAGGAGTGTATGTAGAAAATGGATAAATTAAATGAGTATTAAGGGGGAAAACTGCACTAAGTAAGTACCTTTAGCGGTGTTAATAAAATGGGAATCTATAAAGGATTGGAAAAGAAATTAGTAACTTGTTTTAAAGAAGAATATAGCGAGGTTGTAAGAGGCAATAGCAGAAAAGGGTGAAAAGCAGTGAAATATGAATGGTATAGTAAGTATAGGAGTAAAAGAGTAGAGACTGTGCATAGTTAATAAATAAACTAAGTAGATATCAAAAGTAGTAAAATATCTGGAATACAAAAGTTTGGCATGGAATGGTTTTGGGGAAATCAACGGTTTAAATAAGCAGGGTTATAACAAAGTATGAAGCATACTGTAGAAAATAACTGTATATATGTAAGAATTTAGTAAATAGACTCGTATAGTATAATTCCAAAACATTTATCTCATTCTATCAAAAGTATGAAGCGGGGTTATAACGACCCACTCTATGAAAAAAAATTAACCAAAGAAATTCAACCGCACGTTTAAAGTATAATTCCAAAACATTTATCTCATTCTTGTGAGCTCTTCTGCCTCTTCATTACTGCAACCTTGTGTACAGCCAGAGAAAGCCGGCATATCCATTTCATAACGTAAATGAAGAACCAAGAAAGGACCATTTTGGCGAAGCATCCTAATTACTCGCTTGCCCAACTCTTCTATTTGTGAGGTAAATCTCAGAGAGGCATAATTTATTCAGCATCGCAGTTTCGGAATCTCCGTAGGTAAACCATTGTTTGCTAGCCTAGCATCAGCTCTATTCAAATGGAGAACCTTGTACTTCCGAATCAATGGAAGAAGTTGGCTCAAATTTAATCAACTATTAGCTTACTGAATAAACATTGTGATCCAAAGTAGCCTTACTATAACGCAAGATGAAGCTTACCTGAATATGGTAATAAGAGATATCAGACCAACTGATAGGTGGCGTTGATTGCAACATCTCAAGTTGGACTCTTCGCTTTACCCTTGGGGGCAGTTCTCTCAGCATGCGAACTTCATCTCACAAAGAGGTTATAAAGTGTTCAACATCAAATATATCTTGGAATTCACTGCAGCTCAGAATGGATTACTCATAAGCACAAAACACACTAATATCTCAAGAAATAAATTATGCAATGGAAATTAATATCAAGGTGCCAAACCACACCTTTTCCAAAATGAAGTCTTATCCAACTCTGGCACAACCAAAGTGACATTCAAATGTCTTGCTATTACAACCATGTCACATATCTGATCAAAAAAAATAGAGAAGATAGGGAGCCAATGTTGAAAGCCAAAAGCTGTAGTGCACATTCCTAAAGAAATTTCATCAATAGAGAATAGGTGCTTTCCAATACTTACTGCGGCTCACATTTGGTTAAGCCCGTCATTGCATGAAACCATCAAATAACCATTGTTCCTATAGATTCCTGGATGACAATGACAGCAACAAAACATCAGTGGCAAACGCAAATATAGCACACGCATTACATACCGTAGGCAAAGCTGTACTGGTAACAAATAAAGCATTACTATTGTAGTGATGTACATTGAATATTTGAGTGGAAACAGGAAAACTGAACATACTTTGCCCGTTAGCCAGTTGCTCGGCCATGTAAATACCATTTTCCATGTGGGGAAGGATATACAATTATCAATGAAAATAGAAATCAATTAAAATAGAATGTGCAAACATGTACATTGGTGTAGAAGGAAAATCAATAGGATTCTCCTTTGTTGAATTACCGGCTAATTGAACAAACCAAGGGTTCATTTACAAAATATAAATGCTAGAGAAGGTCCAGCACAGTTAATTCACAGACGGATAATGATAGGATATCTTTTGCTATCCATGTGAATAACGATAGGATATTATGGAAAACAAAAACATCAATTAGAGTCATGAATGATTGCCACCCATCCAAGCATATGCAAGTATGCAACCCACCTAAAAAGTATGATCCTAACATGGAAATAACCCAAAACGCAAATCCCAACCCCATGTGCAGACTACAACGACCAGAAGAACGGAAACTCCTGACCTACCAATCGAAGGGAGATCCCAGGTTGCCCAATCTTACACGATGCAGCACAAATTTCTATCTTCTGATAGCTCAAAAACTAATAATCATTCAGCAAAAGTAGCTATAACAGATCATGTTAAGCTAGCAATACCCACAACATCATTTTCTGCTTGATCACACAACTACAATAAGAGGTACAAACAGTTTAAATGTCAAGCAAAGAAAAAAGAGCGTTATTCTTAACCAAACAAGGACTTACAAATTACTATCAATTAGAAAGCAATAGTAAAATATGTACTTCAGCAGGTGACCATATGGGAGGAGCTATGTCTACTCATTGTGCTAGTTTAACACAAACAGTTTCAGCGAAAATATGAGTTTGCTTTCCTGATAAACGAAACTAAAATTTCATCTTAAGGAGTGATAAATTGAATATTCCACAAACAAATTTGACAGACTGACAATGGGACCTATAGAAACATGGTCCAATTAACAATGGTATGCAACAATGTGGCATGCTAATATGAGAAACAGCAATCTTATACGAATAAAGGCATTCACACATCTAGTAGCATGATCTAACAAATCGCAGGTACTACCATAACAAATCTAATGAGATTTCATCTCATGCAGTGTTATCCAAAATAAAAGGAGACAGGAAGCCCTGATTTTACCTGGAGTGATCGAGCTCCGGATGAGGCTAAGCAAGCAAGTAGAAGCACGCGCACTGGTTTGAGACTGGGGTGGTCGCGCCTCGCGCGACGTGGCTAACCAAGGGTCGGGATATGCCGTTGAGCAGCGGCCCGCGGGCCTGGAAGGGGATGCGGTGGGCGCGGCGGGGCTGAGGGTTCAGGGGAGAAGGCGCGTCGACGAGAAGGCGGTGAGGAGGGGATCGCCGGCGGCTTCGACGGAGGCCCATGCGGCGTCGGGGAGGCGCCTCGATCTCGCCGCCATGTGGGGGGTGGCGACGGGCGGAGAGTCCCGAGCGAGCGGAGATGCATGTGGGGGGTGGCGACGAGCGGAGAGCCCGGCAGCTGAATCGGCTGCGCCATCGGGTAGCTCGGGCTTGGCACGGCGCCGTACTGCGATATCTGCGGCGGGGGCGACGCGCCAAGCGGGCAGAAGGAGGGGGCGAAGGTGGCTGGCGCGGGGGTGAACCGCAGCGCGACCGCCGGAGGGGTGGAGACGGGAACGGCGGCACGACCGCCGGAGGGGTGGAGACGGGGGTGGATCGGGTTAGGGTTTGGTGTCGGGGGGTTGGGGGTTGCACTGCGGTGGCGGGGGGAGTAGACGGCGGCGGGTCAAGGTTGCCAGGAGGAGACTGGACAACGGTGGCGCGCGCTCTTCTCGAAGATTTCCGCAGCGCGGCTTGGTAACCAAGAAGAGAGCCGCGGCTCGCTAACCACGGAAGAAAGAAGCCGCGGCTTGCTATCGAGCGCATACACGCGGCAGACGGAGCAGAGGCGAGCGCGTGCGCACGCGTCAGGTGCGCAGGGAGCGAGTGTGACGTGGCTACGCGCGCTGCCCAGGAACCCCCTGAGGTTTAATATACGGATGCCCCCCGAGGTTTAATATATGGATGATTTTTTTCTGGCACGATGTTGGTTTGGCGCACGTCCTATGTCTTAGTGTCTGCTAATATAGCTTTTGATTTTAATTTATAAATAGTAATAGTTTATAGAGAAGTTTATAGAGAAATATACATATGTGCGATTTTGATCGATGTAAATGAAATCATTATAATATATACTCGATTAATTAGTAGATCTTTATTAAAAAGATATTTCATTTAAACAAGCAGCTTTTAGAAATCAAGGATGGACTGATATTCTGGGCACGCTGTGAACTTTTATGTCAGCTTGGCCACCTAGGCCCTAGCTCACAAACATCCGATCCCTTGTACCCTCAACCAGCAGTAATTGATTTTCATACGTACGCAAGCTAGATCCACATGAGCATAACTGACATGCGGCTATTCACTACGAATTGATATCTTAATTGACAAAAAAAAAGGCCCTATTTGAAATGCGGGAGAAAGATATGTGTGTTTTAGAAAATAAAAATACCTAAAGAAATACAAAGGGGTATGTGCTACGCATGAATCTTAAGAGCAATGTGGGGTCAAATTTGCTTTTCCGCCGGCCTTTTTTTTTTCGAGACAATGGAAACTTCCATTGCAAAGATGCAGCAGTCAAATCGCTGCTCACCATCTTACATACAAACCGAGGGAAATCCTCTGCCCACACAACTGGATCAGAGGATCCTAAAGCAGCGCCAAACTTAGCTAGTGCATGCGCAACCTTTTTACATTCTCTATTGCAATGCATAACATTAGCTATATCAAACTGGAACAATAACAGCTCCTTGAGTTCTTCGTAACAAAAAAAAAATCAATCTGTTCTGTCCTCACGTCTCCTCCCATGTTCTTCTCCAGGTTGCGCTGCCGTCCTTTGTGCTCCTCCATCCGGCGGAGCTACATTATAGGGTCCAGTGTCACAGGACACTAGATTCAAAAATTATTTTTGCAAATATTAGCATCTCCATTCCATGCGTGAACCCCCTAGCATAAACTCGGTGCACTCGGTCTCTTCTCTGAAACTAAACGAAGGAACCACTAGCAAGCTAAATTTTTAGTAGCTAGCAGTAGTCTATGAGGAGCATCCACTATCCCTCAACCCACGAGGTAACTAGAGCAACTAGCCCTTGAGCCGGCACAAGAGGGAGGACTGCAACAGATAATGGTGTTTATTTAATTAATCCTAAAGCATGTCATCTCACACAGCCCTCTACGTCTGTTCATCTCGTAAGGTCAGGTAGAAGATATGCACCACTCCTGCTACTGCTACACCCAGCTAGGTAGCAACCGTTCATTAGAAAATGAGAGAAATCGATGCCACTGGTCGCCCTTGTTTGCCATCTGGCTATAGTGCTATCTGGTCCTTGTTGCCTCACGCTCTCGTCAACTGAAGGAAACTTAGACCAACTTAATGAGTATGTACTTTGCTCTAAATTTCTCTCAATTATTCTATTTTGTTTAAAGAATAGGGGGATAAATTTGTGAGTTGGGTTTTCAATGTGATAATTGTTGATTAATTTTTGTCAAATTGTAGGTTTAAGACTTAGTGTTTCAATTTTAGTTTGTGCAATACTGTCCTAGCTCATGGCAAATTAGATGAAAAATGTAGTATTTGACTACAGTTAAGTAAGTAAGCCACTTTACATATTTTTCTATTATATTATTCTTGAATTGTTGAACATACAAATATCTAATTGGCCTTTTTGAATTATTTGATGATGATTTCATGAATGATATTTGTTATGTGGAGAAAGAAGAATTGTAGAAAATTAACAATGATATTGTGGTTCAGTGCTTTATGAATTTGAAAGAATGCAAATACTAAAAGGTAATACTTTTACTTATATTTGATCATTCTAGTTTGTTTACTTGAAAATTTTAAGTAATTTTATTCTCTTTTATAGGCTAATGAGATCGGATGATATCTTTTACTAATGCCAACCAACTTTTTTGTCTGCGATTTAGCACTTAGTTTCTTCAGTTTGCTGCAATTAACCAATGTTATTATCAAACTTATTTATTTTGGTAACTATTTCAATCATTACTTCTTTATCATCATACACATATATCGGTTATATTGAAGTATTGATGTTAAAAATTGTTGGACATATTACTATTTGACATAATATTGATTAAAAATTATATATATTGTTATATATATATATGATGAAGTGATGAACCCTGATTATTTTTGTTCTAGTTACGCTCCTGAGACGGCCCATGCCGAGCGCCCCTCCGCTGCACCCCTCCACCTCGACGGCCACTTCACGGTGATGTCTCTCCTCTCCTCCCCTGTTCTTCTCCAGGTTGCGCTGCCGTCCTTTGTGCTCCTCCATCCTAGGCGTCCCATCCCCAGCGCCCCTCCACCTCGACGGCCACTTCACGGTGCTGCTATAGGTTCGTTCAGATCCCTTAATTTTGTTCCTGTCTTGGTGGCGTAACTGAAATAATGGAGAACATATACTATAGTTTAGGTTCTGGACCAGAGATAACCCGTGATGTTCTTTCTAATTGCATATTAGTCTTTTGCTTGTTTTTTTTTTTTTTTGTTCTGACGTATGTGGTGCATGTGTTCATCTCGTTAGGTTCCCTTAAACAGTAATTAATATTCCTGCTTTGGCTGTATTTGCGTGAGGAAAAAAAATCAACAATGGCATATTTGATGATGTTGTATTTAGTCACTGTACTTGTTGATTATAAATGATGCAGTTGTTGATTATAAATGATTCCTTAACTAATATGATTTTTTAAGGCAACTTGACCCGAGGTAGTGCATATTTTGTCAACTTGACCTAAGATAGTCCTGCTACTTATGCCAACTTGACATAATAGTGCATCTTTTGTCTCTTCTTTGAGATCATATTTACTTCACACGGGATTATTTACCTAATAAAAATTAGAAAATTGTGTAGATGGCTCCGAGTAAGACATGGATAAGTCTGGTTGATGATCGACTAAATATGGAATACTTGGATGGGGTAGAGAATTTCCTTGACTGTGCCTTCAGTAGGTTGGGTGGTAGGGTTGAAATTCGATGTCCATGCATCCGATGCTGCAATACATACTCTAGGTCTCGTGAAGAGTTTTCTCATCTGAAAGTGTACGGTATCTTTGAGAGCTATACCTTTTGGTACCACCATGGTGAAGTCTTGGAACTTCAGACAAATTTAGAGGTTGAAGGTGAGGACGACTCGCAGGAAGTTAGCGAAGAAGGATATGATGGGATGAAAGAGCTGGTGATGGATTTGTTTCCTCGGTGCAACAATCTAATCAGACAAACAGCGAGTTCACCATCTACTGATGAGGGATTCGAAGAGGAACCAAATGTTGAAGCTGCAAAGTTCTACAGTTTAATTGACAACTATAACCAGATTACCAAGGTTCCAATACCTCTAAATTGTCTGCTCTAAATTGTCTCACGCGCTGCCGCTGAGCGCTGCCTCCCTGACTACTACCGATGCCGCTTTCCTGCTGGCTGCTGTCGCCAGCCAACAGTACTGCCCTCGCCTCGCCCACGTCGCCGCCGGCAGAGGGGAAGCCGATGGCCAACTGCCACCGGCCGCGCCGTGCCTGCTCCCATGCCCTAGTGGTTGGCGCCATCACTAGAAATATGGTCGTTGATATTACATAATTAACGATGATACACTATCCCGTCATTAAAGAATTAACTACTAGAAGTTGTACGTGATCATTAATACTATCAACGACGGGGCCAATGACTTTTAGGGTATGTACAACCCACAGACAACTGCTATCTTTATCATGCCAACACAGCAAAATCATCTGACGTGGACTGTAATTAATGAAGAGAGAGACACAAGCCGTCCTCTCGCGAAGAGACGGCCCGGGCTCGTGCTCCTAGGCGAAGAGACGGCGTTACGAGCGTTGTACGAGCCGTTTTTTACAAGCTGTTTTTTTGTTGTCTTTTTTGATGAGATTGCAGACAACTAAATAGACAACACATTGTACAAGCTGTTTTTTTGTTGTCTATATGTGATATATATGTATATATGACAGCAACCATCTAAACTGTTGTACATACCCTTAACGATCATATTTGGACTTTTAATGACTACATATCCCGTCATTAATAATGGCTTTCGTAGTAGTGCTCCCCTCACCGTGTAGATCCCGATGATCCTGCTGGCCTTTGCCCCTCGTCCGCTGACCTTCTTGCGTTCCTGCCTTCCTTTGCCCCAAGCCCCGCACCCTCGCCTTACCAGATCCGAAGCCCCACGGTGAGCTTTTCCAATTCCTCCCCTTTCCTTCTTCTATTCCTCTACCATGGATGAAATCAAGCCAGCGACGGTAGCGACGCTTTGTGTTGGTGCTTGCGCCGGTGCAGGGCAGAGCTTTGGCCATGGCAGCAACCCGAGGTGCTCCATGGTGGCCATCCCCGGTGGCGAGGGAGAAGATGATATCCCCAATGACCCTCACATCTGGCGAGGGACCTCCTGATGGACATGCCTGATGATTTTGCTTGGAGGAAGGAGAAGGAAGAAGAAGATAAGGCAGGGGCAAGACGGTATTTGCATAGCCACTTCACGGTTTAGCTAGTCAACAATGGCAAATAGGTTTTGGAAATGCGATGGCACGTAAGAAAGAGATCACTTTACAATAATAGTTCAGTGATCCAAAACAATTACAATGGCATATAAATTTATTTTCCCTTTTTCTATCGTCGTAGGCCACGTCTGGCTGCTCCAAAACCTAACTTGACCACTCCCCACCCACCACATGCACACGTTTTCCTGTCGTCGTCGTAGGCCACGTGCGACTGAGCACATTTTTTTTTCTGTCGTCGTCGTAGTCAAGAAAAAAAAAGGGTTTTCTGATTGGTGAAGGACGTGTGTGGTAGATTGCTAGAATCAAATGATGAAAATTTAGATGCAATCGATGGCTCAAAAGTTTCTGACTGGCGAAGGGCTCAAAGGCAAGGGGAAACCTGATGAGATAGATCGAGCTGCAACGTGCACGAACGAACAGCGCTAGTGCGGGGAGGAATCGCCCAGGAGGCAGGCAGGCAAGGCCTCTCATCTCCCAGGCCGCGCGCGAATTAGCTGCCTGCTACGTCCGCTTCTGGACCACAGCGAAGCAGTGACACCTTCCTGGGAATCCAACTCCCCTGCTTCTAACAATGCATTGCCCGAGTGTGATTCATACTGCAACTTTATAGTCATAATAGAAGTACCTACTCTTTCAACTCTACGAGTACCTTCTCTGTTCAACAAATCTAACTCTCACTGCATCTAACAATGCATTGCCATAGAGGAGGATCTATCCTCCTTCCGCGTCCGCAGATACATCGTTTCCTGGCAATCCAACTCAATCAATCACCTTCGTGAAACCCTGGCGTCTCGCAAAAAGAACGCTACCATCACATCCGTCGGAAAGGTTCATACTTGTACAGCCCATTCAAGTCGGAAAGGTTCATACTTGTACAGCCCCATGTGATGATCGAAACCATCTATATGATGCGATCAGATGAGAGGGCCTAACTCTCATCGTGCTGCATTGCCTTCATTACATCAACAAACTCGTGTCCTATAGCTCCATACACGGCTTCACTGCAGATACATTTCTGCGTATACTGGACACTGCAACTTATACCTGTCTGCAATATGTACAATACCGCTGTAACAAACTGGTTCTAAATTTCTAATAGATCGGAGAAGTTGAGGGTGTGATGGCTTAGTCCCCAAATCCTCATGCAGATTTGGCAAACCCAATCCTGTTCTCACCGAAGTCGAAGACAGTGTGGTATGCTCCCATGAAGACGTCTCCAAGTATCCTGCAAATTCATAAGCCGCAGTATCAGATTGCATGTTGCCGGGGGCGGGGGGCAGAAAAGGAAGAATCAGTGTGGAGTGCCACTTATTTCATATATGCTGCGTACCAGAGCGGACCGCGAGGGGGCGGTACGTCGAATGCCATGAACCCACTGATGCAAATGGTTTGGCCTGCTTGCTCCAGCTTTACTATGTACTGGAACACAGAGACAGGGAGGTAGATCTTATATATGAACAAGGGATATAAAAAAAAGGGCTAAAGGCAACGGCTACGTTTGAAGTTAGCATCAGGCCAGACAGGCTGGCCAGTAGCATGATGAACTTTGCCAACCCTCAAAAGTTCAAGAATGAAGTGAACTGCACCAGTATTTGGTTAGCTGCTTCTTGATCATTCTCAATTCAAGGTATGACGTGTCCAAGAATGAAGTGAACTTTTTTTTGTGAATAAGAATTAAGTGAACTGCGCTAGTATTGTTTTGAGTTCACTGGGATCAAGTTTGGAAATTGTAAGAAACAATTAATAGTAGCAAAGAAATAGGTTGAGCTGATTGACGTGTTTCCCCCCAAACCAACACAGACATTTAAGGAAATGAGATTGTGTTTCCGAAAATAATAACAACGCTATAAGTTCAAGAATGAGCCAAGTGTAACTAGGAACTCACCTGCTCTGGTGTTAACGTGAAAGTTTTGTTTGCTATGGTGAATGAAAGATTTGGCATCTTTGAGATCTGATGACAATCGACAGTTGATTCACCGTTGGGGCTCGGGAGACGCTCACAGAGCTGCAATGCACATTGGAATTGGAATGTCATCACATTCTTCATCACTTCACAATCAGAAAAACTGGTGTGACATAACTAAGGCAGTAGTACTGACCTGATTAGCATACTGCAAAATGAGCTCTTTCGTTTGGTTCTCTCGGAGTTGATTCTGTATCCAGATAACAGCCATCTCACAAGCAGTACAGAAAAGATCAGAACCCCGCTTTTCTTTCTCAACGACAGATTCGATTTGGTTACTGCATAGTTATTTGTGAAACATGTCATGAGGAAAGGAAAATAGACTAGTAGTAAAATGAGAACTACAACTTCATGCATATGTTGAGCTAACCTGACAGAATGAGTACCATCAAACACACAGAGACCGATCTGAGTGCACACTTTCTGCGGGCTTGTCTGCTCAATAACAAAAAATGTTCTATAGTTAGAGAATTCAAAAGCAACTTAAAAAAAAACATGCATCACAACAAAATTTCTCCCGTTGTTCAGATAACAGAGGGGGAACCAGCAAGCGAACAAACCTGTGCTATGAGCAACTCAAGGATCATCTCTCCATACTCTCTCACTACTTCTTTGCATTCTGTACTGATAATTCCCTCAGCCCCAATTGCATGATTCACTTGAGCCACTATGGTCTGGAAACAATATTAAATGAAAATATTTCAGTTGTGCCGTAATTCCAGAACATGTCCAAATGCACATTCTACCACTTAGGGATCCAAGAACACATACCGTTGGGCCGGCGAGCAGTGAAGTCCCTGAGTCAACAATAGCGGCACAACCACCAGCACAGAAGCCAGTTGAGTGGCCATCAATAAGAAGATCCCCCATGTCAAACTGCCAGTAGCCTTTGCGAGTAACAGGAACATATGCATGGCTCCCCTTGTAGTGTTTTGGGTCTACTCCACCGAAGACGAGCTCACCTCCTGTGGATGCATCAGGATCACGGTTAAGCCAGAACGAGAAGACGTCCTTTGCAATCAGTTTCTGCTCCTTCATGCTCTGCCTGTTTGTTGCATACAACATACAAAAGGGTATTCAAGCAACAGCATTGCTGAGGTTGTGACACATTGAGAATCTATTAAAAGGCTTGAATATGTACCAAATTGGAGCAGCTCCTCCCACAGAGATCTCAGGAAATCCAAGGCCAAGTATACCATCAAACTTTCCAATGATAAATGTAACACTTGTTTCACGGGTTGTCTCAATAAACTTCTGAAAGGACAATGAAACTACAGCATTAGTACTCATGCATATAAATGTTTTACTGAGATACTCGTTCAACAATCACCTGATTTTTGACAAAAAGATCACCAACTAACACACCGTCCTCACTGAAGAAGCCAGCAATTGACCCAGAGCCATAAGTAATTTTGCAAGTTTCTCCTGAACAATTTGAATAAGAGACATATTTCTGACTTGCTAAAGGAAGAACCAAAATTGAACAGAAGCGAAGTATTCTGTATTTCTGTCTTACCATTCTTTTTGTATGTGCTTGACTTGGTTGACTTGTATCTGTGGTGTAAGTAGCATGCTATCTGGAAAGCATAAACATCAAAAAAAAACGTCAAATTTTCTGCATCTATCTTCCATTACTCAAAACATGTGCCATAGTATCATATGTCTATTAGGTAATAAACTTACTGAAAAATAGCATTTTGACGACGGAACCCACAAGTTGGAGCTTCCGGTGTCGAATATCACAGTGAAGTTCTGCAGTGGCGTGCCGATGCCAATCTCTCCAAAGTACTGAGTGTCCAGGTAGTTGTCCAAAGGAACTATGTCATCGCTTGAAACGCCGAGATAGTGGCGAGAGCCATCAGACCTCAGATGGCGGCCCTCCTGCCTTGCCAATTTTGCAGCAGTCAAAGTTTCCTTGTCCAGTCTCTTCTTGTTCAGGTTGATTCTTAGCAATCCATCGGAGGAAGCGTGAATCAGCAAGGCACATGACAGAATCCATAAGCAAGTGACCAACAAAAGATGCTTCTGCCACATGGCCCCAGAACTCCCTGAGGAAAATAAACCCCAATTAGGATAAGACTGGCATGTCATGTGAATCATCAATGAATCGACTAATAGCTTATTCACTGGAAGATTTACAGCAGCTTAAAACAAAAACCGTGTAGCAGTAGCCATGACAAGAAATTGAACACGATTAAACAGATTTTGATCGAAATCAAGTAAAACCCCAACTATATGGTTTAGATCTATTCTACTATCCGTTTGGTCTGGTAACAGCACAGCCATGAAATCGAAGAACTAATAATCCTAGCAGCATATCAAGAAAAGAACAAAAACAAGAAAACGTGTTAAAAGAGATAATCAAGAACTCCTAATACGGTATGGTCGACAGTGAGCATCACAGCAAACTGAGCAGAGATATGCAAGGCTGCTTACTAGTACATAAGAACAAGATTAGGAACTCCAAAGTGGATAATAGCTCAAATATCTGAACTGGAGAGTGATGGACTGATGGCAAGTAATTAAGCAGCTAGCTAGGCTGATGGACTCATACCTTCCTTGCGCTGTTAGCTTCCCAAACCTGAAACCAGTCTATCAGAGAGAGAGAAGGGAAAGCTAGTGGAGAACTCGAGGGGAAAGAGTGGATGATAAATAGGACACCAATCAGACGGAGGTGTTAGTCGTGTCGCACTGCTAGAAAGCACACAGCCAAAGAATGTAATAGAAGCTTGCTCACTGGTGTTCCACTGACATGTGGGGTCAAATGCAACTGGCCTACATGTCAAGGACAAGGTTCTTCAGTGCGAAGTAGACAGAGGATGAAAGGATGGTTCTTCTGAAGAAATAGTAAAAAGAGCCTGTGATGATACAAAGTAGAGAGAAAGGATGGAAGGGGATGAACGGTGTTAAGAAAATCAAAGGAGAAAGCGACAGGATGGTGACTTGGTGATGCCTGATGGGTTGACGCAGAGATATTTATTTATTTGAGCTACTTCAGAAGTTGGCAATTAAATGGATAGGCTAACAAAGAATATGCTACCAGTGGTTCCTCACAGAGATTTTTTTTTTTGTTGTTGTTCCTTTTTGTCTGAAATCAAGACCTTTCTTGTACCCTTTGGTCTGAAATCAAGAGGAAAGCCCATGGAATATTTAGAAAATCCACAGCCTGCAAAACAAGGAGGCAGGTTGTTTCACATACTTCCGATCAAGAAGGCTGCTTTACAAACTATGCATATGTTTTGTGCCCCTGAACTGTTACGTTTTGTCATGCGTGTACGTGTAACAGCTGCAAGAGCTAGGAGAATTTTTGTGGCATCCATGTTTCTAAAATTTAGATGATATATGTTAAGTGTAGAAACACAGGCCCAATAAACCAGTCCAACAGGGAGAAAATATGTTACGTACAGGATTAAACACGTTCACACACCTTGCACTTACACAGTACGGCACATTTTTTTTGAGGAAGTACGGTATAAATGAAGTAAAGAAATACAGGCTCGTATCACATCATGCCGTCTACAAGATTTTCACTGTTTAGCGATTAAAACACCGTAGCAGCGATTAAAACACTGTAGTACTTTTGTTACGTAGTAAAAAAAAATTTGTTTTTTGGTTTTTTTGCGTTCCGTTTTTTTTTCTCATATTCATTTACATTGTCCGCACTAGACTAGCAAACCGTTTTTATTTTTATATTTTTTAAAATTTAATTATGCCTAACATGCCACTCAGCTACAGTAAAAAATCAGCTAGCTACAGTGTTTTTTCAGCAAAAACTAAAAACCATCGCTATTCCGATCACCCCCTTAAATGCTGCTCATACAAATTTGCCATTTGCAGTCTTGCATAGCTAACGAAAGGAGGTGAATTTACCTGAATAGAGTAGTGACTCAACGCAGAACAGAGTCAAAATGCCACCAACGGGGAGCATCGTCGCGCTCTCAACTCTCTACAGGACGGCTCCAAATTGCTGCGCTTGGAATAAATGCTCCCAGAACTTGTGTTTCAACCATATACAACCATATAATGCATTCTCCCGGCCATGGACGAAGATAGAAATATACAATACAATGGCTAGGTAAACAGGGACTAGCAATCTGTACAGGACGTTGTTCAGAGTGTTGGGCAGCACTGTGGAAACAGCCACTTGATCAGATCGGTAGAATGACGATTTGCTGTGCATAGACTAGCATTTCCGATTCAGTAACCAGCAATCAATCTACAATGGCTGCAAATCTCCTTAGATTCAGATTATTCTTGCATTACAGATCGAAAATGAGGGAAACAAAGACATGCCAGTGCGCATTATTGTCACGACTCACGGACAGATCGCAAATACAACACTTGTCAGTTTCTGAAAGTACACTACATCAACTGGCGATGCCATGGGACTATGGGAGGGAAGAACTAGATCTCAGTGCAGCACTGGCTGTGGCACGATCCACACCTAAGTAGTTGGCCACAACATCTTCAAATGGAGTGCTGCCTGGCCGAAATGTTGTCACGCCAAGGTTTCTTGCTGCAATCATAATTATGATAAATCTGTCAGATCATAATACGTTTGAAATCAGATTAGTAATGAACAATCATCATACTTTGATCATTAGCACATATCAAGAGCCTCAGCCAAAAGTTCAATTGTCAGCATAATCACTGATCATGAAAAAGACAATCACAAGTTCAAAACAGCACCGAAAGACTAGCTGTGTGAAACTTGGACGTCCATAGACCATGTTTGTCAACTATGGAACTCTTGACGTACCTGACAGGATTTATATTCTTGGAAAACAGCTTGGTTGTCAAATCTATATTAAGTTTGCCTTAATCCAATAAAACTTGTAAGTGGATATAAGAATATAGAGTGCAATATATACAGTGCTCTGATTTCCTCACTAACAATTATCCTCGTGAGCAGCTGCTTTTGCCCCCATAACCTCATTCTTTTCCATTTTTCAGTCAGCTTTTGGCTTCGGCTTCTCTCAGTCAGTACTATTCAATACTATTCATCAGACCTACCAGCCGCAGCCAAAAACCATCATCCGCAACAAAAAAGAATAGGGCCTTTGAAAGGGCTAGTTTGCTTCTGAAAGAGCTCCCTACTCTTTATGTACTAGCAAAATTACAGGTAAATATGGCAAAATGATTCCATAGTGATCACAAAATCAGTGAAAGAGAAACCTTGGCAGCTTGGCATACAACATAGCTAAAGGCACTCGTTAAAACACAAAAATGTATAGTGCTACAGCATATTAATACTTTTTGCCATTTTCCTGGAACAAATCACTACAACAACCAGTAAGGTTACCCAGCATGCACAGATCAACTTCCATATACTTATCAACTCTAGTGATCTTTTATTATGATAAAAACTTCGTATAATAAATGAATGCTCCTTAAGTACACTTTTATATGAACAACACAAGTTCACAGTCAGATAAATTAGACAGAAAGTTCCCATCAGATATCTGAGCGACAGAAAGTTCCCATCAGATAACTGAGCTAACATAGCATACATTTTGCATTCTTCGAGTTAGCAGTCACAAGCAGCTGCGATTCAATTACAAAATGGAACCTCTAACCTCACCAGTGGGAGACCACTCCAATCTCACTAGCATTTTGAAAATCAATTATCTTTTTCTTACAGGCAATTCAAGCCATTTGTTGACTCACAATAACTTGTACAAAGAATCAGCCGAATGTTCCATATTTAGAAGTTATAATATGGGGAAACTAAAGGATTTTGTTTATCTCACAAGTCAGGAGAAAAAATACTCAGGAGTACTCAGCAATCAGCATGGCTGAAAAGCCCTCATAGTAATGTGACACTTGTGACTTGTTGTGCTATAGCATCTCTTTGGCACTTTTCAACAAGAATATGCTACTGTCTCAATCATGCATAGAACCATTTGCTGACAAACATTTTTTATGTTCTATTGGTATACGAGTACATAAAACTTCGAAGTTCAAGAGACAGGTAAATTGTGACACTGTAGAATGTCACACACATGCACAGGACAGATAGTTAGTGGGATGTAAAATATAGGAAAGTTAAAGGCAATGAACCACAGTGAGAACTGAGAGTTCAAGTTTTATGGCCTGGGAACATTCTCAACGTAAGTTTGTGCATTGCAGTAGTTTGGCAACCAAACATGGATGAAGGAAAAGGATTTCTCTGATTACATATCGTCTTGACCTTCAAGTTCAATTTTCTTCACAAATACAAGGTAAAAAAAAACTATTGGACGTTGGTAGCCATTGTTCATGTGGTTTATTTCAAATCAAATTTTCTTGATGCAAATACTGAATACTACAGTTGACTATTTTGTTGCAATGTCAAACAAAATTTTGGGCAGTACCTCTGCAACCATTAATCATCAACATCAGCTATCCTAAATGTTGTATAATATGGAAATTGTGAACGTGTAGATATACTAATAGCATATACACGTAAATGAACTTAAAATCCAGTAAATGAACTAATATCCTTGTAGAAGCATGCCTTATATTAGGCTACTAAACCCAGTATATAAACAGAGCATCTATGGTGTTGTTGGAGTCTTCAATAAAATTGAAAAATATTATATAAACCATGGCAAGCCGTCGTGATTGATGAAGAAATAAGAGTCAAACAACAAAGATAAATAAATGATTAAAGCGAGGCCAATTTCAACAAGAGAGTACCTTCTCAGAAGGTCGCAATTTGCAGCTGGTGAACCCATCAGCAACAAGCTTATTGACAGCATCTCTCAGCCTCTCATACTCCTCCCTGACATTGTAAACCTGGTGTGAGATCCTCACATACCCTGTCACTGGATCACCATTCTTATCATTTGACATCTCTTGTATATCCACCCTTCTTGAATTGTAGTATATTGGCACCTCCACCTTGAAATCATTCCTCAACATAGTCCTCACCCTCAGAGCGTCATCATCACTCTCAATGCCAAGGCAACCGGGCATCCCGACCATAACCATGCTTCCGCACAATTCTGGTGCTGAGCCAAGAAACGTCCCCCATGCCTCAGCAAGCATCATACCCATCTCGATCACCTTCTCATGGTTCCGTTTACGTATCCCATCAATCCCACTCTCAAACCGGTTCACAAAGTCGATAGCCTCAGGCACAACAAGCTGGGCACTGTAATCCCTTGTCCCAATCCATCCACTCTCCATAGGCAGCCCATTGCCATACTCGTGCGACACAACAGGGTGGTGGAGCTGGGAGGCTATCGGGTCATCTTTGCGGGTGTGCAAGAACGCCACGGCCGGGGGGCAAAAGAACCACTTGTGGAGGTTGCTGGTGTAGAAATCGGCACCAATATCACGCACATCGACAGGGACCTGCCCAATGGAGTGCGCAGCGTCGACAAACACCTTGTCGACGCCCTCCTCGCGGCAGATGACGACGAGCTCCTTCACCGGAATGATGACACTGGGCATGGAGGTGATGTGGTCGATGACCGCGAGCCGGACTCTGCGCCCCCCGGCCTTCGCAAGGGCAAGCGCAGCACGGAACTCGGCGATAATGGCGTCGGCGGAGGCGACGGGGAACGGAAGCGGCACCTCGACGACAGTGGCCCCTGCGCGGGCGACGTAGGCGTGGATAGACTTCTTGACGGCGCCGTAGGCGTAGTGGAGCATGAGCACCGCGTCGCCGCGCGCGAAGTGACCCTCGGCGAAGCTCCAGGCGGCGTGCTGCAGGACGATGGCGGCGGCAGTGGTGGCGTTATCGACGAGGGAGAGCTCGGCGACGTCCCCGGCGTTGACGAGGGCGGCGACGGCGGCGCGGGAGCGGAGGAGCGCCGGCTGGAGGCTGTGGAAGTAGAAGGCGTCGGGCTGGGTGAGGAAGAGGCGCTGCCAGCGGGCCTGCACGTCGAGCACGGAGGCCGGGCAGCAACCGAAGCTGCCGTTGTTGACGCGGGCGACGGCGGCGTCGTGGTGCGCGAACTCGCAGCGGATCTCGGCGGCCGAGATCAGCGCCCCGCGCGGGCGCTTCGTGGGGGGCGGGGACAGGCCGTTGCCGTTCTCGGCCACGTCGTCGGGCGGGATCGACGCCATCGCCGCCGCGCTAGGGTTAGCTAGTTCGGATTGGGGGGAGAGAGAAGAGTGCTGTGGGTGCGCGTGTTTGAGACTGATTGGGGGTGGGGAGGGGGGGAGTGTCTTGGGAGATTGGGGCGGATCGGGTTCCGAGTCTCTGAGCGGAATGGGTTCGTGACTCACTGACTCGAGTCGAGTCGGAGATGTGCGGCTCGGGCTGGGAATTTTGGACACTGTTGAATCTATACATCTCCGAAATTTCATTTTAACTCTTTGAAGCAAAAAATTTTAAAACTGGACCCCGTTTGAGCGCGCGACCACGGGAGAACGCCACGTGGCCTGGTCGTGTGGTCTGGTACCGCACGACCGCACTGTTCATCCGGTCGTGCGGTACCAGATCGCACGACCGGCCTGCGTACGCCCCCGGCCACGCGACCGTCCGCCCGAGCGCGCGTCTGCTCCCTCGCCGCACAACTCCCGTCCGCGATTCCCTGAGCGAAATTCATTCTGCACCGAAAATATATATGTACTTATGCATATATAAAGTAATTATTTAAAAAAAATTATGTGTATATATAAAATGAGTGGAAAAATATGAATTTAAAGTGGAGTCCACTGTAATGCTTGTGTAATTTTTTGTGCAATTTTGAAAATTTAAAATATTATTTGATGGAGTACGAACGAAATTTGTGTGAAGTAACGATTAGTGTATTTGTGATTTTTATATATTGCTGACCGTGAAAAATGTGGTGAAGTGACAATAACAAATTTCGATCATGGTATGTTGTTAAATTAGAAGCAATTTAATGAAAAATTTTTTGAGCACAAATGTGATATGAACAATTGGACGAAATGAATGAAAGTTATATTGAACACGTGGGAATGAGTGCAGAAACTGTAATGATTATAAGTTTTGTTAATTTTGTAGTTGTGCAACAGAAAAAAATTTGATAAAATTGTAAAACAAGTTTATGTTGATTGGCTCGTTGTAGATGCATAAAAAATTATGGTAATTTTTTTAGGAACGATTGTGCGTAGAACTATCGATATATAAAGTGGTAAGTGACTTTTATGGTTTGGTATGTTTTAAGGGTTTGCAATCCACGTGATGTTTGTATGTTTTGTCAATTTTGTAGTTATAAACTGCGTAAAAATAAGATAAAGTTGTAATAGAAGGTTATGTTCAATGTAAGTTGTAGATTCGATATATAAAGTGGTAAATGATGTGACCAGTGGCATGTGGCATATGTGGAACGCTGTACTTGTAATGTTCAGAATTCCACCACTAGTCCTAACATGCATGCCTTAGGGAAAATAACTTGCTGGGTCTATTACATTTTGTTTACTGGGTGTAGCGTGGTTGTTTCCCCTTTTTGTCGCGCCCTGAAGATGGCTTCGCTGCATCCTTGTTCCTGTCACTCTTGGTCTTGAGAGCTGCCTCACGAGCTTGAAGCTCTTCCTCCTGACGCTTGATGGCTGCTTCACGCAGACTTAACCGCTCCCGCCTCCTTTGCAGCTCATCCTCTTTGCCCTTCAGACGGATTTGGTCCACCCTCACGTGGCGCTCTTGCTCAAGCCGCATCTGTCGTTCCACCTCGCGAGCCTGAGTCATCTTGACAAAGTATTGTCCTTTGTTTTCCACCTGCACTGCCCGGTTAGCTGGCCATGCCGGCGACACCCGATCCACCCATTCGATGAACGTGCAAGTCTATGTGTGGCGTGGTAAATGTCATGGATAAAGTCGAAAAACGATAACAAGAAACAAATGATTTAGTTGTCGTCATTACCACGAAGTCGTCATCCAGGTCTGGACACTTAAAGAACCTACGGCCGTATTTGGCTCGTTGTACTCGATCCGTCCAGACTCGCAACATCGTCCTAAAGCCGCAATGGCACTTCGGCCGCTCATGCCACTCCGGCACTCCAAATGGGTCAGACCTCCAGGAAGACATTGTTGTGTAGTAGTATTTGTGATGGCTTGAGGAGGAGATGTGGTATGGAAGATATAGGAGGCCTTTATGTAGGCAGGTTATCTGGTGTAGTGGGCATAGTCCATGGAGAGGATCTTTTCGCTTTTCCTGGATTCCAGTGTAGCAATAAATGGCTCTATGTAGGCTTTTCAGAGACTATAGTCTTGTAATAAATTCGTACTTCGTAGCCTTTTCAGAGCTTTCAGCGCAAAGCTGTGCTCTTTTGTATGTAGGCTTTTGAGCTTCATAAGTTCAATAATTGTGAGAAAATTTATCCATCTAGACCAATATCTGATGATCAAAAGTTCACTACCAAAAGCGGCCCCGTCTCGTCTTGTCGCTGTGTAAAGCAGTCCACTCGTCCCCCTCGCTGCACAAAGCTGCCGAGTCTTGTGCTGACACTGCGTAATGACATCATGACACCTCCTCGGGCATCGGCCCTTTTCCATGCGCTGCACGTGAGGGGCCCCGCATTACCCGAGGTCGTGAACACGTGTCAGCTGCGTCGTTTTCTTGGTCCCCCGGCCCCTACGTAGAGAACTCTTTAAATCGAACGAAGCCCCAGCCCCTTCTCCGTCGTGCAGAAACATACCATGTCGGAAGTCGAGGGTCCAGTCGGATTTGGGTCCCCGAAGGAAGAACTTCCCTTGGAAAGGAGGGAGAACTTCGATCCACAGTACCGCCTGATACCAAGCCGGCGTGCTCAACCTGCATGGCGAAAATGCAGACACAATAAGGACGCGGTCGTGCAGGTCTTGGATGGCCCAGTCGATGGCGGGCGACGTTTCTTCCGATGCCCACACTCAGGGGTAGAAATTGCTAATAGTACAATTGTCATTACTACTTATGGATCCTCATTGTTAACCGTTCTTTCCTGCAGATGGCAAAATGCGACTTCTCACGCTGGATCGACCCGCCTCATGAACGGTATGTTGCCATGTACGTGAATACATTATGGGAGCGAATATTTGAGATGGAGGAGCGAATCGAGACTCTCAACGAGGAGAACAACGACCTCCGCCAGCAGATGCAACGCGAGAGGGGCAACGAGGAGGTCGTAAACATAGGAAACTCGTACGATCCCAGATGTTGCTGCGCGAACCCTAGCTGCATATGTGCGTGCCACTACAACGACGGCCAGCCACGTCCGAGGCGTCCACCTCAGCAATACTCCATGTGGGTGCCACGAGGCTCGTTTGGCATGTAGGCAACGAGGTGTATGATTGTACGTTGTATTCATCGTGTTTTATTTTATTTGTTATGTTCGGCATATCGTGGTAGTCAGAAAATTTCGGCAAGTTCCCCATGTTTTGTCACCGCGGAAAGCTGCTCTGTTTTGTCATCTCAATGAGCAAAGCTGACCTCTTGTTGTCATGTCAGTGAGCACAGCTGCCCTCTTTAGTAATGTCACTGCCCAAAGCTGGCATCTTTTGTCATCCCACTGAGCAAAGCTGCGCTGTTTCGTCATGTCACTGCGCAAAGCTGGCATGTTTTGTCATCTCACGGAGCAAAGCTGCCCCGTTTTGTCATGTTTTGTGCGTGAGGCTGCCCCCTTGTTATCACACAGCCTATAAAACGGAGCCATCCCTCACATACTCTCTTGCCATGTTATCAGTCACCTCCTGAGTTAGTTGTTCGCAATCTTTGTAGTTTTCTTTCGTGCTCACTCGCCCAGACTAGGCAATGAGTCAGCTCAGCACGTCTTCATGGGCACCCACGGTGATGTGCCCAAATTGCAACACGGTGATTAGACGTAGGACATCACAGACGGCCGCGAATCCTGGGCGACACTACTACAAGTGCCCCCATCACTCGGTGAGTCTGATTGTTTCGGGTTCATTGAAATCGTTGTGGTAAGTTTAAAAATCGTCTTGTCATGGAATCGCAGGAAGCTGCTGGTGGTTGCCGATTCTGGGTGTGGGAGGATGAAATGGGAAATAGGACAGACACTGTTCGCCGTGAGAGAGTTGTCGTGGGGGGTTGCGACCCCGTCGGGATGCGGCATCGTTTCGACAGACTAGAGTAGAAGATAAATTTAATGTTGTGTGCTATTTTGTTTCTTGTGTTTATTGTTATCCTCAAGTTGTAGTGCTGGAGGTTCTCCTCGTGTATGTTGGCAATGTTTTATGCTATGTTGTCGTCAAGCTCTTTTGGTACTGTTTTATGTACGGTTGTGTTGTATTTTAGTTGTTGTGTTCGTTGGTGTGTTGGTGTTTGTACTACTTGCTACATTTCAGGTACGTGCAATGTATGTGTTGTTTCGTGTTGTGATTGCCTGATGCCTTCTTATTATGTGGGTTGTCCCGTGTTGTCATCTCTCTGTTGGATGTATGCCCTAGTAAATCAAAGAACTAAGAGCAACTCTTTTTATACAGGAAACCTTCTTTGAACATCAAACCATCAAGCGCTTGAAAAACATAACAAAAATTACAAAAGCACAATTACAAAAATTCATTCATCATCTCCTCGCCGCCGCCTTGTACAGCGCATATGATCCTCTGAGAAGGTGAACCTACTAGGGGAGCGTGGTGCATCGCGAAGATCGTAGTGCAGAGGTGCGCGCCCGAGGCTTTGCCGAGGGTACAACTCGTGGAGAGTTGCGACGGTGGCCAAAATCATAGAGCTCACCACTCAGAGGAGGTGTCTATGTCCCGCTTAGATGGTTCCAGCTGAATTAGGCAATGCAAAGTACAAAAATTGTTCATAACGAGTACTAATATGACAAGGCATTTACAGGTACTGAGCAGCGGATGTCGATGGGTAGTCCTGCATGTACTCCTGCGCTGTCATTCCTTGATACGTCTGCCGAAACCACCTGTCCCGGTCGTCTAGGTTGGACTGCACGGTAGGGGTGTACGAGGGCATCGCCCCCTCTGTTCGGGACAACGAGTCAAGGTCGCTCTGTGGAGTGGGCCCCCGTCGGCCTGGAGAGGGCCCCCGTCGGCCTGTAGAGCGCGGTGGCTCCTCCGTCGCCCTCCGTGATGACGTCGCCCCCTCTGTTTGGGACGGCGAGTTAGGGTCGCTCTCTGGAGTGGGCCCCCGTCGGCCTGGAGAGGGCCCCCGTCGGCCTGGAGAGCGTGGTGGCTCCTCCGTCGCCCACCGTGATGACGTCGCCCTCCGTAGCAGCGTGCTATCCTGTCGCAATTGTTGCAAGACGAACATGTGGTTAGACATAAATGGTAAATAAGCCGACCAAAAATAGTTGGCAATTGTCGAACCGCCGGTGCGAAGCGCGTGGAGGCCGAGCGAGCGTAGCTGGGCCGAGTCTCGGACTGGGATGGACGCGACGTCGATGGCCGTGCTGATGGTGGTGCTGAGGGAGGTCGTGGTCCCTGGCCACGGCCGCCACCGCGTGTAGCAACAACGTCATCTCGGTGGCGACCACAACTCAAGGACCGTATCACACCCCTTGCGTCATCGATGATGGTGCGCATATAACCTACCCACCGAGATTCGGTATTTGACTTCCTACGTCGTATAGCATCATCAGCTTCGTACTCGATATGATGTAGCCGGTCCACCTGCAGTGAAACAAATAGTCATTTCAAACGTAATCATGCACTGCGTAATGACATAGTAATCTCGTGCATCACTCGTCGCCCGTGCGCACTAGATGACAACTGACCTTCTCAGATAGCGGCCTCGTGAGCGTACTGAAGTGGAGGATGTGGCGGCTCCCCGTAAGCCTCATCGGGTGCGTGCAGCGTACCACCAAAGGTATGTCCTATACGTCGCGAGGTCGTCCGGCCGTGTCTCATCCACAACCATCGTATCCGCATGGTCACGCCACATGTCTATCCACGTCCGTTGTGTGGCTCTCCAGTCTTCTGTCGCTCGCCCTCTCCTCGATTGCCTGCAAGTTCATCGAGACATTACACAATTAGTAGGGTAGTGACATTGAGACTAATGCAGTAATGAAATTTGGGGTGTACTGACATACCGGTGGGTGCTATCCGCAAGAGGGCGTCCTAGCATGGGAGGGACTCTTTGGTATGCCCGAACCGTCTCATGACTCGGTGTGGGTCTGTATGGCTCGACGCAAAGGCGCGAACACCAAGTGGCGGTGGTCATCCAAGACGGCGATCCCGCCGCACTGAGATGACAACCCGTGGGGGGCCGTGTTCGCAATGAACCGTTGAGACCATGGCCACCAGACAACGTCGCCAAACGGCAGAAGCTTGAACCTCTGGTGGAAATCCATGTACGCACGTCTCGGTCTGTCCCTGGCCCACCTCAACTGACCATGCGTCCAACGTGTACCCATTGTGGGCGCATCAACGGGGTCCTCGCCATCATCGAGGCCGTACAACTGCGGGATGAGGTCATAAGGGTGCACAACACGACCAAAGGAAGGCCTGCCAACGGGGAAGTGTTCCCATGATCACAACTGCAGGAGAAGGTAGCAAGCAGCTAGGACCGGCTCGGCGTCGCGCAGACGCGAGGCGTCACACAAGCCTCGGTATGTGGCGCTAAGAACTACTGATCCCCAGCTATACTGTGGCTACTGACCAGGCCAGCCATCCGCCAAGGACTCGGCTATCTTTATGTAGCTAGGCTGCACAGAGTCTCCAGTCGTGCTAGGGAACAAGATCCACCCGAACAGATATAGCAGGTATGCAACGAAGTGTGTCCGCACCACGTCCTCATCTGCGTCTGCAGGACAGGTCATGTAGCGACGAAGCCATCCATGTGGCACCCCGGCTGCGTTGTCTCGGATAGGATGACCGAACCGGTGACCCAGACGGACCTTCCAATCTGCTGCCTTTCGGGGTGGCACCACAGCAGCACCACGGAGGGGTAGACCTGTAATCATTGTGACGTCCTGCAGAGTAACCGTCATCTCCCCCCATCGGAAGTGGAAGGTGTGAGTCTCCGGCCTCCATCGATCAATGAGAGCGGACAGTAGTGGCGCATCATACTGGAACCCATGCGGTAGATCCAACATGCGAGCAATGGGCAGCAGACCGGTGTCCCGCAGTAGTGGGATGTACCGCTGGTCAAGACGCCAGTTCTCTCGGGGGCCCCTAAGGACGAAGCAAGGAGGCCCGTGTGCGTCTCCAGACAACCACACATGGCATCGGTGGTGCTCGTCCCAACGGGGGTCTAGCAGCTCGAACGCCATGTCCTATCAAAGAAGGACAACAAGTTACTGTACATTATAACAAAATGTGCAACAAATAACAACATAATTAACAACAAATGTAATGACAGGGAAACGTACGGAATGTAACATATATAAAATGTGCACTCGAATATGACCCACACGACAAGGAAACATATGGAATGTGCGAAAACATACATAACATGGTAATATGCACGACATAGCTACATCGAGCCAACAATTCAGCGTACACCTCCTGAATAATACATTACATATGGATTGTGGTAGGTACTACGGAGCGTTACTTGATGCCGGCCTGTTTGGGCACTGACTGAAGGAGTGGCCAATCGTCTTGCATAACCTACACTTCGGGCGCCGAACACGATCCCCTCGCTGGCTCTCATCCATGTCGTTGCGAATGCGACGGCTTTGTCGTCTTCCATGATCGACATGCTTCAGTGCATCGTTGGGCACCCACTTTATCTCCCCCGGCCATAATTCCCTGTAGTGCATGTCTATCCCGTAGGAATGGAACTCTGCACTCCAGGTTGCATACAAGTGCTGCATGTCGTAGTACTTGGAGATGTATTGTGTCGACGCCTGGTTCCATACAGCGCAGGCCGCGTACACATGGGAGCATGGCTTATGCAAAAGCTGGGGCTTGTTGCAGGTGCAAGATGCTTCATCACCAATCGTGCATACCTGCTTGCGCTCCCCTCTAATGTGACCCATGACATACTTCTGCCTTAGGCGGACCTCAAACTTCCTCCTTAAGCTATCAATGGGCTGAGCAATGTGGGATCGAGCCTTCTCCATCTTCCTGTCCATGAAGGCCTGCATGACCTCAGAGTATTGCTTATTTTCCTCAAGGTGCTTCTGCGCCATCATGGCTCTATTCACAAAGTAACCGACGATACGGTTCCAAGTCTCAGCCACGATTGCCGTGATCGGCAGGGATCTGACGCCCTTTAAGACACCATTGTAAACCTCCGACATGTTGGTTATCATGATCCCATACCTTGCCCCACCGGTGTCGTGTAACAAAGACCACATTTCCAAGTCAGGTGCATTGGCCTGAACCCATTGTGAGAATACCCCGACTCTTGTGGATCCCCCCTCCACGGCCCCTGCTTCTGTATGCACATGCTTCGTAGCCTCCTGATCGAGCTGCCTCCACAAGGTGTCGAACTTCCGCTTTTGGTTCTGCATGCATAGCTTCTTGAACATTTTCATTAGGTCCTTGCTACGGAACCTTCTATGGAAGTTCGCTGCAACATGCCTCATGCACCAGCGGTTCTTCACATCGACCTTTGGAAGGGGCTGCGTCCCGATACTCGCAACGTTCGCAACGCAGACAGCAAGCCTACATTGCGGTCGGAGATAAGGCACACTTCAGGGCGTTCTTGCACTACGGCATGCTTCAAATTGCAAAGGAACCAAAGCCAGCTATCTGTATTATCGTTCTCCACAATTGCAAATGCCATCGAGTAATGGCGGTCATTTGCATCGCTGCAATCTGCGGTGAGAATTGTACCCTTGTACTTGCCGGATAGGAACGTCCCATCTACTGTTAGCACCGACGGCACCACCGAACCCTTGTATCGCTCGATGGAAGGCCCGAACACCTGTCAAGAATGAAACGATTCGGACCCTCCGTAGGATGAACCCTCTGTTGCTGCTTATGTACGTGATAGGTTTGATTGTGAAATTTGATGCAGCATTCTTGGGACCGGTCGTCGCCTCCTCGACGTCCCATACATACCGTGCGGCACCTTTTCGCCGCGCCACACCTTCTTGTAGCTCACCGTAGCCCGCCGTGTTCGCTATACGCCATTAGAACCTTCGGGGTAATTGACACATCCGCCTGGACGAGGTGCGTGACCAGCTCCGCAACATACGATGATGTCATGTTGCGGTGTCTATGTACTGGGCCCGCAAGCACGCAACTGTGATCTTGGAGCATCGTTATCCGGAACTCAGTGCCAATGCCCTTGTACCGTTGTGCACGGACTTTGCCACCACATGACCCGTCGACACACTTCACAACGTACGTGTCCGGCTTTGACTTGTGGACCCGATACGTCCGGCTTATGTTGACGGCATGTCTATGAATAGCCTGCTGGACAGCACTCTTATTCCGGAAGCACTGCCCCAAAAAGAGTGTGCCCTCGCTGAACCCCCATTCTCCCTCCTCCGCCTGTGGCAGCACTAGTGATGCCGCTGCGATGTCGTCCAGTCTGGACGACACGTACGCACCTTCCGTCGTCACAACACGACCTACCACCCCTCCAGTTGCACCTTCGCCATCCTCGTCCTCTCCAGAACTGCTTGTTTCCACCTCCTCATCCTCCTCGCTGCCCTCTTCTTCCACCTGATCCCTAAGATACTCATGACAGTCAATACGGGCGGCCCACCACCTCTCGTCCACACCTTCGTTGGGCTGGAAATTGTCCACACGCCTCCTGTCGTCTTCATCACCCACTTCCTCGCCCACATATTCTCCCGCAGAAACGTCTTCATGACCGCCGGAGACGAACCCGATCCATCGCATCTCCACACCGCGCGAGAACCAACCATGGGCGATGATTACGCCTCTCCACGAACTCGACATACACCATTGGCACGCCATATATCGCAAACATCGGGGTTGCACACGACCTCCATGTAGTTCGCCCATGAGGCGTCATTGGTCACCTTCAGAAGTTGCCATATGCTCTCCCTTCCGTCATCCACCATTGAGGCATAGACTGCCTCGATCCGTAACTTCTTCCTTGCGGTCTGTCGATCGAACGCTGAACGGACCCACCTCCGTAGCTCAGACAAGCTCATGGCGCTCAGACCGGGTGCCTGGATCACGGTCCGCTCGCAATTTGACAGGTCCGCCCTATACGGCCCATCACGTACGAGACCACTCCCATAAAACAGGAACAATTGTTCAATGCCAGCCATTGCGTACCTAACATAAGTGCATAATCAACCATTTTAGTACACAGCATGTAACAATCGTATTATGTAATTAACAGTTTCTTTTAGTATATGTTTTGTATTTCTAAATCTACGATTTATTCGTAACTATTTTACTTTCAAATTGTACCATACATCAAATTAAATACACACATCATTTTTATTTCCATCAAATGACCTTCATACTATGGTCATTCATTAAGCATACTAATTATACAAATTATCTCTAATCTACAAATTTACCACCTACAAATGCTCCAACATAAATATTTACTTTTTCAACACATACACATTATTTACACTACAATCTTTTCTAACTTTTACTTAATATAGTCTTTTCTAACTTTTTAATTCTAATCTACCAAATTTATTTCTAATTTATTTTAATCCTAGTACTATTGTTATCACCTACAATTGCTCTAACATACATATGTGTTTTCTCAACGTCTACACACTACAACTTCATATTTTCCACCTAACTGAAACTACTTTGCAGTACGTATGTTCACAAAAAAATGAAACCCTACATACACTACAATACATCATGCTAAACATATGCAAGATTTGCTATACATACATAGCGTATAAAATATTGACATAAAATAACAGTAATACAAAATGGTTTCATTAATTAAGGCCTAATGACATTCGTTAATTAAGGCCTAATAACATACATAACATTATAGTTGCATGGGCACAAAACTTACCTCTTGTTGATGCTCACGAGACGATCTACAACTTTTGTACTTGCCAAATCCGCTGATTCCAAACGACAATAACTCAACTCTTCCGGCTTTCGCTCCTCACTTTTCTTCAGCAAAAACTAACTACATTACAATACGTAACTTGAACATAAAATACGACATTATCTACACTACAATAAAGCATGCATCATATTTGGATTTTTACCTACACATACACACTGTATGACACATTGGCTTATAATACATATGTTCACATAAAGATTACCTACAAATACATAACGTACCAAATATTGACATGGTGTATCACACATTCACATAAAATAACATTACCAAACGGTGATTTGTGCTAATCGACTAATTATGGACTAATCACATACATAAAAATTTAGTTTCGTGGGCACAAGACTTACCTCTTCTTGAAGCTCACGACACGATTTACAACTTTTATACTTGTAAAATCCGCTGATTCCAAACAAAAACTACTCAAATCTCCGTGTTTTCACTCCTCTCTTCCCTTCACTTTCTCCCTCTCTCTATCTTCACTTCAGCTCCAAATAAGCGTTCTGCCTTCGACATCCCTCCCTTGCGCTGTGGTTCTGAGTTTTGAAGTATGCATGCAGCACTCATGGAGAGGGGGCCGTTCGTGCCCTAAAGACACGTGTGCGAGCGAACAGAAGAAAGCAATGCGCGCTGGGGGCTTTTCCTTCTTTCGGGCGGCAATTATTCGCGCGTGGCAGAGATTCCCGCGGTCAGGAATTATTCGTGCGGGCAGCGACACGCGCCGAGCCAAAACGCGGTCGGGGCGGGCGGGCGCGCGGGCGAGCGAGCACGCGCTTCGGGCGGAGGTCGCGCACTCGGCGCGTCGCAGCCGATCGTCGCGGTCCGTACCGCACGGCCGGATGAACGATCGCGATCGTGCGGTACTGCATCGCACAACCGGGCCACGTGGCGTTCTCCCGTGGTCGCGCGCTCAAACGGGGTCCAGTTTTGGAATTTTTTGCTTCACAGGGTCAAAAATGGAATTTCGGATATGTATGGGTCCAACAGTGTCCAAAATTCTTGGGCTGGCAGGGGTCGGTCGTATTCCGTCGGGTCGCATCACTCAACGCGTATGTTTTGGCCTTTTCTTTTTAGACTCCTAAAAGGTTGTTTTTTTAGCTTTTATATGATAACTAGTTTTAAAATAAAATATTTTTTAAAAATAAAATATATAAGTTAATTATATTTTATACTGTAACAACTTTATTTATATCGATCAAAATTGTATGTGAGTTTCTGTTATTTCATACTATTTCTCATGAACAGTGCAAAAACTATAAGCTGCTAGTTACTGTCTGCTTTGGCTTTGCTTGTGTGGACAGGTGAGGTGGGCCCCGTTGCACATAGGCTGATTAGTCTCTTTGCGAAGATGAGAGCAACAGCTAGCTTTACGTAATGGCCACTGTTTACCAGCTATGAATGGTCTGCTCATGTAAGGAAGGTCAAGTCATTGCCCACGTAACATCCGATAGAGTTGAGTGAGGCTGGCCGACCATGTAGGAATCTTGCAAAATTCCATATAACCATGTAGGAATCTTGAAAAATTCCATATACATATCCTATAGAAATCGTATCCAATTCCCGTGTTCCAATGGGTGCATTGCATAGAAGAAAATTTGATTGGAATCGACTTTACACATAGTGGACCGTTGGCTTGAGTAATTTGTCCTTGATATGACTGTGTCATCCTCAACCTCAATGATGCTATCACTACCATGTAGTTATCCTCACGAGATCATCAAGATCCATAAATAAATAGGCTCATTAATGTAATTCCTTAACCCTCTTGACCATTGTGTTTGCCATATCATTGGTTCCTAGAGCCATACACCACTATCGTCGACTTTGACATCATCAACGATGGGCTCTAGCTTTCTAGGTTGCTCACCCTCCCCGTGCTGCCCTCCATCCGGTGCAAAAACTCCCTTGATGGTGGTTGGCAACTCCTTTCTCTCTCCCTCCCTCCCTCAGATGGAGAACTCTAACGATCATAGGGACACCGTATTAAAAGATCCTCAATGGAGAAGGGGCAACATCAACCGAATTTGTGTTGTGATATTTTGGACGATTGTAGTTGTATTTTGAACAAGCTTAGATATTCAAACAGCATGAATGCAATTCTTTTCTAAAACATATGGTTCAACAGTCAGTGAGCATCACTTGGTTAATCGAACTAAAGTGATACAATTTAATGATTGATCTTGATTTGCACTCAAGTTGAGATATAAAAAAACCTGGACTAGAGTTATAAATGAGCCGAGTTCGAGTGAGCCTAGATTGGTGGTCAAGCTTAGAGCTAGGTTCAAACTCGGATGGAGTAGCTCGTTAACTAACAACTTCATCAAGAAATAAGATTTTTCATAGCTGGCAGCAGGCAATATTCTATCATTTTCTTCTTCGTTGGTTCCTAAAACAAGCGCATAGATTATTAAATAGAGTAGCCAACAAGTATAGCTTAAAACAACAACCCAGACATCCACAAATATGCCGCTATTGCCCTTGAGGTAGACAATTGGCTAGAGGCGCCGTGTGTTAGGGTCCGTTTATATTGACTTTTGCTAATGGTTTTTAACTTTAACTTATGAATAGTAACAACTTTTTCCTGTTCGACAGAGTACAAAGAGATAGAGACTCGCGTGCTATTTTGGCGGATGTAAATGAAGCCACTACAGTATTTACTATAATCATCTAGCAAACCCCACCTTTAAAAGACACTCTGTTTGAAAGTGAGATATTATAAAAAAACAACTTTTAGAAACTAATATAAACGGCCAGAAGATCCTGAAAGGGCAACATCAACCAAAGTTGTATTGTGGCAATATTTTGGATTATTTTTAGTTGTATTTTGACAAACTTAGAGGTTCAAGGGGCACGAAGACAAATTTTTTCTGAAAATATCTTGAATCACATGGTTAATCGAACGGTTATAAGTTATTTGGTGATACAATTTAATGATCGATCTTGATTTGCACTCAAGTTGAAATGAGATATCAGACAAACCCTGGACGGTGCTCCCAACCCTTGGCCGCCTCAACCCGCACCTGACACCTCTAATCTCCAAGCCGGCCAGCCTATTCGGCATTTGCTCCCACTACCCCTATTCCGCCCGCAGCCACCGATGGCCTCGGTACTTCCTCCCAGCGACGCACCCGAGAACAGCGACGGCGGGTCCCCGCCCCCGTCGAAGCACCCCCGCGCGGCGATCTATGGAAGCGTTCTCACCTCCTTTTGGGAGGCCGCACGTATGTATTTATCATAGCCAAGAAGAGCCCTTGGCGTGGCATACATGGATAGCAATACAATCCTGATTCTATCTCCTGCACAGCTAGGAAAGGAAGTTACAGGATCCTATTTCTACGCAATGACAACTATCGGTTGTGTGCAGGGATAGAAACTCTTGATTGTATACTAATACACGTTTACATATCACAACAATAAATCTAACATCCTCCCTCAATCTTTACCCTGGAATTGCCAGGTTACGATTGCCTCTAAATTGTTCTAACTTCTGTTGTGTGAGGGCCTTGGTGAATCCGTCAGCAATTTGGTCTCCAGTTGATATTAGGCGAACATCCAGTAGTCTTTGTGTGACCCTTTCACGAACAAAGTGATAATCCACTTCAATGTGTTTAGTACGAGCATGAAAAACAGGATTAGCATATAGGTATGTAGCTCCAATATTATCACGCCAGATCCGAGCAGCTTTTGGACACGAAATACCAAGTTCTTGAAGTAATGTTTGGATCCAAATAATTTCTGCTGTAGCATTCGCCATAGCTTTGTATTCCGCCTCAGTACTTGACCTAGATACTATTGCCTGCTTTCTTGCACTCCATGATACAAGATTTGATCCGAAGTATATAGCAAAACCTCCAGTGGATCGTCGATCATCAACTGATCCTGCCCAATCTGCATCAGAAAATCCATTTACAAGCGTAGACTGTGACTTGATTATTTTCAATCCTATACTCATGGTATGCTTGAGGTATCGTAGCACCCTCTTGGCCACAGTCCAATGAACTGTTGTGGGAAAATGAAGATATTGACATAACTTGTTAACCGAAAAAGAGATATCCGGTCTTGTGAGAGTTAAATATTGTAATCCTCCTACAATGCTCCTATAATTTGTTGCATCTTGTTGCTCGAGCAAGGTTCCTTCATAAGCAGATAGCTTTTCCGTAGCTGACAGCGGTGTGTTGGTACCCTTGCAGTTTAACATACTTGTTCATTTTAAAAGATCACGAGTATACTTCTCTTGAGATAGTATTATTCCATTGTGTATTTTGTTTACTTCAATTCCTAAAAAGTAATGAAGTTCTCCAAGATCTTTTAAAGCAAAATCTGACTTAAGAGCTTGAAGAAGTACCTTAGTTGCTTGATCAGAAGAGCTTGCCACAATGATATCATCCACATATACTAACATGAAAATTGTTAACTCACCCTTCTTATAGAAGAAAAGAGATGTGTCGGCCTTGGACGGTTTGAAACCCAATTGTTGAAGCTTGACACTGAGTCTATGATACCAAGCTCTCGGTGCCTGTTTTAAGCCATACAATGCCTTATCAAGTTTGCAAATATAGTGAGGGAGATACTTATCTTGATACCCAGGAGGTTGTTTCATATAAACTTCTTCCTCTAGAACACCATGAAGAAACGCGTTCTGCACATCAAGTTGTCGAAGACTCCATCCCTTTGACACGGCAATGGAAACAATCAGTCGAATGGTAGCTGCTTTGACAACAGGGCTAAACGTGTCTTCGTAGTCAATCCCATATCTTTGTTTAAAACTTTTAGCAACTAACCGAGCTTTATACCTATCAATTGAACCATCAGCCTTCCTCTTGATCTTATATACCCATTTGCAGTCAATTACATTCCTCCCTTACTGAGGAGGCACCAAGTGCCAGGTGTGATTCTTTTGCAAAACTGAATGTTCTGTATCCATAGCATGCTTCCAATTTGTGTCACTCATAGCCTCTTCAATACTGGATGGTTCACCAGTGCTTGTGAGCATCCCATAACGCACTGTACCGTCAGTGAAACGCTTCGGTCGTCTAATACCACTTTGAAGCCGAGTAGCTGGCCGTTGGAACTGAAGGTCAGAAACCGGCGCCGGTAGCTCAGGTTGTGCAACATGATCCTGTGCAGTATGTTCTACTGGTTCGGTAGCCGGTAGTTGTACCTGAGACGTATCAAATGACGCACTGGGAGATAAATCTGCAGAGGCAATCGGCACCATACCAGAAATTGGAGATGCAGGTTCCGATGATGATACACCTGCACTTGAGACACCTGGTTCCATGGTATGTATGTCTCCCGTTTCCTGCAGATTTCCTTCCTGAAAACTTGTCACATTGTTATCAACTGGGATATTAACCATATCAGTATGCAATTGTACACCCCTAGTATGAGTTGGATTGAGAGATGAGTTTGGAAGCAAGGAAACTTCAGATCTAAATCGAACACCAGCATTTGAATGTAACTGAGCAAAGGGAAAAACACCTTCATCGAAAACAACATCCCTGGAGACATAGATTCGGCCGGATGAAATATCTAGGCATTTGAAACCTTTGTGCTGATTACTATAGCCGAGAAAAGTACATTGTTTTGAGCAAAATTGAAGTTTGTGGACATTATATGGCCGAAGATTTGGCCAGCAAGCACAACCAAAAATTCTAAGAGATGTGTAATCAGGAGACATGTGATAGAGACGTTCAAGAGGAGTTTGGTAAGAGATCACTTTGCTTGGTGTTCTATTGATTAGATAAGTTGCAGCTAGGAAGGCTTCATCCCAATATTTTAGAGGCATGGAAGCATAAGCAAGAAGAGATAAATCAACTTCAATAATATGTCTGTGTTTTCGTTCTGCATCACCATTTTGTTGATGAGCATGAGGACAGGAGACTAGATGAACTATCCCAACTTTTTTAAAGAGGGAGTTTAGCTTTTTATATTCACCTCCCCAATCAGATTGCATAGCAAGAATTTTCCTATTGAATTGTCGTTCAACAAGATTCTGAAACTCATGAAAACGCTGGAAGACTTCAGACTTGTGTTTAAGCAAGTAAATCCATGTGAATTTACTATAATCGTCAACAAAATTGACATAATATTTGTACCGGCCAAAAGAATCACAAGCAGGACCCCAAACATCTGAAAACACAAGAGCCAAAGGAGCACTAGATTTACTAGATGATTTTGGATAAGGTAGCTGATGGCTTTTGGCCATTTGACAAGCATTACAGATAGTGGTTGAACTCAAATTTGTGGAACAAGGTAAACTATTCTTGGAGACAACTTGTTGAACAATCTGACTAGATGGATGTCCTAGACGGCTATGCCACCTCTCCATGGATGGTTTGGTGGTGCTTGTTATGCTGAAGACATGTTTATTCTTGGAACGAAGTGCAGAAATAGGTAGAGGATACAGACCACCTCTACACTTGCCTTGAAGAATTATCTTCTTGGTTTCCTGATCCTTAATAGAAAAGAAATTTGGATGAAACTCAAGATAAGCATTGTTATCTTTGGCAAGACGATATACAGAGACCAAATTCTTTTGAGCATTAGGAACATGCAAGACGTTTTTAAGAAGTAAATCACGACTTGGGGTATAACAAACTGCATGACCGACATGAGCAATATCCATACCTGCTCCACTTGCCGTGTGAATTTGATCATGGCCTGAGTATTTGTCACGGATCATCAGCTTGTCAAGCTCCCCGTTCACATGATCTGTAGCGCCAGAATCTGTGTACCAGTTTGAATCTGCACTGTAGTTGTTCACGGCAACCGCTGCACTCTTTTGTTCTGGAATGTAATCAGCATCATAGCGATGCCAACAGTCTGTGGCTTCATGTCCCTCCTTTTTGCATACCTGACATCGAACCTTTGGTTTGCTGCTGGAGTTGTTGTAGTTTCCGCGTCCACGGCCACGATAACTGCGTCCACGATTTCCTCGTCCACCATGATAGTTGCCGCGACTTCCTCTTGCTGCAGTGTTTACAGAGGAATTGACAGAGGGAGAGTTGATACCTTGGTACAGATCCATACGCTGTTCAAAGGCAAGAAGCTGTGTATAGAGTTCGCTGACGGAGATTTGCTCTACACGCGCAAGCACAGCAGAAACGACTGGATTGAAATCCATGTCGAGTCCAGTCAGAATGTATGAAACGAGCTCCTCATCATCCAGCGGTTTTCCAACACTCGCCATCTCATCTACGAGCGCTCGCATCTTGGCGACGTATTCAGCAACAGACATGGCTCCTTTCCTGGTTGTGGCCAGAGCAATCCGAGTATTTACAACCCGGGCTCGAGTCTGTGAGGCGAACATTATCTCTAGAGCTCGCCATAGCTGGGCAGCGGTCATGAACGCCACGACTTGGGAAAGTATCTCGCGTGAGAGCGATGACACGATGTAGCTGAAGACTTGTTGGTGTTTTGCCAGCCATAATGCATACTCAGGGTTGGGAATCTTGACATCCTTGTCGCTGATTTTGGCATCAATCTCTTGAGCCGGCGAAGGGGTCGATCCATCGATGAACCCCATGAGTTGCGCCCCACGTATAGCAGGGAGAACTTGGATCTTCCAGAGAGAATAATTTGATTTGGTAAGTTTCTCTGTGACTGGATGACCGAAGGTGGAGGGCATGGCCAGTCCGGAGGAAGATGATGGAGTTGCCATGGCTAAAGAAGATGTGCTTGTAGAGGATAGGCTCTGATACCATGAAAGAATCTATGGAAGCATTCTCACCTCCTTTTGGGAGGCCGCACATATGTAGTTATCATAGCCAAGAAGAGCCCTTGGCGTGGCATACATGGATAGCAATACAATCCTGATTCTATCTCCTGCACAGCTAGGAAAGGAAGTTACAGGATCCTATTTCTACGCAATGACAACTATCGGTTGTGTGCAGGGATAGAAACTCTTGATTGTATACTAATACACGTTTACATATCACAACAATAAATCTAACACGGAGGTCTGCACCGAGTTCGCGCACCACGATGCCGCCGTCGCCCGCGTTGACAACGGCACCTTCGGCTGTTGCCCGGCCTCCATCCTTGCCACGCGAGCGCGGTGGCAGCCCCTCTTCTTCACGCAACCCGACGCCTTCTACTTCCACCACCTCCAGCTGGGCCTCGCCCGTTCACGGGCCGCTGTAGCCGGGGACGCCTCCGAGGTCTCCCTCATCGACAACGTCACCACCGCCGCCGCCATCATCATGCAGCACGTCGCCTGGAGCTTCGCCGAGGCCGCCTTCGCACGCGGCGACGCGGTCCTCATGCTCCACTACACCTACAACTCCGTTAAGTAGTCCATCCACGGCTACGTCGCCCGCGCGGGAGCCAGTGTCGTCGAGGTGCCCCTCCCCTTCCCCGTCGCCTTCGCCGGCACCATCATCGCCGAGTGCCGCGGGGCACTCGCCTTGTCCAAGGCCGGCAGGCGCAGGGTCCGCCTCGCCATCATCGACCACATCACCTCCATGCCCACCGTCCTCATCCAGGTGAAGGAGCTCGTCGCCATCTGCCGCGAGGAGGGCGTCGACACGGTGTTCGTCGACGAGGCGCACGCCATCGGGCAGGTCCCCGTCGACGTGCACGATGTCGGGGCCGATTTCTACACCAGCAACCTCCACAAGTGGTTCTTTTTTCCCCTCCGACGTGGCCTTCTTGCACACCCGCAAGGACGATCCGGTAGCCTCGCAACTCCACCACCCCGTGGTGTCCAGCAAGTACGGCAATGGGTTGCTTATGGAGAGTTCATGGATCGGTGTACGGGATTACAGTGCCCAGCTTGTGGTACCCGATGTCATTGACTTGATGAACCGGTTCGAGGGCGGCATTGAGAGCATACGCAGCAGGAACCATGCGATGGTGATCGAGATGGGCAGGATGCTTGCCGAGGCATGGGGGACGTTGCTTCGCTCACCGCCGGAAATGTGCGCAAGCATGGTGATGGTGGGTATGCCTGGTTGCCTTCGCATTGAGAGCCATGATGATGCGATGAGTGTGAGGAACATGTTGAGGAAGGATTTCAAGGTGGAGGTGCCAACATACTACAATTGAAGAAGGGGGAAGAGCAGGAGATGGCAAAGGATGCGAGTGGCGATCCAGTGACAGGATATGTGAGATCTCTCACCAGGTTTACAATGTCAGGGAGGAGTACGAGGCCCTGAGAGATGCGGTCAATAAGCTTGTTGCTGATGGGTTCTCCTGCAGCAAGTTTAGACCTTCTGCCAAGGTAATCTCTCACTGAAACTGTTGTTGTATTTGGTTATCTATTTATCTTTGTCGGTTCTCTTAAACTTCTTGACGAATTTACTGTATAGTTTGATACATATAGTTTCGGTAGTAAGACGATAGATGTTCTCTGTTGATACACTGGATGTAAGCATGTAACCTGCCTGTTGAGACATGTTTCTACAATGTTGCATGTCCATTTCCGTGTGCTGTTGATATATCCGCACATTTGTGAATTCCAGATTAATATTATACAACCCTTCTCTCATATGTAATTAGTTGTTTGGCATAGAACCAAAATAATCAACTGAAGCAATCATGATTTGCATTAAAATAATTAAAGGTGAAGTTACCTACTTGAACTATAGTTATCAATATTCCAAATTGTTTTGTCCATGCGTTCAAAAAATTCAATGGTCAAGACAATCTGTAGCAAGAGGTCCTTTTCACTTCATGCATGTTTTGTTGTCAAATTGCTGCTGCAGATTGGCTTATCTTGATAATGTTGGAATAGTCTCACATTGGTTGTAGAAGAGTAAGGGACCTAACTTAAAAGTGAGGGAGTCTCTCACCTCATTGGCTAGCTTTTGGGGTGAGAAGACCCTTAGGATCCAACAAGTGGTATCAGAGCTCGGTTCTAACATCTCTGACCCAATGGACACTAAGTGTGTGAGCACGATGGATGGTGTGACCACGAGGGACCGTCGATTGTCTGATGAAGGGCGATGAATGGTGAGGACACCAATATGCGAAGGGGAGATTGTTAAAATAGTCTCACATTGGTTGTGGAAGGGCAAGAGGCCTAACTTAAAAGTGAGGGAGTCCCTCATCTCATTGGCTAGCTTTTGGGGTGAGAAGACCCTTACGATCCAACAAGAAATATAAGTACTACTTGCATTATAAAAGGAAGTATTGTGCAAGTCAGTTTTCTTATGCTGAGTTATTGCTTACAGTTTCTAGTAAGAGTTAGTGCTTAGTGCTTACAGTTTGCAGTTTTTGTGCTTTAGTGTTTGCAGTTTTTTCTTGGTAATTAGTGGGTCAGTTTCTCTTGTTTAATTGCTATATAAAGGGAGGAAATAAACCTGAAAAGCTGCCAAGTTCTGCAACACCAAATCTTGCGTTGTTCGTCGTGTTCTTGCGTTATGTTCCTGTTTTCCATTCGGTAACAGTGAGTACTTAGGCGTTAGCAAGAGTTTGACCAACAATTGGTATCAGAGCCATGTTGTATTGATCTTGTAGTGATGTCTCGAAGTGAGGGATCGCGATCACCAACACCTGCTAGGATTCACGGCGACGACGTCGATGGCAATAGTGGCAGCTGCGAGATGGTGGTGTAGCACGTGAGGGAGGCGGGGGTGACTGTGCATTACACCGTGCTTACGAGCAGCAACTACTTCGAGTGGTTACTCTTGATGAATGTAAACATGCAGGCTCAAGGTGTTTGGGATGCTGTCGATCCCAACGGCGCAAAATATCGGATTGATAGGATGGCGTTGTTAGCCATCCTCCAAGCGGTACCGCCGGAGATGCTGGCGGTGTTGGCGACGAAGGAATCCGCGAAGGAGGCATGGGAGACTGTGCACACGATGCGCATGGGCGTTGAGTGCGTGCGCGAGGCAAAGGCACAGTTCCTACGCAAGGAGTTCGAGTTGATCCGTATGAAGGAAGGCGAATCCGTGGATGACTTCTCCATGCGGCTGATGGGCCTCATCAACAACATTCGTACCTTGGGTGGCATAACGGAAGAGGAGACGATGGTCAAGAAGTTTCTTCGTGTGGTTCTCTCCAAGTACACCTAGGTGGCCATCTCCATCGAACAACTAATCGATTTGAAGACGTTGTTCATTGAGGAGCTCACCGATCGTCTCAAATCCATGTAAGAGAGGTATGAAATTGATAACAATAAAACTGAATTAGGTGGCCGCTTGCTGCTCACGGAGGAGCAGTGGAAGGAATGCATGAAGAGTAAGAAGAAGAAGGGCACCTTTGACAAGGCAAAAGTACGTTACTACAACTGCCAGGACTACGGGTATTTTGCAAGGGAATACCGCGAGCCGAAGAAGGAGGTGGCTCTTTTTGCTCTAGTGGGTGCAGAAGACGAGCCAATGTTGCTTTAAAATTCAACAAGAAGTCTTCATTTTTTTGTGCAATTTAGTTGAGTTCGTGTACGAGTATTAGTGCACGATTGCATTTTAAGTCATTTGGCACAGTAGGTGTGTTGCATGTATCATTTATTTGGCACGTAGGAGGTGTGTTATATACGTGGGAATAGTCGTATCATGCACGTAGATGTGTCAGTGCATGATGTAATGTGTGTGTGAGTCTTTGTAGTTGTGTCCAAGTTCTCATGTATGCAAGCTCTGATGAGAGTCCCCGTCGCCGTCAAGTTGCATCATCGGCGAAAGACAATTGGAGTTGAGGAAAAAATCAAGGAGCTGTGGGAAACAATCGGAATAATCGAAGTTCAGTAGAGTGCACAAGCCTTAGGGAGTGAATTGTTGAATAAGTCTTGTGCAAGTCAGTTTTCTTATGCTGAGTTATTGCTTACAGTTTCTAGTGAGAGTTAGTGCTTAGTACTTACAGTTTGCAGTTTTTGTGCTTTAGTGTTTATAGTTTTTTCTTGGTAATTAGTAGGTAATTAGTGGGTCAGTTTCTCTTGTTTAATTGCTATATAAAGGGAGGAAGTAAACCTGAAAAGCTGTCAAGTTCTGCAGCGCCAAATCTTGCGTTGTTCGTCGTGTTCTTGCATTGTGTTCCTGTTTTCCATTCGGTAATAATGAGTACTTAGACGTTAGCAAGAGTTTGGCCAACAGATAATGTTCCCTGCTCACAAAAGTTGAACCCACAGTGCCGTCATTTCCATTAATCTTTCATATGTTCACATCACTACAATGATATGTTTAATGCATGCACTTGACATTGTACATGAGCACCAATTGATCTATCTGTGGACATTGATGTGTCATAGAGTTTTCTCCGAATAGAACATGAGAAGGTTTGCCTCGATGTAGCTCTTAATTTGAATGCTTTAAATCATAATTTGATTTACTTTAGTGATGTGTTATATCCTTCTAGGATATCAGAAATGGCTGATATAGCACTACAATGTGGCATATTATAATATTGAGAAAGCTATTCATCCATATAGAGAACTCTGGTGTTTTTGACTCTCAAGTATAACAACGATCCCTGATTTGTCCCATATTACAACTTGCAAACATGGAATCATTTGCAAGTTCTTTGTAGTATGTACAACCTATCCATTAGTATACTGCATGTGGAAGCAAAACAAACAACGCATTCTTGTTTTGTACTTATGATGAAAGAATTGTTGGAATTTAAGCAATTTCAGTAAGAGTTTCATTATAATTCCAAATTCAAGCATGAGCCTAAGTGTAACTTTCCAGCACCTCTTATATGACAGGAGACAAATAACCGCATATACATATTACAGAACTACTCCAGTCATATGTGCATTGGAAAATACTGAACATCGTGAACATGTGAGCCTCAATATCTTGCATAATACACAGATTTGTGAATATATTTGCTCTCAGGCGTCGGGCTGCACTTGCAGTGAGCACGGCCTCCTCGCCTCTAAAGGTCAAGCCTTCAATCAATGTTTATGTGACAATTCTTAAGAGGTAAGTGAGGCTTTGAGCTCTACAAGTATTTACCAGGATCTAACAACAAAGGACTAAATACTTGAACAAGTAAAATACTGATAGATTAATGTTACTTTCAAGCTAACAGTTCAAAGAAGATGTACAACAATAATCACAAGGTAAATATAATGATCCGAATGAACAGATAATCAGCTCACTACCTTACTTATATACCTAATTGTCATACAAACATCAGAATGACCAATCTTCTTCACAAAGCAATCACATAGCCCACAGAATTCATGCAAAAAGTTACCCAGCACTAGTGATCTTGCAATTCAAACATGAACAAACATGCATCAACATATATCACTAGCACGGCATACTTTAAGCAAGATTGTAATCAGAAAGCATCAAGCGAACTCACTACTGTGATGGCACTCGAAGCCACCAAGCCGGTTGTCAGGGCAAGGCACGTCGAAAAGTCGTTGTCCCAGAAAACCAATCGCTACCATTTGCCACGATACTGACAGGGTTCCGGAGATACAATGCCCAACTCTAGAGACTCATAATACACCAAGTCCCGAAGCTGAAGCGCTGGTAATGCCACACAAAAGTAACAAGGAAGAACTTGTTGCACACAAGTCTCACCAGAGAAGCCGACCCTTGGAATCCAGAGGCCGACAACACACTACACACCAGAACAAAGAAAGCCCACAAGAATAGTAGATATCGAGAGCAACAAAACCCTGGCGAGCACAAAGCCAACCATCCCCAAGGCCCCAGACCAGCAGCAAAACTAGTCATTACTCACCGACTTTTGATCTACCAGGATTTTCCCTCAATCTCTCTACCCTTGCCCCTTTGCTCGACTGCATTTTTTAAAGGGGAAAGCCGCTAGGAACTGAGAGGGAGAAGTCGTAGCTTCCAACAACGCGGGCACCTCAGTCGCATAGGCGAGCAGATCCGAAAGATCCGGAGTGGCCAAGCTACTGCCGACGCCTTCGCCAGTCAAACCAAAGAGAATGGGAAAAAAGGATCGACCGATCCATCTCCCTACCAATGAACTCAAGGCTGAAAGGCCTTATCTCTTCCTTTCCCTCTCTTACATGTGGGTCCATTGATTTTCCTTTTCTTTTCATATTTTCTTTAACCAGAAATTGAAGGAAATTACCAACATGCCCCTAACAATCCCCACCAATTTACCTCAATTTGCGACATAGTAAACTTCCTGAAAGTCAATTGTTTGATATACAGTTGTTTGACAAGGGTACCTTTTCCGGTTTGAACCCATTACCTAGCAACAAAGGTTACGGCTCTACACAGACAGAGGAGAACTACGCCTTGATCCAATGCCTTGGTGTGAGAACTTTCACCCGTGTCGCGCTCTGTACTAGGCAGCTGTACGACACTTCTCGTGTTGGAACATTACGGTTATACCCTTGTATCTTTTATAAGTATTTAAGAAAGTATACCCTTACTCTCTTTTGATTGTGACCCCACGATCATACTCACTTAGGTGAATTCTCCAAGGAACTCTGTAGGACAGTTCCTATTGCCATATAAGGCATCAAATTCATTAAGCGCTATTGCTCAATCTACCATATAGTTTAGAGTACTGCAGCTTATGGGACTCTAAGTTGTACTCTCAGACTTTCACAGTTTGTTTTCCTATAGCCTAGTTCACGGAATCTCCACTCTTCTATGTTATGTTACCACCGTTCAAGACCATCAAATGGGAATGAGCCCCATTCCCTTTGATGCTACCAGAATGATGATCTTGTGCGCCATTCCTTTAGTGAAAGGATTAGCTAGATTTCTTTTGAACTGTATGTATTCCAAAGTGATTACACTAGTCTCTCGTAACATCCAGATTTTTGGGGATTTTTAAAACCTTGAATTTAAAAATAAATTTCTGGAATTTTCCTGAATTTAAATTAAGTTTAAATTGAACTTTCAAAAGTTTTAAATAATTTAATATGATTAAATTATACTTCAACATTATCTGAAAGTATTTTAATTAAGTTCCTTAAGTCACAAGAAATTTCCTGGAATTTTCTGAAATTAAATTGAGCTTCAAATGAATTTTAGAATTTTAAAATGATTTAATCTGAGTAAAATAAACATCAACATAAGACGAAAATATTTTATTTGAGTTCTTCAGGTCTCAAGGAATTTTTTGGTATTTTGGGTGAATTTTTAGGATTTATTTGCTATTTTCTAGAGCTTGTGGAAGTTTATTTGAATTTTCTGGAATAAAGAAAAGTGGGGAAAATCTTCCGGCCGTCTGATCCTTTCTCTCTCTCCACGTGTCACCCATCTGGCGCTTCCCCACCGCCGCCGTACCTCTTCCCGCCCACCTCGCTCCTCCACCGTCCGATGCGCGCGCCGCGCGGCGGCGGCACCAGCCTCGCGCGCGCGCGCTGCGCGCCTCGCCGCCGCCTCCGCTTTGCAGTGTCGGCCATCGCGCCGCTCCGCGCGCGCGTCGCGATCCCGTGCGTCCCCGCCCGGACTCGTCGCGAGCCGTCCGATCCCGCCCGCGAGCCACGCGTCGCGCTGCTAGTGCGCGCCCGCGCGATAACCCTAACCCTAACCCTCGCTCACGCCCCGCCGTCCGATTTTCCCCACGCGTAATCCGGACCATCCAAACCTTGTGCCGTTGCCACCCCGTGCCGTAACTGATTCGAGCTCCTCGGTTCGCGTGATAAAACCCGTCGCTCATCCCTCGGTTCGCGTGCCCGTCGCCCGAACTCGCCGACGCCGCTCGCCGTTCGCGCGCGCGCGCGCCGCCGAGACGCCCGCCGCCGCCGTGCGCGTCTCCGCCGTCCGCGTCGTCACCGGAACCGCCTCGCGCCGAGCTCCTCCTCGCCGGCGTCTGTCACCGGTGAGCCCGATCGCCGCGTCGCCCTCGCGTCGCCGCACCCTTCGCCTCGCTCGCCCTCGGTCGCGCGCCGAACCCGCGCACCCGCGCCCGCGCGCGCTGCGCGCGGCGCCGCGGCGCGGCCGAGCCACGTGTCGCTCAACGCTGCCTTCCGCCTCGCGCCGCGCATCCCGCCGTCCGTCCAAGATCGGGCCGTGAGGCACCGGCGCGCGCCGCGTCGCCGCCTCATTGCCGGATCCCGCCGACGCGCCCGATCCGCCGCGCCGCGCGCGACGCGCGGCGCCGCGCGTCGGCGTGCACGTGTCGCCGATCGGCCGCCGCCCTGCCTCCCGACCGCGCCATCCGCTCCGTTGCCCCAGATCCGATCGGACGGCCCGGATGCGTCCACGCGGCCGCACCTCAGCCGTCGGATTCCGCCGCCGCCGCCCGCGCCGAGCCGCCCACATCAGCCTTGCATACTATATTGTATTCATTTGTTACAAACGACTTGCTGAGTACCAATGTACTCACGGCTTTATGCCCATCGTTGCTCGATTGAAGAAGAGGAGTATCACCGGCGGGAGGTTCGAATGAGAGTACTTGACGACTTAGCGGTTTAGGCTTCGTTCTCCACTCGATAGCTTTGTGGGCTTGTCGATTGGCCACTACGTTTTATTTTGGATTTCATTGCTACTTTTGTTAAGCCTTCGGGCCAGTTTATTGTAAGCTTGACCATAAGGTCGTACCTTTTGAGATTTATCGATATTTGAGCTTTCCTTTATTTTATCGTGTATATGGTTGTGATAACATCTATGTTTAACTGTGTGCACTAGCATGATCCTGGGACTAGTGCAGAATACACAGGGAGTCCGGATTTGCATATTCGGGTCTCGACAGAGATGGTATCAGAGCTATATCGGCTGTAGGACGAAGTCTTAGTTAGAATAGTCGTGTTAGCCAATTTCAAAAACCTATTTTCTAAATCAAATCAACAAAATGAATATATAGTGATTCTCTATTCTTACCTTATTCTTAGGATTCTTAATCCTCGTCTTCTTTCCAACTTTATTTTCAAAATTTAATCTGACTTCTCATCTCAACATCTATAGAAGTTTCGAGTGTCCAGTCATCAAAAAGGAGGTCGACTCAGAATTCTTCGAGCTTTGCGGTGAAGATTCAATCAAGCAATCGGTCAGATTGAAGACTATTGTGAAGATTAGGAGCCGTCAGATTAAAGCCCCGTTATAGTTTTTAGCATCGTGTAGACCGTTTTGCTTTTTCTTGCCATTGTGTGTGATGTGAGCTGCAAATATTGCCCTTAAAAGCATTATATTGCATTCATGTCAACTTTTTATTGGAGTTATTTTCCTCGGTTTTGTTGTTAGCCTTTTCGGCTAGGTGTTTGTTTAGTATAGGTTACCATTAGAAAACCCCCCTTAGACGAATTTACCTCTCCTCTATGCTTTTCCCTCTCATCTTTAAACCCGGCAAAGACAGTCAACAGTTGTTTCCTTTTTCAGAGCAGCAAGATGGTTGATACGGGACTCAAGAGCCGCAACCGAGCAAACACGGATCCGAGAGAAGCGATCGCAGAACCGGTTCCACCGAGTTTGGATCCCGCTCTCAGTTAGTTTTTGGTGGCCCAGACTCAGATGATGCAGACTATGATGCAAAACATGCAGGCTATGATGCAAAGATCGCAGAGAGGAGCCGATCGCCACCGTACCTCGGCAATGAATCCGGCTATGCAGAGTTCATGAGGACGAGACCGCCTGTTTTCTCCAGTTCATCAGAGCCTTTGGAGGTCGACGATTGGGTTCGTTCAATTGAGAAGAAGCTGAATTTGGCCCAGTGTTCAGACAGAGAGAAGGTGTTGTATGCCGCACATCAGCTTGAGGGACCAGCAACAGAGTGGTGGGAGAACTATTGTGCCGCTCATGAGGGCCAGAACAGCATCACGTGGAAGGAGTTCGCCAAAGCCTTCCATAACGCCCATGTCATGGATGGAATAGTCGATATGAAGAAGGATGAATTCCGAGAGTTGCAGCAGGGGAACATGTCAGTAAGTGAATACCTCAACAGATTCACTCAGTTAGCTCGCTACGCACCAGAGGACGTAGCCACAGATTCAGCTCGTCAGAAAAGGTTCAAGAAGGGTCTGAACCCAGGATTGAAAGTGCAGGTCGTGGGCAATGACTATGCCAGTTTTCGGCGATTGGTGGATAAGGCCATACTGATTGAGGATTCTCGTCGTGAGTTGGGAGAATTTCACAAAAGGAAGATGAGCCAGCAAGGAGTTCACTCACAGCAGTCACAGAGGACCAGACTCAACACCTATCAGCCTGCACGAGTACCTCAGCAGCAGCCAGTTTTCAAGACCCCAGCTCCAGTGACCCGTTATGAGAATTCGGGACCACGCCCCATCAATGTCAGCAATCAATCCCATATGAGTGCAAACCCTGCAGGATCAGCTAATTGTTATAATTGCAAGGAGCCAGATGACTTCGCCCGCAGTTGCCCGCAGAAGCGTCAAGCCATCACGCCAGTTCCGTTCAATTTGGAGAGTACGCCTACCAAGACCCTTCCTCCAGGAGCAAGCCGTGGCAGCCAGCAGTCTCAGAGCGTTGCAAGAGGAAGCATGAACCACGTCAGCCCCGTCGTCGCACCCGGTAAACCCATTTCTCTTAGTTTGCCCGGATCTCGGGGTCGAGATCCCGTTTAAGGGGGTAAGGTTTGTAACATCCTGATTTTTGGGGATTTTTAAAACCTTGAATTTAAAAATAAATTTCTGGAATTTTCCTGAATTTAAATAAAGTTTAAATTGAATTTTCAAAAGTTTTAAATAATTTAATATGATTAAATTATACTTCAACATTATCTGAAAGTATTTTAATTAAGTTCCTTAAGTCACAAGAAATTTCCTGGAATTTTTTGAAATTAAATTGAGCTTCAAATGAATTTTACAATTTTAAAATGATTTAATCTGAGTAAAATAAACATCAACATAAGTTGAAAATATTTTATTTGAGTTCTTCAGGTCTCAAGGAATTTTTTGGTATTTTTGGTGAATTTTTAGGATTTATTTGCTATTTTCTAGAGCTTGTGGAAGTTTATTTGAATTTTCTGGAATAAAGAAAAGTGGGGAAAATCTTCCGGCCGTCTGATCCTTTCTCTCTCTCCACGTGTCACCCATCCGGCGCTTCCCCGGCGCCGCCGTACCTCTTCCCGCCCACCTCGCTCCTCCACCGTCCGATGCCCCGCGCGCCACGCTGGCGCGCACGGCCGGCGCTCGCGCCGCGCAGCGCATCATCGCCGCTCCGCGTCGTCCGTCGGCGTCGCGCCGTGGAGCCATCCCCGCCGTCCGCGCCTGTGCCGCGTGTGCCCTAGCCGCCTCGCGCGCGCGCCTCGCCACCGCCTCCCGCCTGCCAGGTGTCGGCCATCCGCGCCTGCTCCCCACGACGCGCGTCGCGATCCCGTGCGTCCACGCCCGGACTCGTCGCGAGCCGTCCGATCCCACCCGCGAGCCACGCGTCGCGCTGCTAGTGCGCGCCCGCGCGATAACCCTAACCCTAACCCTCGCTCGCGCCCCGCCGTCCGATTTTCCCCACGCGTAATCCGGACCGTCCAAACCTTGTGCCGTTGCCGCCCCGCGCCGTAACCGATTCGAGCTCCTTGGTTCGCGTGATAAAACCCGCCGCTCATCCCTCGGTTCGCGTGTCCGTCGCCGAACTTCGCCGCCGCGCTCGCCGTTTCGCGCGGCGCCGACGAGAGCGCCCGCCGCCGCCGTGCAGCGTCTCGCCGTCCGCGTCGTCGCCGGGACCGCCTCGCCGCCGGAGCTCCTCCTCGCCGACATCTCCGTCGCCGGTGAGCCCGATCGCCGCGTCGCCCTCGCGTCGCGCGCCCGCCGCCTCGCTCGCCCTCGGTCGCCGCGCGCCGAACCGCGCACCCAGCGCGCGCGCGCGCTGCGCGCGGCGCTTTGCTTGGCGCGCCGAGCCACGCTGCCGCTCATCGCCGCCTTCCGCCTCCGCGCCGCGCATCCCCGTCGTCCGTCCAAGATCGAGCCGTGAGGCACCGGCGCGCGCCACACGTCGCCGCCTCATTGCCGGATCCGCCGACGCGCCCGATCCGCCGCGCCGCGCGGCGTGCGGCGCCGCGCGTCGTGCGTGCCACGTGTCGCCGATCGGCCGCCGCCCGCCTCGATCCGCGCCATCAGCGCCGTTGCCCCAGATCCGATCGGACGGCCCGGATGCGTCCACGCGGCCGCACCTCAGCCGTCGGATTCCGCCGCCGCCGCCCGCGCCGAGCCACCCACGTCAGCCCTAGCCGACGCGGCGAGCCACGTCAGCACCCCCGCCACGTGGCAGCCACGTGTCACGCCACGTCAGCTGTCACATCAGCAAAAACCCGCCCCCCGGTGCCACGTGGCAGCCACGTCAGCACGCCACGTCAGCACGTGCCACGTGGCGGCACGAGCGGCTGCCACGTCAGCGCCGCCGCCCCGAGCGTACTGTTTGGTGCGCCGGGTTCACGGTGAACCCGGTATTCCGTGCGCCCGGTCCACGGAACAGTAGATTTTCTGATTTTCTCGATTTAATTCTAGGGTTTGTTTTCCGAGAGCCCGTTCTCCTCCGTCCTAGCTCCGATTGACCCCGTTCTTTTTTCTAAATTCATCTAAAATCAAGCTCTAGCTGTTGGTTCTAGTTTGGTGAATTTTGGAGTTCATTTGATTGTCATTTTATGTGTTTCTTTGTTTTCGGTCATTTTCTCTCTCGCTAGATTCGGATTCCGGAGGAGCAGGTTCCGCGCCCGAAGACCAGGAGTACCTCGCTGAGCATAACCAAGGCAAGTCGTGTCCTTTGATCATGTTGAACCCTGTTTGCAATCTACTATTTAATTAATTTGTTTTAATTACAGTGCATCGTTATTTTTTTTCAAATCCTTGTACTGGTAGTTATTAGCCCAATTGATTAATCCCTCCTTGACACTTTGAGATGCCATGATTCCATTGTCACCATAGGTTGGGAAGCATACTAGTGATATTAGATTATTTGTCACATGGATTGTACGATAGAATGCTTAGCCTTGCTATTAGTCACGATTTGGGTTTATCATCACATGTGAATTAACAATTTGACTTAATGAGATATGGAACTGTGGTTGGTGCCACGTGTATTAAAATTTGTGCCATGACGTTGGTGCGTCATAGGCGGTGGTTAAACAAACTGGTTTTGCACTCGGGCGAGTGATCGTGCAGTAAAGGGGGAAGTGTTGGAGCACTTCGAGGGATGTGGTAGTCTCACCCGGGTATTGTTAAGGACTTAACTTTGTGCGCCATTGATCTGAGCTATACCGTGCAAACCACATGTCTCGTATGGGACGGACCTGGCTGATTAATTTAGGAGGTTCCAACTTTAATCTTGCCATTGAGACGAACATGGTTGCTGATTTCTATGTGGCGCAAGGGGGTGTGATGCGAAACCCTAGCGGGTAGATTAAGTTGTAACTGAACTTTGTAAAGGCCTTGTTGTGATTTTCTTAGTGCGAGGATAATCACATCGTGTGGGTACAGTTGTGCAACCTCTGCAGAGTGTAAAACTATTCGAATAGCCGCGTCCTCGGTCATGGACAATGCTCGGTGATTTCACACGAGGGGTAGTTATTTCTGAAAACTTGTGAATGGAAGTGGACAGGTGTTCACTGTTGGTTTAGCTTATGGAGGGGAGGTCCATAAGTGGTTAGTTTAGCTTGTGGATGGGAGGTCCGCAAGTGCTTATTTCAATTTCTTTGATTACGTATTTATTACTGTTTTACTCAAAGTTTGCCTTCAATCTATTTATTGTATTTCAACTGTCATTTATGCAAATTAACCTTTCAGCCCTCCTTTGGTAAGCCTTGCATACTATATTGCATTCATTTGTTACAAACGACTTGCTGAGTACCAATGTACTCACGGCTTTATGCCCACTGTTGCTCAGTTGAAGAAGAGGAGTATCACCAGCAGGAGGTTCCAGAAGGAGAGTACTTCGATGACTTCACGGTTTAGGCTTCGTTCTCCACTCGATAGCCTGTGGGCTTGTCGATTGGCCACTACGTTTTATTTTGGATTTCCGCTGCTACTTTTGTTAAGCCTTCGGGCCAGTTAATTGTAAGCTTGACCATAAGGTCGTACCTTTTGAGATTTATCAATATTTGAGCTTTCCTTTATTTTATCGTGTATATGGTTGTGATGACATCTATGTTTAACTATGTGCACTAGCATGATCCTGGGACTAGTGCAGAATACACAGGGAGTCCGGATTTGCATATTCGGGTCTCGACATCTCTCTGGTATGCTGAACCGACTTAAGTCTTCTCTTAATGTGTTTAGAGGACTTCATGTTATCTTTTCTACTCTTCACCTTAACTAAAACGGTTTAGTTATCACAGTAAGTTAAGATAGACGGTATTGTCTTCTCTAATATCGGTGGGTTGGAAAGAAGCTCTTTGAGCCATTCCGCCTACTACTGCTAAGTCAAGTGCTACTAGCTCAGCCTCCATGGTGGACCGTGCAAAGATAGTCTGTTTTGAAGACTTCCACGCAACGGCCCCACCTGCTAGAGTGAAAACATAGCCACTAGTAGCTTTCATCTCATCCAAGTCACTAATCCAGTTAGATTCACTAAATCCTTCAAGAACTACCGGATGGCCAGTATAATGTATTCCCAAATTCTTGATTCCTTTTAGATACCTAAGTACCAGCTCTAATGCTATCCAATGATCATCTTCTAGATTGGCCATGTATCGGCTCAATCTACTTACAACATATGAGATGTCAGATCTTGTTGCACTAGTTAAATACATCAATGATCCAATTATCTATGAATATTTAAGCTGGTCTGTTCTATCTCTAGTGTTTTTATGTAGCTTAGTATTTGGATCATAGGGTGTGGCTACAGGCTTAGCATCTATGAATCTAAAATGGTTCAGGATCTTATCCGCATAATGTGATTGTATTAAAGTAATTCCATTCTGACCCTTTAATAGCTTAGTATTTAAAATAACATCAGCTTCTCCAAGGTCTTTCATATCAAAGTTCTGGGAGAGGAACGACTTGGTTTTATTGATTACATCTATGTTCATCCCGAACAGTAGTATATCATCTACGTAAAGAAGGACGATGACACTTTTACTCTTGCTGAGTCAATAATATACGCACTTATCGACTTTGTTCACACAAAAGCCGACCGAAGTTAACGTATAATCAAATTTCTCATGGCATTGCTTGGGAGCTTATTTAAAACCATATAATGATTTAATCAAACGACATACTTTACTCTCTTGCCCATTAGCCACAAAACCATCAGGCTGTTGCATATAAATCTCCTCATCCAACTCTCTATTTAGGAAAGTGGTCTTAACATCCATTTGATATACTTAGAGTTTATATGCTGTAGGTAGTGCTAAAAGCACATGGATTGTGGGTAGTCGAGCCACAGGCGAGTATGTATCAAAATAGTCTTCACCCTCGTTTTGCATGAAACTCTTAGCCACTAAACGGGCCTTGTACTTTTCAATAGTACCATCGGGTCTTCATTTTCTTTTAAAGATCCATTTGCAGCCCCCTAGCTTATATCCATTTGGAAGATCAGTAATCTCCTAAGTTTTGTTAACTATAATGAAATCCATCTCGCTATGAATTGCATCCTTCCAGTACTCCGCATCTAAAGATGCGGATGCCTTTGAAAGAGTTCGTGGTTCATCACCTATGAGATAGGTGACAAAGTCATCGTCTAAGGATTTTTCTGTCCTTTGTCTCTTACTTCTCCTTAACTCCAATTTAGGAGGTGTATTCACACTAGGATGGGTAGAGTGTTCGTTAGAACCAACATAATCAATGATTTCATTTGCTCTCATAGGAAACACATTTTTAAAGAAAGTCACATCATGAAATTCCATAAGGACATTATTAGCAATATCATTAACTTAGGATTTGACCACTAGAAATCAGTATGCTGTGCTGTGATGGACATATCATAGAAAAACACAATCAATAGTCTTGGGATCAAGTTTTCTTTTTTTAGCAAAGGCACGTGCACTTTTGTAAGACAGCCCCAAGTGCGAAGAAATGACATGTTAGGTTTTTTTCCCCTTCTATCCTTTATAAGATGTTTCCTCGCTACTACGGGGAGGCACCCTGTTTAAGACATAGTTAGCTATGAAAACTACCTCACACCACGCACCACGAGTCCGACATACCCTATTTATACGTATCTTCCTAGTTTTATCGGTTTTACCGTCTGATACTACGAGTAATTATTGACTGGATTATCCCATCAAAGAAACATCTGTGTAGGATGGTTTGCTTCATATGCATTGGCTGGATAATTTCAGACGATCTTGGTCTAGACTCTGCATGTACAATACTACTTATTTTTGGAATAAAAATCCGATTAGGACGTTAAGAGTTCCACTGTCGATGAACATGTTCCATGTATCATGTATGCCCAAGTTTCACTCAGATCCAAAGTTTGGGTCTTCTTCAATTGCTGAGTGATGACATTTTTTTTATTGAACTGAACTATGTGTTGACATAATGACCTTACATTCTGAGAATTTCTGGGAGTACCTTGTTTGGAAGGCCCTGCCATGTGCTAATTGTTGAAGTAATTTATGATCGATCACGCAACACTGGCTTTTCACGTACCTTACAAATTTGATGTATTTTTCAGACTGATAGCTGCACCAAGAAACTCTTGCATGACGAGTTTACAGCCAGCCAGCCAGCTCTCCATTGGAAGGCATTGTGGCGGACAACTTGTAAGTGGATCATGTCCCAGCCAATGCGGCTGTGAGTTGTAGTTCTCCCTTGGCATCATAAGTTGTTCCAGTATTCATTCCGAAGCTGACAAGCTCTGTATGTGCATTCCTTTCTCGTTTCCCCTCATTTTGAGCTGTAATGTAAGAATAATAATCTGAACCCACGGAGTTTTGCCGCAGTTGTGAATTGACTACAGAACCGGTCATATGTTGATCAAATCACAGTGAACACCTTCTCAAAAGCAGATCAAGTCACAGTGGATCAGTATATGGTCGCATATTGCAGGTTCTGCCAGAGCCCAGCTTCATGGCTGGATAGTGGTTCCATTCAGAGGAGCTGTGCTCTTCGTTTCACCAGCACATTGATCAGCTTTCTTGTTGCACCCCGACGCCTAGTCCCACGTCACCAGTCTAGGGTTACACTAGCATATAATGCACGTGTCCCAAAATGTAGCACTTTCAGGTTAACGTTTTTCGGACGAAGTGACCATGAAAGTCTAAGCAATTTCCAACCCGTGTGTAGGGCCATCCCATGCGGGGTTAGGTGAATTTTGGACACGGAGTTAAAGATGATATTAGAGCATCAATCCTTGTTGCACGAGCTGCTGTGTGTGTAGCCCTATAGAGGCACATAGCACAAACATACAACGTAGGTTAATTTCTTGGCATTTGCCTTACTATGAAATGCAACTGAGGACATAAGTCCTTTAAGGTGTCTTGACACCCCAACCCTTGGTCCCAAATTAAAAGAATTCATTATCTGTTGTCTTAGGTTAGTCGAGGTTATGCTTAGTCGTATTAAATACTCTATTTTAATATTCTGAAATTCATACCATAATTGAGGATCTAGGCGTAAGTTTTAATCATAAAAGGGGGATAAGTTATGAATATTCGGTAATTTAGATGAGTCGGTAGAATTCGTTTATCTTAGAACTGTCATACTTATCATTTTATTCATGCTTATCATTTAATTTATATTATTATTGGTCACTGGTATCTTGCTGTTCGTAAGCCAGGTTGGAATTATATGTAAATGCCAGTTAATTTGACTAATGACTACTTAACATCTAATAAAACTTGACTGAATGACAACCCTGTGTGCTTGGGTTTCATTAGAGAACTCTCATCAAATTAGTCCCTAGGGCATGTCTCTATATCACCTATCATGTGTCTCATATCGTGAATCGCCTTATCAATTATCTAACAACATCTTCACTTACCATACTCTCTATCGGCTTTTCCTATCGCTATCGTAATATCTTAAACACAAGAATTGTTAATATTACTTGATTGGCTAGCCTGGGGTTATCTACATATAGGGGAGGTTGCTACCCACTTGATAACGTACGGGGGGCATACGCTTTCGTTACACAGGATATTACACCACGTCATGGTATACAATCGAGGACAATGGTGTGCCTGGCTATTCTCGTATACCAGATATGTGGGGAGTAACCGCCAGTACCATTATCATAACTTACTAAGTAACAATTATCTCTTTTTCCAATTACAATTATCACATATGTCACGTTAAACGTTATTTCCAGTTTCACTCCCTATATCAGTGTCTTTGGTAATCCGGTACCGTTTCCTTGAATTGTACCCATTGCTTGCTTACTTGGTTGCATCGCCTGTCCTTTATTTACCGTGTTGCGATTATTGTTGGGTACTTGTTGAGATTATCAATCTCACGCTTGCTTTTTCAATCTCAGGAAAAATGCCAATAGAGTGATAGCATCATCTATGGATGGGAGCACTCGAGTTTCGGCATCGTGGCTTGCCACTATTTTATTATTTTATTTGTTCAACTTTACTTAGAGTGGACCGGTCCTATGTTTGAAACTCTTGTTTCAGTTTCCATTGATTTTCTAATAAATCATTTTTTAAGGTTTTAAGTTCCTATAAATTATATTGTTACTTTATGATTTTATTTGTTATTTAGCGATGATGTTCTATGGTAATATTGCACTTCGGTATGTAAAGTGTGACATCACGGCTTGGTGCCGATCCCACAACAAGCTGCGATATAGCCTCCACCGCCTCCCACTAGTGGGATGCTGGCCCAACGTGTTGAACCCTGGCGGTGGTTGAAGCTGCTAGGCTGCTGTCGAGCTCACTGCTAGGGGTGAAAACGGATCGGATACGGACGGATAATGCCTCTACCATATTTGTTTTCATATTTTTTTTCGGATACGGATACGAATACGGATAACTCGAATACGAATACAAATACGAATAATATCGAATACAGATACGGATCGAATACGAATCGAAACGAATATGGTTACGAATATTTGTCGGAACATGAAAACCCCTTAAATTATACATCCAAAATTAACGAAAATAGGTAAATAGTTTGTAACATCCTGATTTTCTGGAGTTTATAAAGCCCTATTTTTAAAAATAAATTTTTTGGAATTAAATCAAGCTTAAAATAAATTTTTAGAATTTAAAATAATTTAATATGATTAAATTAAACTTTAACATGAGCTAAAAATATTTTATTTGTGTTCCTTAGGTCTCAAGAATTTTTCTGGTATTTTTGGTGAATTTTTGAGATTTAATTGCTATTTTCTAGAGCCTTTTGGATTTTATTCGAATTTTGGAAATAAGAAAATAGGGATATTATAGAAAATCCGGATATCCGGTTTCATTTTATCCGGATTATCCGTATCCGTATTCGACGGATACTAGGCTTACCGTATTCGTATCCGTATCCGATAAAAAAAATCCGTATCCGTATCCGATCCGAGAATTATCCGAAAAAAATCCGATCCGACACAATCCGTATCCGTATTCGTCCGGATCGGTCGGAAACTATCCGATCCGTTTTCACCCCTACTCACTGCTGCTATCGATGATTCAGCCCTACCTCAGCTCCCTCACACGTGAAAGGACACGATGACGGTCCAACAGCTGGGAGCTTCCATCTACGTGTGATCCATTAGCGGCTCGGTCGCCCCTATAAATTACCGATTTCATTAAACTAAATGCTAGAACCAAATTAAGTGGCCTAGTTCATTTCTTCCAATATCGAATGCATACTACTTATAAAAGCACCAGATTGGCAGATCTGGGGATCACAACTATCCATCTCACAAATCCAATGGCTACAATTTAAAGTTGAAAGTTGCCCTCCCACCCCAAAACAATGCTATCCATTAATCTGTTGATTATTGCTATTGGTTTTGAAGGATTAATTGTGTAGTATCGTTGCCAGTAATCAGAGGGGTAAATGATTCCCGAAACTTCCCCTTAAAATATTCACAATCTTTACTTAAATGACTATGATAGTCACCAAGTTCAGATCACACCAACACGACTATGCAAACCAAACATAGTAACAAAAGCCACCTAAATTAGTTTCTTTCACAAGCCCGATCAGACTATTGTTGATGGGCCGGTGCGACCGCCAGCTTGTGACCGGTCACATCGATCAGACCGCATGTCTGAGGCTGGTCCACCGGTCTCTTGTTCTCAAACCTGAAACCTCTCAAAATAAAAGCACAAATATTAAGAATTTGTTCAAATCTCATTCAAATACTTTTAAGTTTTGTATGAGACTTGTTCAAGGTAATAAGAACATAAACCAATCAAGAACCACAAGATTTTTGGGCTCAAGTTCACCAATTTGATGAAAATCTATTGGACCCTGGAGCAACAACTTTTGGATCCTCTGTGTAAATCGCACTAGTCTAGGATCAGCTAGTGCACACAGTAGATAATAAATATTTATATCATACACAATGATATTTATTCATTAAATAAATATGGGCCTGATGGCCAAAGTTTACAATAAAAAGGCTCATGGCTATCATAAATATAAATCAGTGGAAGATAAATAATAAAGGAGCAGCCCATTCTGCCTGCCCATATGCGAATGACTGTAAGACGTGGTCTATTTGTCGCAATCCTCACTGTAGTCAATGAAATCATCCTCAAGCAATAGTAATTAAGCAAGGTGAGCACATAATATACTCCACAAGTTACACCAGGAGATTTAACATAGCACATGTATGCATAAGGATTGACAATGAAAGAGATATTGTAGTTGTTTGTGTGAAAAGCAATATTGAAGTAAATACCATAAAGTAAGTGTAAAAACTAAATTTAATACAATATATAAAATCAATATTTTAACATAAATAATACTATTAGTGCAGGCACCAACTTAGCACTAATCTAACCATATGTATCCCACCCAGACCATCTTCCTAAAAGATTTCACAAGTTTCCATAAGCTAGATTTAATAAAACTAAAGTCTAATCTGTGAAAAAACCATACTTAGCATGTCCTTAACCGTGGACATAGCTATCCAGAATAGTTTGTTACTCTGCAGAGGTGTACAACTTTACCCACAAGATATATCCTCTTGTTGTACCATGCGATTAGCACACTGTCTTAGGTATGTGACTGAGAGTTCATGACAAAGCTGTTACAATATTCTATTACCAAATTTGTTATGCCGCCACTAAGATTTCACCATAACTTGAATCTACAAGGTGGAGTCTCCTCTTATGCTATGTGAGATTTCTCGTAGCCTACACCACACTCATATTCAGCCTATAGTGAAACTAAATTTAGAACTTCATAAATTATTTAGTCAGGTTTGTCTGATACCAGACTTGTGGTATAATACGGTGTAACTTTGTAATAGTAGCTCACAGACCGGTCCTTAATTTGACTTAGACGCTACCTACATACCTCTTGTGCCTAGTATCAGCATTAAGTCACCGAATATCAATGAGAATCAGCAAGCACTAACCATCATACCAATGCCTAAGTCTATAAAAGTTTTTAGTTAATACTATTGCACTAACCAGGTTTTTATCTAGGGTGACGAGGCATGTTGGCGTTCAATGTCAAATTTGGCTATATACAAAGAAATTGGGTATAACTAGAATTTAAATCAAATTTAAACTAGGTTTGAATAAAAGTTCGCATGCATAATAATTTAAAAATAACATAAATAATTTAAATTACTAGGAGCAACATGATCAAAGTGGTAACTTGCCTTGCTCGAAGTCTTGGTGCTACGAATCGTTGAAATCGTATTCTCCAGAGTCGTCATAATCTATACGCGAAGAACCAAAGCAAATAAATTTAAATAAAATTCAAATAATTCAAAACAAAGTCCAAAAATGGTAGTTTAGGATTTTAGAAGAATTTAGAAATTTGAACGGGTCCAATCGGAGATAAAATAAAGAAATACATGCTCCCAGAAATTTGAAACTAAAAAAAAAAGAAAAAGAAGATTTTCTGAATTATTTTTGTACTGGAAAAAAAGATTATGACGTCAGCCAAAAGATTTCTTTTTTGTTTGAATTTAATTTTCTATGGAAAAATGGTTTTATGATATCATGCTGACGTCAGCCCTAAAGTTTTAATTATTCGGCCCAAAGCTGATAAGTGGGCCTAGCTTTTGGTGGACTGGGTCCATGGACCGAGGTGGTGGATGAGGTGGCACGAGGTGTGGAGCAGTGCCGGTGTGGCTCGCTAGCGCTAAGGTGGTGCTCACGTGGCGCCATATGGTTGCCACCTGTGCTGCCACGTCAGCCCGCATGCTGACATGGCTCGCCGCTCGGCGATGGCGCACTAGGCTCGAGGGCTCACCAACGCTTCAGTGGGTGGCGGTTGTTGGCATGATGCGCATATTGAAGGGGAAAGCATAGGAAGTCTTTCTACCTTTGCGTGTGACTCGAGGCTGCACGAATTTGGTCGGTGGCGAGGGTGTAGCGGCACCGGCGAGGGGTGTCGACGGAGAGGACCTTCTAATGGCAGACTTTTTCAATGGAGGGGCGATGGGGGTTCACAAGCATCTGGCGAAGTTGAAGACAGCGGCAGCGAGGCTTGGCGTGGCTTTGGCTGACGCAATTCCTCGCTGGAGTTCGACTCAAGCCAAAATGGTGAGTTTCACAGTATGGTAGCACTCGGTTACTCAAGAGAAAGATTGAGAGTAGGGGAAGTGTGCGGTGAGAAGTACCGATGTTGATGGATGCCTTTTATAGGCTCGGGGAACGAGAATGGCCGGGGAGGCTTGCCGGTTTTTATGGCCGGAGTAGTGGCGCGTAAAGGCAAGGGACAATGGGGTTTAAAGGAGGGAAAAATGGTGAGTGTTAGTGCGGAGGTTTTAGGGCCACTAATGGCAATAAATACCAGGGCCAACGTGAAGAAACAACGGCTTTTAAGAGCTCGAGCGGGAACGGCAATGGCGGCGAGCGGAGGAGGAAGAAGGGGTGTGGTGGGTCCCACATGGTGGCGAGAAAGGGAGGAGAGAGGTAGGCGGATGGATTGCTGCCATGTGGCGAAGGAAGAAAATCTCGGTCATTGGATGGAAATGAAGGGGTAAGTGAGAGTGGGTGGCAGCGGATTAAATCAGGGCCAAACATGTGTCAGCCTGAGAGGAGAGAGAGATTTAAAATTTATTTTTAATTTGTAGGAATACTAGGAAGCTTCTAAAAACTCTAGAAAATAGCAAATAACTTCCAAAAATTCTAGCAAAATTATGAAAAAAATACTATAAATTTAGGAGAACTCAAAAAAATAAAATAAACAATTTTTGGATTTTATAAAATAGATAAATTAAGTTTTCTTGCTATAGGCTTTGAAATAAAATCTAGAAAAATCCAAATAAATTCCAATAAATCAAATAAATACAAATAAAATTTTGGAATGTTACATAATCAAATCTAACTCATAAGAACATAAAAAGCATTAATTCTCAAATTATGTTTTGCTTATAAGGATCTATGACATGAGGTCTTCCAAATATGTTATTACATGTCCTAGCAAGATAATCCAAGCAAGAGATTGGACTAGAACTGTCACGAATTCAAAATCACAAATCTAGCTTAAGAACAAGAGAAGTCAAGTAAGAACACAAACAAGAACATGATTTGAGACAAAACTTTGATATATTTCAGAAGGGATGAAGTTTACATGCTCATAAATGATTATAAGGTGCAGCTAAAGCACCACCTTTTCTTCTCTCAAGATTTCTCACTCACAACCATGAAATGAAACAAGGTAGTAGAGAAAAATTAAACCCTAGAATCTTTGACGTTCCTACCTCCTCCGCTCCCCTCTAAATTAATTAGCACAACCCTTAATGGGTCCAACCCATTAAGCTTACTGAGAAATTCGTCAACCCCACTAACATGGGTTTTATACACACACACACCTCAAATCGTTTACAAGACTCAACTTGCTAAATCTTTAGCGATTGTTCTACTTATTGAATCTTGCTCTCCTTGACATAAACCACTTTAGCCTTACACCTCCCTACGTCGTGGTTTTGATCAAGGCATAAACTTGGTATTTCACCAACTACCAAAATACCCTTGATGAAGCTTCCAAGCACGTTCCCTTGACCCTGTCTTCATCTTTGCCTCAAAGCATCTCAATATATTTTGACACGCAGTCTATAGTGCCTAATAACTAGCCGTCACATTTTCACATATTCAAATTCCCCCGAACAATTTCTACTTGCATCGACCTAATCACTTGGTAACCACATGTACCAACTCAACTCTCCACGATCCTTACCTTCTCCATGCTCCAGAGCGATGTAGCCTCACTCAGACTTACATGACCGCTCCGAACCTCAGCCCCCACACCTAGTCCCAATCCATTCTCGTCACCTGCTATACCTCCAAGCTACTTGCACATCCAAGACTACGCAATCATGTCAAGCATAAATTCTATGCACTTGACTCGTATTAGTAAAAACCATACGTCATGCAAAGCAACACAAACCCTCGTGGCTCCCAAGCCATGAACCGACCTCAAACCAGTTCAGCTCAACTCATCATGAACCCTGACCATAGCCACCAGTCGAACTGCTATCTTCACACTAGTCGGACTGCCAACCACTGGCCGATCTGACCGGCCACCCAGTGTGACTGTATTTCCAATGCCTGCCACACTAGCCAACTCTCTTGCTCTGACCGCCAACCATGGCTGGTCCAATCACACTCGCCCAAACTCCCCAAAACATGCTATCTAAAAGATAGCAACTACCAACTAGAAATCGGTCATACCGTCCTTGCGGTCTGGTCACCCCCAAAATCTGGTCACATCAGCCCACCAGGCAAACCGTTGTTCCATGCCGGTTTGACCGTTTCTTCCCAGTGGTCTGACCACTTCTTCCCAGTGGTCTGACCGCTAGAACTATCAACAAATGTAAAGTTTCTGAAACTGTTGCAAAATTCAAATTCAACTCAACCAAAATGTCAATAGTTTATTACAAACAAATCTTAGACCAAGCATATGGTCTCTCAAATTGCCTAAAGTATTGTAATTGCCCATCATAATCCCTCAATATTCGTCGATTACTTATCTAAAATTAAGCCATGTTCCAAACGGCTTCAGTTTCTGATTTCTTAATTTCATCTTTTTTGGATTTTTGCCTTTTTTGTCTTTCTTTTTTCCCCTCTTATTCATTTGTATTGTCTTGATGATATAATATTTTTATTTTTTAAAAAATTTAATTATTTAAAAAAAATTAACAGCTGCTACAGTATTAAAAAAAAAGCGATGCCAATAACTAGAAGCCACATTGAGCATAGCCTTAATAATGTTTGTGATTCCATATCGATACAAGGTGGGTTCGACGTGCAAGCCAGCTACTTCAAAACAAATACAAAAGAGGACGTTTCTAATTGGTTTAGACCAAGTCGACCATTGCAACCGCAACACCATCATCTTCTAGTAAAAATTCCAACCCACCGAATCCTTCCATAGGAAGTCAATAACTAATCCTCCTGCATCTAACTTCAATGAACAAGCCACCAAATGTCAACGCTTCTTGGCACCATGTTTTCTTTGAGGCTTATTGCTACCTCTATAGCCCTTGCGCAAGAACCGAGGGAGGGAGAGTTCGCCGCCGCCTCATAAATCATAATACCTCAAATGTGCTCTTGAGATTTGTTCGGGCAAGACGGCAAACCCTGCGCCGATGCTCCGGTGTGGCTAGTCTCCCGCACGCTCTCCGGGGAAGCGGACACCGGTGGTCTCCAGCGGACAGCGCCGGTGATATCCCTTGGTGTGGGTGGCCGTGGGAGCACCACCTCCTCTCCCCACGCCGTCGCTCGCCTTGGTGGTTCGTTCTGCTTGGGTTTCTCCTGTGTGTTCTTGCTTTCCTCCTGGCACGGCCGCACGATGTGGCGGGAACAGATCTGCACCGTTGGTCCACGTCCATGGGCTTCCGGACAGCCGTGGTGGTCTGTCCTCCGCCTTTCGGCCCTAGTCCGAACCCTTTATCCTACCTTTGACAATGGTTTAGTCGTTTTTATCTAGATGAATTAATTTATCTTCAGTTACTTTCGTAGTTGGGATTAAGCTTCAGCTTTGTTTTTATGTAAGTTCATGGTCTATCAGGAACGCATAAATTTTTCAGGAATTTCGGAGGAAACAGTTTGATTCTTGCAGTAATATGGGAAAATACATTGCTTTCCAAACAGGGCCTAGGCTCTCAGTGTAGCTTACAGGTCTTTCGACGAAAATTAAACCCTTTTTTTCCTAACAAGCCAAGGTATTTCCCCGCCATCTTATCCGATAAGCTTGCTTACAGAGAACATTAGACTCCCAGGGATGTGTTCTTAAGGTTGTGGAATCATTATTATGCCGCGGATTGATCCGAATTATTCGATGCCTAGTCTCATCCGATGCATGTACTGTCCCCTTGGAGCTTGATTGAAAGGTTTTCGTTAGATTTTGAAAGGAAGTTTATTTGTGGTCTTTTGAACGAGCAAGGTAACATCTGTGCACAATTTGGTCGTCAGCAGACTCTCAGCATCACCTCACTTTGAGCTCCTGTCTTGTCTTGGGAAATCAAATATGTATTATTTGTTGTGATCTGGAAGTAAAGAGTTAGGTCCGGAAAGTTACTTGTATCAACCCGGCAACATCAATCTACATGACAGAGAAAAGGTCATGTAAAGACAGAGGGTCGGTCAGTTGTCGATTGTCGTGCACCTGAATAATTGTACACAGAGAGTCACTACTTCCTCTTCACCGCAAAATAACCATATTTTCTTTTTGAGCAGATCTTGTGCAACCAGTACAGCTTTTAGCAGGTGGCCATGAAATTTATGCTTTTGCAGAAGCGTTTCTTCAACTCAGCTGTTTCAGGCATGGGTTAGTCATTTCAGTGGTCATACTTCTATTAAAAAGTTGATCCTTTTCTCCTTTTATCACTTGATTCGTTGTGAGCTGAAGATGGCAGATTAAATGTGCATTATGAGATTTGAGTTCCATGGGGCATCTTTCTACGCTGTTCTTTATTTCTTGTGCAGATCCATCATTAGTTTCTTGCGAAGTAGAAGAAGATCTCTACAGAGAAAGGGAAATAAGAGCAAGAACATGAGGTATCATAATCATCATCTATTTAGTTTGTATGTTCCATGCTACACACACACACACATATATATGAATTAAATATTTATGTTAAGGACCAACTTGTTGCATTTACATTTGGTCCTTGCTATTTGTATAAACCCTCCCGCTTAGGTATAAGCAGTTACATGTGTTATCAAAAGAGGAACAAAGACTAGCACCTGACGTACTACACAGAAGGTGCCAGTTTTGTTCATATAAGTTCAGCAGACGTTTGCACGAACCATACTGCCCGCTATTAAGAGGCTGTTGAATGAAAGGCGACGAGGGACGCGTATGCCCCATCCTTGATGTTGATCAAGGTATCGTGCTTTCCCTTCTCAATGATCACTCCATTCTTCACAACCGCGATTAAATCTGCGTTTTGTATTGTAGATAAACGGTGTGCGACGATCACTGTTGTCCGGTTGACCATCACTCTGTCCAGTGCATCCTGAACCACTCGTTCAGATTCAGCATCCAGTGCACTGGTTGCTTCATCAAGCAGCAGGATCTTAGGGTCCTTCACGATTGCACGCGCGATCGCAACACGTTGCTTTTGCCCTCCAGACAACTGAGCTCCACGTTCCCCAACCATTGTGTCATACCCCTATTCAGGTAACACATACTTCTGTAAGCAATATTTTTTGGACTTAATTGTACAGCAAAGCCACTACCAAATTTGTCTATGGCTCTAAGTGAAGGGGAGAGGGGGGGGGGGGATCTAACCTGGAGCGAAGAACTAATGAACTTGTGAGCATTTGCCAATTCTGCAGCAGCTATGATCTCAGATTCTGTTGCTTGTCCCTCCTTCCCATAAGCAATGTTTGCTCGTATTGTGTCATTGAACAGAGCTGGTTCTTGACTCACCAGGCCCATTTGTTGCCTTAGCCATCTTAGCTGAAACTTCTGTATGTCCACACCATCTAGGAGTATATGGCCTACGTCAGGATCATAAAACCTCTGAAGCAATGAAATGGCTGTTGATTTGCCACTACCACTCTCTCCAACAAGTGCAACAGTCTGATAGACAAATAATTCAGATTGTTAGCTTTAGTAACAATAAACACTATGAGCTTAAAGAGGATCTTATATGTTAGGAAGGTCACTTACCTTTCCAGAATGAATTGTCAAGCATAGGTCTCGGAAAATCTCAACACCTGGCCTGGTAGGATATCTGAAGCTAACATGCTGGAACTCGATATTGCCCCGTAATGTCTCGACAGTCACCCCTGCATCCTCACTTGGGTCTATCCTAGATTTACGGTCCACGATTGCGAATATAGAAGATGCAGCTGATTGTGCTTTGGAAGAATCCGATGTAAGGGTACTTGATTGTGACACCCCAATCGCTGCCATAGCAAGAGCAAGAAAAACCTGCATTTAGATGTCCAAATTATTAGAGCCTTTCATTTCAAAATTGCATGGTGTTCAATTCAAATCCTAATTCTTTGACTGCATTTTAATAGTCACATAATACCTTTCTTTGTCCCTTCTGAACTTAAAATTCTACCAGTACTGCAAGAGTACTTACCCTGAAAACTTTAGGAAAAGTTGTCTTCTCATCCTCGACAAGCCGAGCACCAGCATAAAAGCTAGCTGCATATACACCAAATAACAAGAAAAAGGAAACACCAAAACCGATTCCACTTATGATCCCTGTTCTGATTCCTGTTCTTAGGGGACCTTCACATTTCTTCTTGTACAAATCCATCACCTTTTCTTCAGCTGAGAATGAGGCTACTGTTCTTATACTGCTTACTGCATCATTTGCCACTTGACTTGCCTCCTCATACATCATCTGCATATACGAATAACCAAATGAAGTGTTGTGCAACTATTAAGGGACTGAAAGAAACAGACATTTCAGAAGTAGAGGACAAACCTTGGCATCTGCACTGAAACCCTGAATGAACTTCATCTGGATCCATCCATTTAGGCCAATGAGTGGTATTAAAGCTAAGATGATAAGTGATAACTCCCAGTTTGATACAAAGGCAATGACTAAACCAGCAACCAAGGTTGCAGAGTTTTGTACAACCAATTGAAGTGCATCACCCACAAGCCCCCTAACTTTTGCCGCATCAGCTGATAGCCTTGCACCAATTGCTCCACTTGAGTTCTCTGGGTTATCAAACCATTCGATCTCCATATTTACCACCTTCTCAAATGTCATCAGTCTGATCCTTCTGATCAACCTGCACCCAGCTACAGAGAAAAGGTACGAACTGACAGGAAGTGACAAGAAGTACACTGCACCAAACACCAAGAACATGGATGACCAGAACTGTGAATCCTTCCTTAGCAGATGTGGGGGCTCGTAGAATGCTTTGATCACATTGGATAGGAGTATCGCAAAGATTGGGAAGATTACTCCACTGATGACTGAGGCAATGGAACCTAGTATGAGCACTGGGATCTCTGGTTTGTTCAGAGAAGCGAGGCGACTGAGAGGTACTTCCTGTGGCGTCTCATCATATAATTTATTGGATGAACCATCCTGGATGTCGATCCCAATAGGCACACCGAATGGTACTGAGAATGAATGATGGCTGCTGTTGTCACGAGATGACCTCCGGCTACCTGACTGATTTGTTGACAACTGTTTGCCCGAACGAGCTCCAGAATCACCCTTTCGATCTGTCTTGTCCTGCCGGTGTGCTTCCTGTAGCCGTATCAGCTGACTGTATGCTCCCTCTTGATCCTTTAGAAGCTCATGGTGTGGACCTGGTCAAAAGTTGAAATGTTTAAGCAAAGATGCAATGAGCAACTGAAGACTGACAAATGATGATTTTGATCATTGACGTTTGAGAAATGTACCTTTTTCGACTAGTGATCCTTGATGGATGACAGCGATAGTATCAGCATTTCTAACAGTACTCAGGCGGTGCGCAATTATGACGGTTGTCCTGTTTATCATGACCCTATCAAGAGCCTCCTGCACAATCCTTTCAGACTCGGCATCCAGAGCGCTTGTAGCTTCATCCAATAGTAGGATTCTTGGATCTTTCAGAATTGCTCTTGCGATGGCAATTCTTTGCTTCTGCCCACCAGAAAGCTGTGTCCCATGCTCACCAACTGACGTATCAAAACCCTGTGAAATATTACAAATAGAAGATATCTCAATATATGATGCCCAACTATCTGAAGCGCTGAAACATGTAAAACTTGCTCATAGAACAGCCTTCTGACCTGAGGCATTTTATCTATGAATTTTGAGGCGTTGGCAAGCTCAGCTGCAGCTCTAATTTCTTGATCAGTAGCGTTGTCTTTGCCGTAAGCTATGTTTTCCTTTATGCTAGCAGCAAATAGGACTGGTTCTTGGCTGACAAGGCCAATTTTACTTCTGATCCATCTTAGCTGGAACTCCTTGAGATTCACACCATCTATAAAAACATCGCCAAGCTGAGGGTCGTAAAACCGTTCGATTAGGCTGATAACTGTTGATTTACCACTCCCACTCTGGCCAACCAAAGCAACCGTTGTGCCACTAGGTATGGTGAGGGATAAACCTCTGAATATTTGCTCGTCAGGCCTTGTTGGATAGGAGAAATAAACATCCCTAAACTCAATGTCCCCTCGAATGTCATCCAGCTTCCTTCCTGAGGTGCTGTATGCATCGATCTCTGGTGTCCTATTGATTGTCTCAAACATCTTGTATGCAGCGGCTTGCCCACCTGCAAATGCTTTCATGCTTGGTGATGCCTGCCCTAGAGCTCTGGTGAATATGGTAAGAAATGTCAGGTTCTAGAACTAATCATCAATTTGCTTGGTTAGTTTAACTGAAGAACACTGTGTATCATCACCAAAAGGAAAAAAACAGAAAAAATGTACACGATTAATGATTTAATGAATTTTTCAATTTGTGAACAGCCAAAACCTATCTGATGTAGATAGTATGAATTTTTTTGCTACCAGCCGGGCTAAGTGCTGAAAGTTCTATTATCATCTACTCTATTCTGTTGAACATGAAGAGCATTTTGGATTCTGTTGAACCTGCTGTTGGGAGTTGGTAGTTAGGTACTACGAAACTTGAAACAAAAGGGACAAGAGTCTACCAATCGCTTGTTAATGAACCAGTCAAACGTCGTAAGTTCGTTAAGCAATTTGCCCACGATAAATACATGGCCTAACACGTCCAAATCATCATAAACACACAACTTTATCTGTTGCAACCTTCCTTACCTCCGTCCCCAGTAGGAATTTGGAAGTACAAATGAGATGAAAGGAGTATGACATTCCTTATCGTCAGCTAAATTATGTCCCCAACTACCGGTTGCAGTAGTTTAGGAAAAATGACCGGAACCAAGAAAATGACTTAACTACAGGACCAGTTAAACTGGAAATCGACAAATAAAAGAGTAGAAATTTCATACATGGTCAATCCTGTTTGAACTTCAGAACGGAAGCTATTGCTCTTAAAGCAGTGGGTAAAAATCATTCAAAGAGTACAGCATAAAGATAACTCAAACATAAAAATTGATAGAAACTTACAGGGAGCCTGTTAGGACTGCAAAGATCACATTCATGACCTTAGCCCCTGTATAGCCCTTCTCCAGGATCAGCTTGGCACCATACCATATCCCCAAAGAGTAGCCGCAGAACAGGAGCACCATGACCGTGCCCATGCCGAGCCCGGCGGCGAGGCCTTCCCGGACGCCGGATTTGTAGGCATTTTTCAGCGACCTGTTGTACTTCTCCACTGCCTGCTTCTCGCCGGTGAAAGATGCAATCTGCAGTGTCAAACACAGAACCTTAGTGGGGACTTCAAATTTATGACACAACTTCGTGTGCTCTTTGCTTGTGTGCTTACTGTTCTTATGGACCCGATCGTCTGCTCCACCACCACCGATGACTCGGCGTAGGCCGCCTGCCCGAGGGACGCCATCTTTGCCACGACGTTCGACATGACCGCCCCCGCGATGACCAGCGGGGGGATGGTCGCCATCATGACCAGGGTGAGGAGCCAGCCTTGCGCGAAGGCGACGATGAAGCCTCCGAAGAATGTCACCACCAACTGAATGAACTTGCCAACCTGCAATACAGGAGTCACATCACAAGAGAAGGTATTATTACAACTTCAGAGCACAAACACGAGAGATGATTCACTCCTAGTGTTAGTGCCTGATGGTGGCTGTGATGAGGTTTCTGACCTTTTCACCCATGGCGTCTTGGATCAGCACCGTGTCGCCGGACATCCTCCCGACGACCTCGCCGGTGTTGGTGTACTTGTCGAAGAAGGCGATCTCCTGCCTCAGAATGGTCTTCAGGTAGAGGTTCCGTATCCGCGCCGCCTGCCGCTCCCCGGTGATCATCCAGAACGTCACCTCTGGTCAGACAGCAATTCGACACGATTAATTTGCATCGTCGCACGGCATCATGAGCTGACGGCCACGGCCATCAAGGGACGTTGTTTGCTCGACAGTGCCTAGTTTCCTGGACACTACACACACTTACGGACGAACGACGCGACGGCGGAGGCGACGGAGAGGTAGATGAACTGGAGCGAGACCATGGAGACCCGGTTCACGACGTCGTGGATGCCGAGCGCGCCGCCGAAGGCGTCGATGAGGTTGCCGAACAGCACAGTCATGAACGGCATCGCCGCGCCGTTGGCCACGGCGCCGAGCGTCCCCAGCAGCATCAGCGCCGCGTCCGTCTTGTCAGCGAAAGCGAACAGCTTGTGGAACGGAACCCGGGTCGCCACGCCTGGCGGGTCGCCGCCCGGCCTCTTCCCATTGCCCGGACTCGAACCCGACGCGCCGGCCGCACCAGCGGACGCCGACCACGGTGACGAGGCATTCACCTCAGCACCTCCCCCTGACTCCGCCATGGCCTTTCACCCCAAAGATTCGCAGCTCCGCAGGAAGCTCTGTACCTACGTATCCTTCCGTCGCACTGGATTGGGCACCACTCTGCACAAGAACTGCAGTGTCCTGCTCTCCTTGCACGATTGATTAATCCTACCTAGCTCCCGCATACCAGCACCTCACCTGATAGTTGCACATTAATTGGATTCAGCTCAGCGCCCCACATCTAAAAACAGAAAACGAATCAAGAACGAACCATACACACACAGGCACCAGGAACAAAGCACAGGGTAACAACGAATCTGAATCTAGCAACTGATCACAGCAGGGCATGCACCCCAAACACGAGAAGAAATCAAGAAACAATGAGCTGCTGCTAGGATTTATAAGAGGGAGAGAAGATGCAACGGGAAGGATTGGAGGAGGTGGAGAGTCGGGAGACTTGAAGTAGCTAGTTGGAGAAGAAACAACAACAAACCGAGCACAAAGTTGGCAGCTTTCGCATTTGCAGCCACTACAGGTCAGGCAGGGGAAAGAAGAAAGAAAGAAATGCGGATTAAAAAGAAAGGGATGAAAAGCTTTGGAGAGACAAGGAAGCAGCTGCTCGGCAACTGCTCATCACTCGCTCCTTGTACCAACCAGAACACAGAGGATTAATGGCATCGGCGGCACAGCAGCAGCAGAAGCACGGCAGCCAGAATCCGTCCAGTAGTAGTGCTGTCCAGCCACAGCCAGTCGTACTGGTCATGATCTGGGCTCTCTGGGTATTTATAGATGTGGGCCATTTTTTCCAGACTTTAGATCCCTATCGCACTGTCAACAAAGCATCCCCTATAAAATAGCAGCCATTTTTGGACTTGCAAACCAAACCGTAATGCTACGTTAATACTGTTCGCAGTGTCTTTAAATGGGAATATTACTACCGTACATTAGTATTATCGAAGGGTATTCTTCTGATAACGTTTAACTAAAACTTGATCATCTTTTACGTGTGATTTAGTCACGGGTGCCAAGTACATGAGGACAGACGGATTCGCGCCGCACTTTGCGTGGCACATGAATTTCACTGGAGATATGCTAGCTGGCTAGCTTGTAACGGCAAGTTGTGTGGTAATCTTCCGTGCACCAGGTACTTTGATCCATCTTTTTTTTTTCAGTTGGTTTTTGATTTTAACTTTTTTTTCATCAATTACTACTTAGTAGATTAATAAGTTATAGCCGAAGGCTATAAGTCACAGCGTGAAATAACATGCTTTTTTTATTACCGGGGATGTATTGATAAGGAGACACTTAGGCCCCGCTCGTTTCAATTTTTTTCAACTTCAGTTTCTAGTTTCAGTTTTTTTTTCACTATTCAGTAATTTGTCTTTTTCTGAATTTTTTTAGATTTTTTGAACTTTTTTGCTTTTTTTCTTTTTTTCCCGTGTTCCTTTGCATTGTCCGTGATGGGCTGACATATTTTTTCTATTTTTATATTTTTTTAAATTTAATTATGCCCAAAAAGCTAAATCAGCTACAGTAAAAAAAATCCAGCTACAATAAAATTTCAGCCAAAAGCCAGAAGCCATCGCTAAAACGATCACCCCTTTAGAATAGCGATGATTTATAGTTATTTTTACTGTACCTGACTTATTTTTCACTATGGTTAAGGTAACTTATTTAGCGTAATTAAATTTAAAAAATTAAAAACAAGTTAGCTCATCGCAAACAATGCAAAGGAATACGAAAATAAAGAAAAGCTAAAAAATCAGAAAAAATAAAATTAAAAAAATAGTAAAATAAATACAGAAGTCATCGTTCAAATCGACTAGAGCTAAATCCTGTGGCGAGGCGGCATCTTCCACATGGAGCATGTTCGATTTGTTGAGGCAAGCTGCTAATTTACGGGTTCTCCGGCACACCTGTGCGCGCGTGTAGGTGAAAAATGGCACGTATCCAGCAACCAACGATTTGTGCGCGAGTATTTGGCCATGGCCGTCGCGTCTCCTGGCTGTGACTCGTACCGGCCGGCGTCCACTCCGACCGGCCGGTGGTCAACTGGCCTCGAGGAGCTGCTAGCTCGTGACATTTTGTAGATTTCAGCGTGCTCACATACTTACATGTTGTCAAGAGGATAGAATTGTAGCAACGTTTGTACGAAGAGGCATCGTACCTGTTCACGCGACGCACAAAACTGAGGCAGCGAATCCACAGAGCGTGAGATCACCATAATTTTAACGGTGGCACCTCGTCGTCGCTGGTAAATGCAAGTAAACCTGTAGAACCTTGTGGTTTCTAGCAAAGTGATGTTTAAAGAGTACTTAAGTGTTTTTTGAATTAAAAGTATTTAGAGTTTTTGGGCGTTGAATCTTCATCTAATGTTTCAGATTCAAAGCACTTATATTTTTTTCGAAAAATGTACAAAGGATCTGTTGAATGGAGATCTAACGTTTCAGATTCGATTTTTTGAGAGAAAAGTTATGGGGTAAGTTATAGGGTATTCATGGGATAAAGATCTAATGCCCAAAAAAATTGAGTGCTTCTAAACCCCAAAAATACCCTCAAGTGCTACTTAGCGTTTCCCTTCTAATTAATAAAATATCAATGGATTCCCTCTGCTACAGTAAGAAAAACGTTGTTCCTAGTAAATAAATTCAGAAATTTGTAGATAAAACCCTAGGATCATAAACGCTGTTGCTGGTAAATAAGTTCAAAAATTTGTAGATAAAACCTTCGGATTTGCTCCTAGTAAATAAGTTCAAAAATTTGTACATAAAACCCTCGGATAATGAAACATTTCGATTCCTAAAATGTCTCCCCCTCCCTCCCTCCCTCTCTCGTGGGTGTAGTACCGCTGCTACAACCAATTTGATCTACGTGGATCCGCCACCAGCGGGCAACACCAACTGCACTATTCTCTACGGTATTTTGCTGTCCTCTACACGACGTGCGCAGCCGATCGCAACCCCGACCGCAGCAGATCAGGTCCCAAAGCCCGGCGCGCGCGCACAGATGCGCCAGAATCCACCTCGAGCTCATACATTGAGACGCGCACAGCTCTTGCGCCCACGGACGCGCGCCGACACACATGGGGATTTTGGTGCGCCCCATGTCGGGCTCGGAGGTGTGTCGGCCGTGGATGGCGAACGGTGAGATCGATCCGGTCGGTACAGCAGCCGGTGGGCCACGCGTGTCAGCCGGAGGGGAAAAGCGACGCGGGCCTCTCCTTGGAGTTTTGCTTTGGGGTCACGCACCCGTGGACCTCGACCTGACCAAACGGCCGGGTCAACCTTGTTGATCTACTATGTTTGTTGGGTGTGTTGTGCTAGAGCTATCACCTTAGCAAGACGGGTCAATCTAACCTGGTATGAAAATAACTTTTTTACAGTAGTACAGTAAAATTACTTATGACTATTGGTAAAATTACTTGGATTAGGATTATTGCACTATTCTGAGTGTAGACGGATGACTTGACAATAAAATTACTTGTAACTCAGCGACTGACAGTGAATTACCTGTGATTGACAGTAAAAAGCGTACCCATATAGGCACTGCATGGTCCAACCTCTCTCTGTGTTATGTTTAGATCAAAAGATAGACACATAAGTCTACATGGTATGATACGATAATTTATTTACGGAAGCCGGTCCTAATTAGGTCGTGTAAAATCTGAACAAGTGTTGTACCGTTCCTAGCGGCCATTTGGCTAGGTCTGCGTGGACCCCTGTCCCTCGCTCTCTCGCCCTGACGTCACACTTCCACGCGGGGTCCAAGCCGTAGGCGCAGGAATAATCACTTGGATTAGGACGCTTCTGCCGTTCCAAGCGCGGCTTAATTATCAACTCCCGGTTCGTAAATTAAAACGATAAACCGCCCGTCCGGTCGGCGCAGCAGCCAGGACGGCGGAGTGCCCGTGCACCGTGCGCCACGACGTCTCAGCAGTTTACTATGACACAAACCATAGAGACCATATCATATCTCTGTATGTTCAAAGTTGTTATACGACGAGCTCGCAGCATTTTTGGATTGGCCTTCGGGGGATCAGGCCATAAACTCTGAAAAAAAGAGGAACAAAAAAGGAGGAGGTTTGAGAAGTCGACACCGTTCCGAGATGCACCGTCACCGACTCCTACTTTTCGCATGCAGCGGCTACTAGAGCTGCCACAAGGGAGGAATTGGACTTTCATCCACGAGGAAAACTCCATTGGAGACGGAGAGTTGAGGCCCACAGCTAACTAACGTTACAGTTTTTTTTAGTTTCAGCTTCTAATTTTAGCTTTTTTCACTATTTAGTAATTCATTTTTTCTGAATTTGTTTAGATTTTTTGGACTTTTTTACATTTTTCTTTTTTCCATGTGTTCCTTTCCATTGTCCGTGATAGGCTAATATATTTTTTCTACTTTTATATTTTTTTTAAATTTAATTATACCAAAAAACCAAATTAACTATAGTAAAAAAAATCAACTACAGTGAAATTTCAACTAAAAACCTAAAGTCATCGCTAAAACACCGCCTCCAAAGTCACCAACTATGTTCGCCATCCTCCTCTGTCCTCCCTTCCTTTGCAACGGCAGCACAACGGGGCAGTTTCCAGTGACTGTACCTGCACAAGTGTACTGCTCTCTTCTCAGCTGATCCTTGCCGTTCTCACATCGTCTCCATTCCTCGTTTCCTTGGCGTCAAAACCGTGTTGACCAACGGCAGCACATGAAGATTATGCTCCATTAAAGAGTTGGTGCTCGACCAAATAAATAAATAGTACTACCAGGTAGAGTACATCAGGGAGTAAAAAGAAAAGGCCTCAGATATCATATGATGGACTAATGTTAATCACGTTTGTCTACTTTCTTAATTGGCTGTGCTAGCTTCTCTTTTAATACCAGTAGTTTATGCCCGTTTTGTGTTTATTTTAGGTTCTTTGTTAATTCACTCGCTCTATGGTACGACGCACGGGAAAAGCGTGCACAGAATAACACAGTGAGCTAGCTCGTATAGTTTGTTAGGCAATCCTCTGTCTCGCAATTATTTGGGACAGCTCAAAATCGGAGCAGCTCGCTTCTTTTGTCCCCGGAAGAACTGGGTTTGGACCTTGCTTAGTTTCCTCTCGCTTTTTGCGATCAAACTTAAAGGCATTTGACACATTCGTGATGGATTAACTAACTCAATCATCTCTTGAAAAGTTGTTTGCATGCGCGAAAAGTCCATGAACGCAAACACATCACTGTTCGGTGCTACCCCATCGAAAAGACACAGAGATCATATTTGAATTAGACAGCAATTCTTTCCTGCCAGAGAGCTGCTTGTATGTATCACTATTCTGGGGAAAAATTCAGTGGCTCTCTCTCATATGCTACCGCGCGTCCTCTTTGAGCTGGCGTGGCAGCATCTAAGGGAGAGGTCTCACGTCAGGTCCTCCCCAAATAATTAATTTCCCTATTCTGGAGTTGCACAACCGTTTAAGATTGTGCTCATTTGAGTTTAACCTTTAAGTTTCTAGTTTTTAGTTTCTAACTTTTTAATTTTATTTTTTTCTCACTTTTTAACTTATTTTTGGGTTTTTTTTGTATTTTCTTTTTTGTTATTCCTTTGTATTGTCCGTGATGATATAATTATTTTTTTCCTAAAATTTTAAATTTAATTACGCCGAAAAAATTACCATCTGCTACAATGCAAAAAAAAATGCTACGGTAGAAAAAAAAGTTAGAAGTTTGAGTTTCATAAGCCCAAATAAGCACCTCTAAGCATGAATAAAAGATACATAATGATTACTTATCTTTTCTCTTATTTTAAATTTTGTGTAACTTGTATTGGAAAGATGATCCATGGAAGCACCGTGATTTTTCTAAAACAATCTAATTTTTATTCTGAATTACAGTAATATACTTATATTTTTTATTTTGTAGTAATAATCATCTGTCACTCACTGTTGAGCGACACGTGGCCAAGTCGCTCGACCGTTGAGCGACTAAGCGACTAGGCTCAACTCGCTCGACCGTTGGGCGACTTGGTCCTAATCGTTGCACCGTTCGGCGACTAGCCCTTAGTCGTGCAACCATTGGGCAACTAGGGGATATATACTGCACGCACGCCAGCTGAGCGCCAGTCGCTCATTTCGCTCGAGAGGGAAAGAAAGGAGGGGGAGAAGAGAAGAGGAGAGGGAGGGGAAGAGAGAGGGAGAGGTCTACACATCGATAACGGTAAGTTCATTGTATTTCTTTGTAGATTTATTTTTGAAACATGATAGAATGGCAACTAAAATTATTAGACGTATAGTTGTGTTGGGTCTTCCTTGTAGATGTTGTACTTTTGAAACTAAGGCAGGTTAGCAACAAGAATTATTAGATGTGTAGTTGTGTCAAGTACGTCGCATATTGTAAGTAGTTGTAAATAGTGTAGTTGTAAAGCTAACGTCAATTTAGTTGTTAACAGTTATACTTTAAAAACCATGGTAGATTAGTATACCATGGTATACATATTTTACTCCGTAATTACTATAGTACGATTATGTATGAATTCCCTCGTGCACATCAATATCACTTATTTTCCTATTTGTGAATCATTCATCCTCACAAAATTCTTCAGAAATTTATCGCACTACAATAACATACAAAAACCATAAAATGTTATTGCAAGTCTAACAAATTTTGTATCCTTAAGAATCTACAAAAATCACGAACAGACCAACCTACCTTGTATACCATTTTATTTCTAAAAAAATAACAACCTATAAATAAGATTTACTAAATATATTATCTACAAAAAATTGCTATTTATTTCCAACAATTATTTCTACCGGATTAATAAAATAATATAATTGTTATTTCAAATCGTCCAACCAGTGAACTACTTGTCGAAGTGTCACTCCACGGTTGAGCGACTAACGACAAGTCGCCCAACGATTGAGCGACTTATGCTGGTCAAGTTACTTGACCACATGTCGCTCTACCGTTAGATGACTAACCTAAGTCGTTCAAGAGTGAAGCAACAGATGGGTCTTATTGTAAAATAAAAAAATATATTACTATAATTTAAAATAAAAAATAGATTGTTTTCTTTAAAATCGAAGCACCGCTCTCCCAGCGGTTTCAGCCTCAAATTGCTTAAATGTTGACGGTCGAGATACTCAGCGACGACCTTATCCACGTCCATGTCAGCGTTTGGAGGTAGCTGTGATGATAGGATGCGATTCCAATACGAATTAAAATCGATCAAGCACTTCCTGCCCTGGCTAGTGAGCTCTAAGAAGGCTGGTGGGTTGTTTCATCTTGCAAGTTATGTTTTATGTATGTATAAATAGAAACATGATATTAAATAGTGTGTTTTTAGATGGAATTTATAAATAAATTATAGTATAAATTGTATAAAGTTTAACTATACTGAATAAAATCATATATAATTATTTCTCTCTCCATACTATCTATCATAAATATATCAGAATTTTAACCCACCCTGAACATCACACTATGTGACGGGGCTGCTGTTAAGTTGGCCCCGCTCGTTTCAGCTTTTTTTGGTTTCTACTTCTAGCTTCTGTTTTTTTTCACTATTCAGTATTTTATCTTTTTCTGCATTTTTTTTAGATATTTTAGACTTTTTTGTATTTTCTTTTTTCCCATGTTCCTTTATATTGTCCCTAATTGGTTAACATATTTTTTCTATTTTTATATTTTTTTAAAATTAATTATACCTAAAAAGTCAAATCAGTTACAGTAAAAAAAGTCAGGTACAATAAAATTTTAGTTAAAAAATTAAAAACTATCGCTAAAACGAGCGCCCCATAGCTAACTACGTGACGAGTGTGTCAGCAGCAACTCTGCATGGATGATTTGCAGAACATGGCCGTCTATTATTAGTGTCTTATCATCTTATCTCTCTGCAGTGCGTCGCGATGGAAGCTCATGCATGTACTAGTTTTCCAAAAGGCGGCTACTTTTCAAATTCAAACATGAGTGAAAAGAAAAGACGGCAAACATACATAAACTCATGATTAAAGCCCATTTAATTCAGTTTTTCTAATAGTTTTTGATTAAAATAGCATAATAACAGCGATTAGTTTTTTCTAAAATATTTATATTATCTTCATAGATAATATAAAAAACTAACATGTTTTAAATAACTTTTTGGTCTTTAAAATTTAGAAGGCAAAAAGTGATTAGAACATGTCTTAGCACTGGATGCTTCCCGGAACGGAAATGGTCCTTCCTCCCATCTAACCTCAGATGCACTTTCCCATAATTCCGTGCCACACCATTCCGTTGTTCTTTATGCTTTCTTCCCATGTGCCTATGACAGCGGGCCGGTCATTACATGGGGCCCACATGTCAGTGACCTTGATCACGTGAGGGTTGGGGGTTGGGGTGGGGGACTGGCATGGTAAAAAAGGTGTGTGCATGTGAGAAGCCACTTGCGAGGCAGCAGCCGCACATGCGCCGTGCGGCTTGCCTGGAACGTGGAAATCTCGCTGTTCCATGTTGCAAAAGCGGTGAAATGGGGAGGTTCCACCATCGGGAGATGCATCGGCTGATGGGGTAGAAGGCCCACCCAACAATGGGGATAGTTTTACCCTGCACCTCCACTAGGCAGTGGCAAGATATCTTCTAATTTCCGAAAGCTGGTCAGAATATACACATTGGTTTTTTTTGCTTTTCTTCTTCTTTTTGATTCCCCCTTTTTTACATTATCTATGGATATATAATAGTGTTTTTTTAATTTTTTTCTCTTTTTTTAATTAATTAAATGACTTAGAAAAAGTTAACAGCTGTTATAGTGTAATTTTAGGGGCGTTCGTTTTAGCAATGGCTTGGTTTTGGTGAAATTTCATCATGAATCGATTTTTTATCAGAATCGATTTGACTTTTTGGGCATAATTAAATTTAAAAAAATATAAAAATAGAAAAAATATGTTAGCCCATCACGGACAATGCAAAGGAACACAGGACAAAAAGAAAAATGCAAAAAAGCCCAAAAAATCTAAAAACATTCAGAAAAAAATGAATTACTGAATAGTGAAAAAAAAACAGAAGTTAGAAGCTAAAGCTGAAAAAAAGCTAAAACGAGTGGGGCCTTTAGCCAAAAACTAAGTCAGAAGTTGGAAGCCGCTAAAAAAGGTTGGAATGAACGGGACCTATTTTGTGGTGACCCTACGTTTTTAAAGGCAACGGGGGAAGTAATTTACATTTAGGTAGCTACTACTAGATTGTCACACTGATCTAATGCCGACTGAGGGGAGTGCCTCGCCGACGTCCGCGATGTTCATAGTCTGAAGTGATCGTGAAAGAGGCGGATGGAGGTTTCAGTGTCCAAAAATCCTCGTTACCGAAGGCTTTCCGGTTGTGTTGCTCCCAAACAACCTAGAGCAAGAGAAGCAACGTAGGGCCTTTTCTTTTCAATTTCTAAAAGCTGTTTTTTTTCTTTTATATAGTAGCTAGCTTTTAAATAAAATATCTTTTTAATGTGGAGTCTATAAATTAATTGTAATATACACTGTAGTGACTTTATTTATATCGGCTAAAACTGTACGCGAGTTTCTGTTACTCTGTATTCTTTCACGAATAACCTAAAAATTATAAACCGCAATAAAAAATCAAAGCCAAAGCTAAAAAAAGCCGTCCCTATGTTTCCATCGGAGGGTCGACACAGGGAGGCTTTCGGTGTCAGCTTCGCATCTCGACTCCAAACTGTATAGGCTATGCAGGTGCGTGGGGAGGGTGCGTTCCCAGAAGCCCCTGGAGGAGGGACACTGAAGGAAGAGATGATCAAAAGGGGGTAGTCATGATTTGACACCCACCACAGCTTGAAGAGGAAGGATTTGGTTCGAGTTTTGCCGTATCTGAGAACTGGCACTATAATTTCAATAGGCCCTTTAATGTCGCCGGAGGAGGATGATCGACTGCAGTCGAGATGCCTGTGTTTAGGAGGTGATCGTTTTAGCGATGGCTTCTGACTTTTGACTGAAATTTCACTGTAGCTGGTTTTTTTTACTGTAGCTGATTTAGCTTTTTGGGCATAATTAAATTTTAAAAAATTTAAAAATAGAAAAAAAATATGTTAGCCCATCACGGACAATGCAAAGGAACACGAGAAAAAAAAGAAAAATGCAAAAAAGCTCAAAAAATCAAAAAAAATTCAGAAAAAGATAAATTACTGAATAGTAAAAAAAAACTGAAGCTGAAAAAAAGCTGAAACGAGCGGGGCCTTAGACCGTCGGATCAAGTAATCGACGGATCAAAAGAGTTGGTCGGAGAAGAAACATTCTCTAGCTAGTTAGGCTTATATTTGGTTCCAAGTTTCTAGTAGGGGTGGAAAATGGATATGGATTATTCGTATTATTTGGTTATCAAATATTCATATTTGAATTCGCATAAAAATATAAACACAAATATGGTATGTACTTTTACAATCCGAAATGTTATTTTATCCAAACTATTCGTATCTATATTCGTATTCATATTTGACAAAGCAATATATATTTTATTGCAATATGACTAACTAGTTGGACAAGTTTTTAAAATTAAATGTAAATTCATGTTTCTTTAGATGGAGTAAATGAATTACAATGATTAAGCATGACTATACTAGGATAAAATATCATTAATATCTTCATACTGTACAAGTTACGATGATATCTAGATCTAATCGAATTAAGTAGATAGTCCATTTGAATTGGTATTTGTTACAATATTTGATTCGTATTTGTATTCAAAAATATTTGAATTCAAATTTATTTACTAAATACGAATATAAATACAGTAAGGACGCTACTTAATTTGTATTCAATTTGTTTTCATCCTAGTTCCTTGCAAGGGAACATGACAAACTTTTTTCAGTTATGTCCCACACATAATAGGTTGCAGCGAGATTCTTAGGCAAGCTTGGTTGTTGTGGCGTCATTCACCATGACCTTAGAGCCTGTTCATATTGACTTTATTTCTGACTTCTACTTTCAGAAGTAGAAGTTAATATGAATGCTTCAGTTTATATAAGCTGTTTTTTATCAATTACTACTATTCATCAACTACTACTTTTTTGTTTTCACATATTGTAACGCACTTAATATTTTATTATATCATAATTCTGTAAATCGTATGGTAATCCGAATGTTGTAGTACCTATCGTTACACTGTCTTTTTTAATAATATACTACTATTCATCAGCCGCAGCTAAAAGTCATGAACAAAAATTAATATGAATAGGCTCTAAGTAAGTTGGGCAAAAATATCTGGTAAACTATTAATAGACGGATCATATCGGAAGATAGTCAACCAAAGATGAAAAGCTATGCCCCTACTTTCTTCACATTGACCAATCTAAAGCAACATGTGATTGTACTTAGATTGCAACAGATATGATTGATTTTTTTCATTTAGCTTCGTCATATTCCGCAATATACATATTCTACACGCTCCTTTACCATTATTTTTATCTTAACCTTAGACGTGCACGCTGCACGAACGGCATCGTGAATGTACATGGATGATGGGCTGTCCACTAGCAGTATATCTGCCGCTTCTTTTCAATTTATAGTTAAAAGGGGTGTTCATTTTAGCGATGACTTCTGATTTTTTATTGAAGTTTCAATGTAGCTGGTTTTTTTACTGTAACTGATTTAACTTTTTAGGCATAATTAATTTAAAAAAATGTAAAAATAGAAAAAACATTTTAACCCATTAGGGACAATACAAAGGAACACGGGAAAAAAAGAAAATACAAAAAAGCCTAAAATATTTAAAAAAATTCAGAAAAAGACGAAATACTGAATAGTGAAAAAAAACAGAAGTTAAAAGCTGAAACCGAAAAAAACCGAAACGAGTGGGAAAACTATAATTTTTTAAATAAATAAATAGAATTATTTATCTATCATTTTTCAAAGTAAACTTTTGATACAATTTTTAAATTAATTTATTAACTTATTAATATTTAATTTGTACGTATAAACATGTAAGCTAAATTAACCGTTGCGGAAAAGAATCTACCTACGTGTCTCTCTAAATGACCAGGTTAATGCCGTACGCGTATCGTGCACTCATAGGCTTCCGTTTCATTCTAATAATGTCTCGAAAGGTACGGTTGCCAGTACTCTTTTGACAAACGAGCATGTACCGAGAGTAAATAATCGAAGTTATTACTATGTCGTGATGGGGTAGGTTTGAATTATATGTTTGTATTTGGACGGTTCATATTAACTTTTATTGATAATTTTTAGTTTTAGTTTATAAAAAATAATAGTTTATAAAGAGATATTTATATGTAATTTTGATCGATATAAATAAAAAATTTTAAGTATATGCTACAATTGACTAATAGATCTTAGTTAAAAAGATACTTCGTTTAAAAGTCAGATTCTACAGAAAATTATTTACTATAAAAAACGGCTTATATTTTCTTTCTTTTCCTTCTATTATTGTGGTATGTTATATTCTTTAAGAGTAAACGTAATAACCTTTTTCTGTCAATTTTTAATAATAAGATAGGAATTACAGGTCTTTCATGTTAGATTGAAGTTTTTTTAAATTTCTTTAAACTGCATAAATTGAAAAAAAACATATTGTAGTGCCAGATTATTAGTAACTCACGGAAACTTGAAAGCGAGGTGGTTGCTGTGTTACTACCGTAAACATGAACTTGGCCTAATAATTTTGTACTAATTTTCCAACATATCATCATGGTTCTCGATTCATAATCAATCAAGCATCAAGCAACACCGATCAACGGCATAAACCTCACCGAGTTTTTTTTTTTGAGCCATGGAGGTGTTATGTTCAGGAGGGCATATTGTTTTGGACCGAATGTTGATGCTGTACTAAATCAACAAACTTGGGATTTCAAATCTTTTGATGTGAAGCTAAAGTTTGACATTTTCTTAAATCGAATAATTATAACAGAACACACTGGATCAGATCATGAGCAGCTGTTGTGCTAACCTTAACGAGTTGACCATATACCTAATCATCTTGACTCATTGTCCCACCAATCATCGCCGTCGTCGTCATCAAATTAATCAAGCATCAACCGCACGAACCCGAAGGGCCTTCGTCACCGTGGGATAGCGATCCAAGGGCACACGATTCCATACACACCGGCTGCCATCACTGCCGAGGAAGAGAACAGCAAAGAACATGTTCCAAACAGGACGCTAGAGTAGCGATTAGCAAGTGGGAACTAATACGACGATGCTCCACGAGTGACACCGTGACGACCTATAAGGTTTTCGGGGGTCGTTTTCTCCTTTTAATCGTTGGATTTCAGTTAGCCACAACCTCTCTCTGATCTCCGTCCCCCAACGCGTGCACGTATCTCCAAATCGATGAGCTCGTTAGGTGGAGGGGAAAAGGACGGCTGCACTAGGTGCTGTTGCACCCGTGAGTCAAGGTAGCTTTCCCATCTGTCTGCTGTACTATCTGCTTATCTTGCATCGTTTGAATGGGTGGGAAGAGTTGAGCGTATTCTTTTCAGATGGGAAAGAATACTCTCAACTTTTGCACCCGTGAGTCAAGGAGAAGTCTTTCAGTTTTTTTTTATTATAGTAATGGATTTTTAAATGAAGTGTTTTTTAAGATGAGATCTATAAGGTGATTATATTACACACTATAACGACTTTATTTATATCGATTAAAATCGTACGCTAATTTTTCTTACTCTCATGTATAGCTAGAAACTATAAATCGTAATCATAGACTATAAGCCAAATAAAAAAAACAAGCCCACGGATTGTCTGGGCTTTGCGGCATGGTGAGTGTTTGCTGGAGGTGTAATTTGTCGGGTCACTAGGCATGGCTTTTGGCTACTGAAAAGGAGCAGAGAGGAGAGGAGATCGAACAACATGGTCAGCGTTGGCTTCCATTTGGAGTCCTGGAAAGCAATAATTAACCTTTTATAATATAGTTGGCGCTGTATGATTATTATGTCATGTTTAGCGATTATTGGAGATAAGTTTGGCGCATGCGGAGATAGCGACTCCCCACTTTCTTTGTGGTATTTTGATTTCCCCTGTCTTAAAGGCTTTATTTATATTGACTTTTAAAAGTTATATTTTTTAGTATGTATCTTTCAAACGAAATATCTTTTTAAGACGGAGTCTACTTTCTCTCTTTATACGACTCTATACAAGCCGTTACTATTTATAAATTAAAATCACAAATTATTAGTAAAAACTAATATAAACGGACCTATATTGCTACTCCATTGTATGATATTGTGCGGTGAACGAACTGCACAATTATTGCACTTGCAGTATAAATTTTATGCGTTGAACATTTATATCCACACCCAATCCGCTCCACCGGAGGACCTGTTTAGAACGCAACAACTGAAAAACGTTGGAATAGGGAAGCCGGTTTCATATACAGTGGATTCCTACATGAATCGTACTTGGCGGGTTAAAGCTGTTGAGGAACCCTCGCTGGCGACCAGTCCGAGCAATTCCTCTGCTTAGAACAAGAACGAATCAATCACAGAAGACAGAATAATAGATTGAACACACAGAGAGAGGTAGAGAGAACTCCTGGTCTTTCTTTATTGCTTCAATTCAATGGGGTACAAAATCAGCCATATGGCTCTCTATTTATAGGAGGGGGATGAGGTGCCCACTAGAGATAATGTGGTTTAAACCAAGAGTCCTGGTTCCTTAACACTCCTCCTTGGGCACTCATCTGTCATGTTCATGCATCGTTAAAACTCCATAAAAATCCAGTGGAAAAAATTTAGAGAAAGAGTACATGATACATGTTATGCTGCGATGCACGAATTGCCTCATTAAAAACCTTGGTCGAGAAACTTCAGGAAAACTCGTCAAGGGAAAAAGAGTACAATTCACCCAACTTTATTCAGCCTTCAGGACTTTTATTTTTTGGGTACTTGATCTTCAGGATCAAGATTCACTAACGGATTTGAGAGAATTCTCTTCTTGAATTCTGCACTTCTCTAAGTCTCATCATACCAATCCCTCGCACGCACCTTTCAAAGCTAGATGCGGGGAGGGACTTTGTGAATAAATCTGCTAGATTTTCACAAGATTTAGTATGCAGTACTTTAATCTCGTCCATCTTTTGCAATTCATGAGCATAGAAGAACTGGGGTTGATATGCTTTGTGAGATAACTCTTCACATAGCCCGTTTGTACTTGTGCAACGCAAGTGGCATTATCTTCATAGATAATTATGGGGGTTTGCACAATGTTCATTCCACATGATTGCTGGATGTGGTGAACCATTCGGCGTAGCCAAGCGCATTCACGTGCGGCTTCATACATCGCTATTATTTCTGAGTGGTTCGTCGAGGTAGTTACAAGGCTTTGCTTAGACGATTTCCAGGAAATTGCAGTTCTACCACACAGGAATACATAGCCTGTTTGTGACTTTGCGGTATGCGGGTCAGACAGGTACCCAGCATCTACATAGCCAATTAAATTCGGATCTTGATTCTTTCTGTAGAACAATCCAAGGTCCTTGCTTCCTTGGAGATATCGGAAGATGTCCTTTATGCCCTGCCAATGCCTTTTGGTGGGCTCTACACTATACCTTGCTAACAGGTTCACAGCAAAAGCAATATCCGGTCTAGTGTAGTTTGCTAAGTACATGAGTGCTCTAACTGCACTCAAATATGGGAATTCCGGTCCTAGGACTTCCTCCACCTCTTTCCTAGGTCGGAAAGGATCTTTTTCTTGTTGTAAAGATCTCTCGATCATCGGTACTTTTGATGGGAATGCTTTCTCAAAGCCGAATCTTTCTAGCACCTTCTGGGTGTAGGTCGACTGATGTACCAAGACTCCTCTAGGGATATGCTCAAGCTGCAGGCCTAAGCAGAACTTAATTTTGCCCAAATCTTTTATTTCAAACTCTGACTCCAAGTAGGAGCTTGCCTCTTTTATATCTTCCACTGTCCCGATGATATTCAGATCATCTACACACACTGAGATTATACAGAATCGATTCTGGGATCGTCGTATAAATACACAAGGACAGTCTTCATTGTTCGTGTAGCCTTTCTTGCAGAGAAAGTCGCTTAAGCGATTATACCACATTCTGCCAGATTACTCCAGTCCATACAGGGACTTTCTAAGCTTCACCTTTGTCAGATTTCTATTTGCTCTGTCTTGGTTCGGGAGAGGTATTCCTTCAGGGACTTTCATATAAATCTCCGAATCCAAATTACCATAAAGATATGCAGTCACAACATCCATCAATTTCATTTCTAAATTCAAGTTCACTGCCATTGAGATCAAGTATCTAAAGGTAATTCCACTCATGACTGGGGAGTAGCTTTCTTCATAATCAACTCCAGGACGTTGAGTGAAACCTTGTGCTACCAGCCTTGCTTTGTATCTCACTACTTCGTTTCTTTCATTCCTCTTTCGAACAAATACCCACTTGTGCCCTACAGGGTGTACATAGGGAGGTGTGCGGCATACGGGCCCAAACACTTCTCTTTTGTTCAGAGATAGCAATTCAATTGCTATTGCCTTCTTCCAATCTTCCCAATCTGCTCTTTTCTTGCATTCAGCGAGCGATGCAGGCTCGGGATCAAGATCAATGATTGTGGTAATTTTCTTTGCGAAGTAGATATCAACACTGGCTGTTGTCCTGTTCAGGGACTCTCCCGTGTGCACATAATTTATAGCTATTTCTTCATGAGTTGCTTCTTCTGGAGCTTCATCTTGCGCATCGCTTTTTTCAATTGCGATGTCAAGTTCCTTTAGTTGTTCGGCTCCGATGTGCGCGCACACATCCATGCCGATGGGGATATTCAGATCCGGTATGTCCTTTTCAACAGGTGTCATACTTGTGTCAGGTCTCAACTGGCTCCCCTTCTCATTCTGGGGGACTTCGGTGATCGGCTGTGTTAAATCCTTCTTATCCTTTTTCGCCAGCCGTCTCCGGTTACTTTGGATTTGAGGTGCCGGAGTTCTCGTCCTTTTATTCTGAGGCCTCTGGACGGGATTAGGGATACCTTCAATTTTATTTGGTATTTCAACCCTCTCCGGTGCATTGCGTGCAGGCACATGCGACTTAGTCACGCTCTTCAAATCACTAAAGTGATCGGACAGTTGATTTGCTAGTGCTTGCAAATCGATAATCTTCTGGACCTCTTTTTCAGTTTCACTAGTGCGCGGGTCATGTGCAGGAATTCCCGTGGCTTCCCACGTAATTTTCCGACATTTTTCATCAATGGGTTGATTTCCTCCCCCTAATATCGGGAAATTATCTTCATCAAAAATGTAGTCAGCGAAGCGGGCAGTATGCAAATCTCCCGACATAGGTTCCAAATACCTGATTATGGATGCAGTCTCATAACCAACGTATATCCCAGTCTTACGGAGAGGGCCCATTGCGATTCATTGCGGAGGGTATAGGTACATAAACTTTGCATCCAAACCTCCTGAGATGAGAAATTTTCGGTGCTGACCCTTGCGCTAGTTGTATAGATGAATGGATGTTGTAGGCCGAAGGTCTAAAGTTGATGAGATTCGCTGCATGTAGGACTGCATGTCCCCAACATGTAGCTGGCAAATTACAATTCTGCAAAAGTGGTCGGGCAATAAATTTAATTCTCTTGATCAATGCTTCTGCCAAACCATTCTGGGTATGTACATGCGGTACCGAATGCTCAACTGAAATCCTCATCGCCATGCAATAATCATCAAATGCCTTTGAAGTAAATTCTCCGGCATTGTCCATTCTAATGGACTTGATGCGATGATCAGAGAACACATTTCTGATGCGAATGATCTGCGAGATCAATTTGGCGAAAGCATGATTTCTTATGGATAATAAACCCACATATGACCATTTTGAGGAAGCATCAATGAGCACCATGAAATACCTAAATGGCCTTGAGATGGGCTGAATAGGACCGCAAATGTTTCCCTGGATGCGTTCCAGAAATGCAAGGACTTCATCCTTCACTTTCAGAGTGGAAGGTCTAATAATTAATTTCCCGGTGGCACATGCAGGGCACACAAAATCTTCATGATTCGGGAAATTCTTCACATTAATATTATGCTCGTGAGAATTGTTAATTATATTTCTCATCATCCTAAGACCTGGGTGGTCTAATCTGTCATGCCAGAGACAGAATAGTTCAGACCTTCTAAATACTATCTTTAGGACAGTGTACGCTGCAGGCGCCTTAATGTTGGTATAATATAGCCCAGTTTCTAGTGAAGGAAGCTTTTCTAATACCCTTTTGCCATTCTCTTCGCGCTTCGTGATGAGTAGGTATTTCTTACCGTACTCTTCTTCAGTCTTAACGTGGAAACCATTGGCGCGAATATCTTTAAAACTCAGGAGAGTTCTAGTCGATTCTGGATACAATAATGCGTCTTCAATGACCAAAGTTGTGGCCATGGAAAGTATAATTGTAGCTCTTCCGGAACCAATTATACATGCATCGCTTGCGACGATTGTCGTAAGGCTGCCATTGCTCTTACAAATCGACTGAAAATACTTAGTCTCTCTTAAGATGGTATTCGTGGTACCACTGTCGGCAAGGCATACTTCCTCTATAGAGCGCCACACGTGCTCTAATATAAGGTATTTTATTAATATGTAATAGAATACATACAACACATAAATAAAACACACAAATATTAGAACATATCATGCCATTGTAAACTGAATAAATGAATGAATTATTCCAAAATCATCCAACCATCACGAGAAAATAAAACTAGAGTACCATCCATGCAAGTTCTAACTTGTCCATTTAATGCAAAATAAATGACAATTAACGTCTCATGCATTCTGTGCATCAGACGGAATCAACTACAAAATCGTTGACTTCTTTGGCTATCTTTTCAGGCGTGATGTTCTCTTTCAGAGAAATCATGGAGGTGGCTGCCTCTAAATCATAAGGGGATGCTGCTGCTGGGATGGACTCAACTTCCATCATTTCAGGCAGCTGTTCAAGATGTTCCCCCTCAACTGCTGTAAAGTGAGCTTCAGGCTGCACTTTGCCATTCTTCTTCTGGGTTTGGTGGGCATCAATGACATGCTGCGGTGCTTTGCAAATCCGCGACCAATGCCACCACTTGCCACACTTGTAGCAACCTTGGTTCTGCTGGCCATAGGTTTTACCACTCTCCTTAGCCCTTTTGTTTCTTGGAGCATCTGACTTGCCTTTCTGGGCGACGGACTTACCCTTCTTTCCCCTTCTTTTCATCAAGGGCTTTCGCACCTTGTAGCTTCCAGCGTTGGCTTCACGGCGGCGGAGTCGCACAGTGGTGAGAGCGTAATTCTTGCGGAGAAGTTCGTCTGAACTTCCGCAACTGCATCGTATCAATCAATTGGCGTACTCCTTGTAGCCGTCTTGCGATAGTTGCGGGCGGTATCTTGCATTGGGGTGAAAGGTGGGCGGGGTTTTCTCAATCTTCGCTCATCGTGATCGCTTGCCACGAGTTGAAGATTGGTACAAGTCTGTGCAAAGCGGTGTACTCCCGACCGTCTTGAAATCGGTAAATCTTAGTCCAATCCACTCCTACCGCTTGAGGAAGAATGGTGTACTTCAGCCTCTCAAACCGCTTCTTGAGTGCGGTCCAGAGTGCTAGCGCGCTTTTCTCCGCCATATACTCATTCTTGAGAGTAATGCAGAGGTAGTGCATGAGGAAATGAAGTGCCTGATCATTTTCCTCAGGTGTAGGTTTGGCGTCATGCCGTCCGCCAATCCCAATAGCTGCGCGGATCTTCCTGGCTCCAAGTACTATCTCGACATCAGATGCCCACATCAGATAGTTCTTGCCATGCTGGGCAAGCTCCTCGAACTCCCGGTTCGTGATGCCAGTCATCTACATGTGATGAATGTAACATATAAGTTTACCTCAGGTAAACATGCATGAAATTATTTACTGCAGATAAATAAATGGTACAATAAATTCTCGTAATGTTCCATAATTCTCTATACATTTTCCATAATTTACTGCTAATTTTCAGTGATTAAAAGCAATTAAATAATTACGATTAATCAAAACAGTAAATAAATGCAGAAAATATATAAAACAATAATGGCATAAATAAACAAGCTTCAAATGCTGAAAATAATGCAAAATTTGGGTTTTTGGGACCCTTTTATGCTAGAATACAAATTTCAGCGAATTCTGGATTTTCTGAGGGTTTTTACGCAAATTTTCTATTCAGAGAAATTTATGCGCAATTTTCTGATTTTACAAGGGGTTTTCTGCAAATTTTCTGGGCTCTCCCTTTTACCCGTCCCCCCTTTTTTTCTTTCTACCGGGCCGGCCCACCATATTTTCGGCTCATGGCCCCCCGGCCCGTTTTCCCGGTCGGCCCATCCGGCCCATGTGCACCGATCAAAAGGGGGGGCAGGGGTAGGGTTTCCCCTGCCCCTGTTCACACAGGCGGCGGTGGGATGGGCTTGTGGGATGGCGCACGGGGGCGGCTGGCTCGGGGCGGCGCGCGGTAGCCTTGGCGGAAGGACGCGACGGCGGTCTTCGCGAGGTGGCACACGGAGCGGCGCGATAGCGGCGCCAGCGCGGCATGGGAGGCGGCGCGCCGGTGCGCGGTAGCGGCGGCGCGTGCGGTAGAGGCCAACGCGGCGGCGCAGCAGCAGCCGCAGCAGCCGCAGCGGCGGCAGCAGCGTCGAGCGAGCGAGAGCGGTGCGTGCGTCTGGCGGCGGGCAGCGCTGGCGGCGGCGAGCGCGGCGGCGGCAGCAGGCGGCCATGCGAGGCGGGCGAGCAGCGCTTAGGCGGCAGCGTCTGGCCGGAGCAGCAGACGCGGCAGCGGCGAGCGCGCGGTGGCGGCAGTGCAGCGGCAGCAAAGCGCAGAGCGGCGCGATCGCGAGGCAACGCGGTGTCGGGCGGCACCGCAGTCCGGAGCGGCTGGCCGCCGTGCGGGAGCAGCGGCGTGGCGAGCGCGGCGAGGAGCGAGGCCAGCGGCGCAGCGCCATGCGCGGCGCGGTGGCGAGGCGGCTGCGGCCGAGGCGGATGCGCGTCGCGGCGCGAAGCGAGGAGCGGCAGCGCGCGCGATTCGAGCGCGCGGCGCCTCGTGCGGAGGCGATGGTCGGCTTAGGCTCCATGGCGGATCTTTGGCGCGGCGATGGTGTGATGGCTTTGATCTCCCCCCTTTTTTTTCAAATATTTTTCTAATCTATAATGTCATGCATTCGAACAAGAAGAACAGATGCAAATTTAGTGTGCGTGATCTACCGATCGACGGATTCGCCGACGACTTCGAGTCTGCTCGCGGTAGATCAATCTATAGTGCAATCGACATCCACCCTTGCAAGTAATTTACCGATCGACATTGTGCCGGCGACTTCAAGTCTGCTCGCGGTAAATTAGGGCGAATTTGCACCGTAGACAAAATAAATCTAGAACGCGAAGGAAAAACAGATTCAAAAGCGATCTGGAAAATTCAATCTGTGCTTCGATGATTACATCGTTCGCCAGAGCGTAGTCGTGCTGATAACGTGTTGAGGAACCCTTGCTGGCAGAAGGGAACCTGTTCGTAGAGATAAGTGCAGAAGTATAAGAGCTGCCTAGCTTGCGTAATGTGCCGCTACATCTCCACCATGGAGCAGTGCACGTCCTCAGCCTGTCCACTTGCAACTGCTGGTATCAACTACTCCTACGTAGCAGGCAGCAACAGCCGCCATGTCAAAAATTTCATGGCACACATCATGCATCGGCAGATAAGTCATCTGTACTGAATAATTGGCGATCGGTAATTATGTCGAAGTAGAATTTATATTTACAAAAGTTCGTCATTTTTCAATACTACCTGCTAGTGACGGTTTGATCGTTGTGCAGAGTCGGTCTAATCGCTATGTAGAGCCGGTTTGACTGACCAAGTTGCTCCTTGGGCATTTTTGCCAGGTAGCGTTCTGATCGGTTTGCTTCAAATGGACTGACTAGCTTTGTTGGCTTTTAGCCCTTGGACACTAAACTAATGTGTAGGAGTGTCTTGAGATTTCTTTGCATTAGATGTCACTTCAAATGGAGGTCACCGAATTTCCAGAGAGGGTCGCTCTAGTTCTTTGCCTTGGTGATTAGACCGGCTTAAGGGAAGCGGTTTGACCAGGCTGGCGATCTGATTAGCCGATCAATGGCGGTCATATTGGCCATGATTAGTTCTTGGCTAAGAAGGGTTCTGGATGTTTTGAGAATTGGTTGTGGGTTGAGATTTGGGGTCTAGGTCATTGTATTCATGTTGCATGAAGCATGTTTAGATTAACATATGTCAAGTTATGAATAACTTGTGCCAGAAAATAGTTTCTTAGTCTTTGATGTGCAGGTGATTGGAGGCAGCCTTGGTCAACGGTATAGACCAGGACTAGGCTTAGAGATAAGTTGAGGTATGGTCAAGGAAGGCAGATGGGATGGTTGGGCTCAAGCAAGGTATATGAGAAGATAAGAAATGTCAAAGGGAAGGTTTGAGCAACAATTCATCAAATAGTGCGGTTAGTGCAAGTAAAGCGTGGTGAGGGGGAGCTAGCACGAACAGACTTGCTAATGCGCGAGTCATTGATGAACCTATACTAAGTATAGAGATTGCTTGCAGAGGAGGAGATGACCATGAACTAGGCTCAGGGAAGAGATGAGGGCTACGATCAATGCGAAGGTGTTTTCGCAAGAAAGCCAAAATACCAAAAACAGCGGAAGGATCAAAATAGCGGTGATTGGAGGGCGTTTAGAGAGTGATTAGGTCAAAGAGGTGCTGTGGAGGCTAAGTGGATGAAAGTTTACTCCTTAGTGGGTTTGAGTTAAGTACTTTGAAAAACATGCATAAGTTTTGTGTGAGTACAAAACTTGGTGTGTGTGTGGGGGGGTTAAATGGTTTCTCAGGTTATGCTAATGGATAGTATCCATTAGGATTAGTGTGGTCTGGTTGCCTCATCTATTTGAGTCGGTGTAGTTGGTGGCTAGGGTTAGGGCTTGAAAAAGGGAAAGCAACCAACTACTCCTTCCAGGGTTTGGATGAGTGTTCTAGGGTAAGAGAGCTCTGTTCTCCATAATAAAGTGCCTGTAAATCAAATATTTATAAGTTGCAATAGATCAATCTTATGTATCCTCCATGGTGTGTTCTTGATTTTGTTGATTTTGCTTTTATTTTGGTTAATGTTTTTGCCCTCTCCTCTTCCCTCTTGATTTTGCTGGTTTCAAGGATGTGCAAGAGATAGAGATGCGAGGATCATATCACATCCATCTAGGGGTTTGCTATAGTAAGATCACGAGAAGTTACCCATTACGACTCAATTTGAAGCCTTTCTTGTGAAATCATGTTCCTAGGTTTTTGTCATAAATCTTTGAGTGCTCTAACTTGCTGTGATATGTAGGAATCTATCATAAACTATCTTGACTATATCAAACCCATGAGTAACTTATCTTTCAAGTTTGTGAGTTTTGCCTAATTTTGGTGTAATCTTGCTTGTCTCAAGGAAAAATTGAAACTTTGGCGAAGTTTCATGTGATCCTTAGATGGATTAGGGTCCTGATATCCTTAGCAAGGTATGTGCAAAGTTTGGCTCGGGTTGATTTCCATGTTTGGATCAGGGGTACGGTTAGACCACCCAACGCAGCTGATCAAATCGGCGCTCCCAAGTGGTCAAACCACCAGTAGGGCAATTCAACTACTGTGTCAATAGCGGCCTGATCGGTTATGAGGCAGTCTGACCGGTTATGAGGATTGAACTGCATTTTGCTTCCATGCTTTGGTGAGTTTTTTGTTGGTGGGCCAATTTGATTTTCCTAGCTAGTGTTGTGAAGGTTTTGGAATACTATTTGTGGAGGTTGAATTTGAAGACATCATTTATCCTCATCTGATTGCCATATCAAGTCCTATAGAGTTAGTGCTGACGAATGTGAATGCACCACACCATCGTTGTGTGCAACCCATACATGTACGTACTCGCATCATTGGTGGATCCCACAAGGCCACGACCACTCCGCTGCCTGCGTATGACTGTGATGCTCCATTTGTATGTATGTATATATATATATATATACTATTAATGAGGATCAAATAATTCAATAAAGAGCCACTTTAATACGTAATCAAAGCCCTTATACTAGTGTTATAATAACTTATACTATAACATGTCCTGAGTACCTCCTTGTTAGAGAATCACTGTTTATCTACCCGACCAACCACTACTCAGAAGCTCTATAACCAGACATGTGGGCCTTTCCTATGGCAATGCATTGTGTAGTTAAGGAGCAGAACACGTGTGCTTCCACTCCCTCAACTGCTCTGCATTCAGTCCTGTGTCTCTGATAATAACTGCAGGGCAGTTTTTCCTGAGGATTTCCCTCACTGATAATAACTGATCGACGGTTATTATCAGACCTCTCTCACTGCCAACAACTGCTTACACGTGCAGATGGAAGGAATCAACAAGTCATCTGTTTGTACAAACAACTGATGTCTCTTCAATGCTATTTAAGCCTTACTCAGGGGAGAGAGGAGAAAAAACCATAGCAAAATTATTTTGCATTAATGAATGTAGTATTTACTCCTGCAATATCTCATTATGAGCAAGTTGTAATCTCACTATAGTAATAAAAGATCATCCTATTTTCCTCTATTCATCCTTTTGTGAGGCTTAAATTTTCGTACTATTTGTAAGAGATCATTGATAACTAGCACCGATTGCGCTGAAGAAGTGCCAAGCCTCTCAAGGTTCTAGTTGGTATCACCGTCCTTCCTTGGTCTTATTGGCATCGCCTATGCGATCATGACAGATATTTGGGATGAGAAAAGTTGATTTGACTTGGAAGACTACGCCGACCTTTACATGGACACATGCCTCCGAGCCATGGAACACAATGCCTTCTTGTTATCCTCTTCCTTCTTAGGGTCACCAGTCCTTACACCTAACAAGATTGATCGGATGGAAGAAGACATGATGCCCCTGTCTGGCTGGCTGGCTGCTCACTAAGCGATCTGATGTATCTATGACACAGGTTAGAGACATATATAAATTAACCTGTACGAATCGGGGTCGGACCAATCATCATGCATGATTGGTGGGCGCTTGTTCTTCTGGTCATCAAGTCCTCTTTTTCTACGTAGAATATATAGCCATCAGATGATTGGAATGTTGGATCGATAGCACTGCACGCTAGCTCCATTTTTCTGAAGTCAATTCTTCTTACATGCAGTGTGTGTGAAGGTCATGTATGCTCTTCCTTTTCCCTGGATTATCCTATTCCCAATCGATTTATGGAAATTTTGTATTTGTAGTATTTGCACTTGAAGTTGGTGCCCTTCTTTTTAGAAATCACTCCATAACTACGGACTACCTGCCATAGGGAGATAACAATTATTGAAAGTTAGAACATACTGATTTAGATATTGAAACACATTGAAAAATTCTCTAATTCAATTGTTGCAAAAATTGAAATAGGGCATTCTAATATTAAAGCCCTAACCCACAAATATTTTAAAGATGATAGAATTGAAACCCTAAAATCTAAATCACAAAATTTAGTATCTATTTTGGTTGGCTGATCATTACTTTATTAACTATGAAGATCATTGAACTTTGAAGCATGGTGTCAGTTAGCTAGGATGAGACAATGAGTAGTTAGTGGATGACCTCACCTTTTGCCGTGACTATCAGTCATACTGCATACATTGATACATACATCGAGATTTACTCCATTTGCATGTGTGTGCGGTGAGATTAACACAACGAGAAATCTAACCATACCATATGACACACGCAGATGCAGGCGAGATGCTGGCGTGCTCCCAGACGATGGCGGCTTCGACGCCAAGCCTGTTGCTGTTGCAAACAAAATGATCAACTCACCAAAGGTTGCTTGTGTGGCGTGGGGAACAGGGAAAGGTAAGTAGGCATCATCTGGACCTGCCGTTGCCTACTTGGTTAGCTTGGGGCTGGTGCTGGCTTGGGCCTTGGGCTGGCGTTGGTTTGGGGCTTGACCGGCTGGTGCCCCACGCTTGATCGATTCAAGTAGCCCTTGTTATTTTATTATCTTTTCACGGTCGGCTGATATGCTGTGTTGTGCCAACTTCAATTTACATGTATTTTTTAGGAGTGTCTTTCTTTGTCAACAAGTTGCGTATTTTTTTCTTTTATCCTCTTGTTTGTCAACGTGTTTAAGTCTTCTTTCTTTTAGATGGATGTAGTTCTTGGCATGTGAGAGGCACTAGTTTTTGACATATGCGAACATATACTGTGTAGTTTAAACTCTAAGTAATAAAAATTAAAATTGGACCGATATGCCCCCCACTGCATCGGCTACTGCATGGATAAGATGAGATGCTGAGCAAGGACGGATGGACGGACGGGCCACTCGTTGCAGGTGAGGTCAGGTAGGAAGTTTCCCATGAGTATTACGTACGAATCTACGAGAGTTCAGTTTTTATTCGATTCATTTTGCTCAATGTTCTGACATATGCATAAAAAGAGATGATTAGATGAGAAGAACTATATACGGGCCGCTAGCGCTAGGTCCAGATGGACAAAGGACGCCGCGTGATCGATCGATGAACAATTTGGCGTCTCCTTTCTTTTGCTAAATCGAATCAGTTATGGGAGTCGTAGCTTGCCACTAGCGGCTCTCGCCATGTCTCCGGTTTAATTTGTGCCTGTCGTCAAAGAAGGAACCGGTGAGAACATACGATTAATGATTCCTGTGCTGCGTTGGTGCTCGATCGAGTTAATCTTTCAAAAGGTTAAACTGAAACTGTCGTCGATCGTCGGCAACAGACGTGCTGCACACTACGCTGCACGTCCATTTCGGCATCAGCTTCTCCCGTTACGCCTCACCAACCTGGAAATTTTGGGAGCGCGTACACATGGAGAGCCTAATCCTATCGCCCGCACAGATGAGTACGCGTGAGGAGACTCGAAGCGTATCGCCACCTACTTCAGATCCGTTTATATTGGCTTTTCGTTTTAACTTTTGGTTTTAACTTATGAATAGTTACAGCTTGTAGAGAAGCATGTAGAGAGATACAGTTATGATTTTGACCGATATAAATGAAGTCACTATAGTAAGTACTACAATCAACTAGTAGATCCAATTTTTTAAAAAATTATGATTCCATTTACATCCACATCCAATTAATCCGTTCCATCTGGGGGACGCGTCTCATTCAGAGGAGCGACCTGATGTTCAGCGCATCGAAGCGGCCGTGTCTCCAATGCACCGGACGTCTAGATGTCATGAATCAAGTTCGTTCGTAAATAAACTGTGGCGCCGAGCTGAGGTTTGGTACTACACTGCCTTCGTTGCCATTGCAAGAACCCTAATTAATTAACCAAACAGTCACAGGTACTGCAAGCAGTGCCATGCACAGTAAAGCTGTACACAGTGCTAGCCAGCTCGAAGAAGAGAGCAAGTTTGGTTGTTTCGGTCAGCTAGGATCGACGAAGACGCAGGTAGCAACAGCCAAGTGAAGCCAACCATGAATCATGCATGGCAAGCGTCAGCGTTAACGACGCGAACACACACACACACACACACACACCACGCCGTGTGTGCCAACGGCTCCTGTGCCGTGCACGCATGCTACATGCATTCAAGAATACGAGTAGCTGCGTATGAGGCTGATGTCCACAACTGCTCTGCCGCCTGAGAACGCGATGCGTCACGCGTACATGTGAAGTTGGCATGTACTAGGTAGTAGTCGTTTGATCCATGCGGAGCAAGGACATGGCCAGTGGACGGGGTAGCTGTAGTAGCTGTTAAATTACGACTACGGCTTCCATCCGGTGCTGTATGTTTATCCAGTCTGAAGTCTGATACTCTGACCTGTGACTCTAAGTACCATCTCCTCTCTTTTTTCAGAAAAAAGTAAATTCTTTTCATACTTGCCGTAATCTTCTGTGTCCAATGATTAGATCGGATTCTGAGCAAGGATGGACCATGCGTAGCAGTGGAGGTTAGGCAGGAAGTGACAAAATGAATTGACCTATTTTTTTGTCAATTTAAACTTTTGAATAAATTAACTAGTACATATAATTTAATATAATATCAGAGTAAAGAGATTCTTAAATTCAAGAGAATTGATCGGTACATACATTTCTATAAAAAGATCTCATTTTGAGGATTTCAGTTACAGACTGGATGTATGAGATGCATGGGCTGCTAAGTTCAGACGGAGGACGGCAGAGGTGGACGTCCGACGTCGCGTGATGATGAACAATTTCGCCGCCTCCTTAATACTACGCTAATTATGGTGTCGCACGTAGCCTGTCACTCTTTTGTCATGTCTTGACCCGCTCTCGTTAATGCCTGTCACGGGTCGAAGGCAAGTGGTGCTCCCATAAATATGCTGCCTCTCGCCTAACTCGAAAACTACTTATCAATCGAAGCACGTGATTTTGCGTATGCACGCACAACGTTTGTCCCACCAAATCAGGAATTACCCGGTCTGGATCGCAGCTAATAGGATAGGAGCAATCGCATGGATCGACCCTGGATGTTGCGCGCGTCTCTCTCTATATATATATCTATATCTCTCTCTTTATATATATATGTATGTGTGAGAGGGGGTTATAGTTTATAATTTATAGTTATGATTTATAATTTTTTTATTATGATTTATAATTTATGGTTAAGATTTATAACTTTTGATTATATCGTGAGTGTTTGTATGAATGAATTGAATACTGATAAATTATTTAAAAAAATTGTTTTGATAAATTAATTTAAAATAACACTAAAATAACGTACTATTTATTTGTTTAAGATCATAAGCCATGTAATAATTGCCGATCGCATGTTCGTTGGAGGAGCCATTCTACAGTAACCTTCTCCGTGTTGGCCTCACCGACGGAGAATACTTGACAGAGACGGGCTAGTGTGTAATAGTTGCCAATCGCATATTCCTCCTAGGTAGAGGTTGCTGCATTGGGTTGGTGAGTGATCACTGATCAATCAGTTTATGGCCTTTTTTGTCGGCTTTTCAGGCTGTTTTGGTTTCTGAGGATCATGTGGGAAAGTCTAAATTATTGCTATAATGAATCATTATAAGTTTTACAGGCTGGTCAAATAATTTTGTAAAGAACGACTTTATCTAGTTTGGTTTCTAAATTTTTCAGAGAAAACGGTAATACCATTGTGGGCAAAAATTGAGGATTTTAGGATTTGATTTATTGATTGAGTTAGGGTGACCTGGGTTATTGCATTAAGATTGCACGATTCATATTTTGACTAACGTGAGTTAAGTTGTGAATAACTTGTACTCCAAAATGATTTCTTTATTTTTAGATGTGTAGGGTCGTTTAAAATCAACTATGGTCAACAGTAAGGATCGGAGGAGTTAAGGTCCAGAATGATCGAAAATGCCGGATGAGATGGTGAGCTCAAACATGATGCGAGAAAGACATAAAATGTTAAAGACGAGTTCGAACGACGGGATTGCACCATATAGCTTGGACGGTCCAAATGAGCTATGGTTCGTGGAACTAGGACGGAAGAGACTTGGCGACACGTGGCAAGCTAGTGGTATACCTACACGTAGCAAGCATGTCGATTGCTTGCAAAAGATGGTAATGACTGGGTCAACAAAAGGTATTTTGGTATTTTTGCCAAAATACTAGAAATTATCTTAAATCGAAACCGCGGTGCATATGTGGCGTTTGAGAGGGCGGTTTAGGTCAAAGTGGAGCTGATTTAATCAAGATAGATCAAGACTAAGGATTTAACTGATTCGGGTTTATGCGCTTTGAAAAGCGTGCATAAGTGAATATATGTGAGTAAAACCCATGTTTGGGGTTAATGGATTTCCGCCTTTATGCTAATTGGATAGTATCCACTAAGGAGTAGATGTAGCTGACTAGCCCATCTATAAAAGGGGGTTAGGATGGGAACATATAGTTAACCATGCAACCCACCTCTCACGTGTTTTCTTGTTTTTAGGGTTAGGATTTGAGAGTGAGTGCTTTGTGTGCTTTATATCCTCCATAGTAGAGTGACTATAAATTTTTTTCCTTACACAACAATGGAATCAATTTTTGATAATCTCCATGGCTTTGTCTTATCTCGATTAATTTCCTCTTGATTTAGTTAGTTTTTTCTCTTCTCACATCCCTATTTTGATCTTACTGTGTCAAGAATGTATAAGAAATAGAGATAATCTTTGGAAACCAATTTCACCTATCTAGACATTTTGATAGCAAGTTCATCAAGAAATTCGATTTTTGCACGTTTTTGATATTCCGAGTGGTTTCTTGGTCTGAGGGTTTTGGATTTTATTTCATCAGCATTCTAACTTGATATGACATATGAAAATATATATAAAGTTATCTTGGGCATCATCCACCCATGAGCAAGTCGTATTCACCGTTTTATATTTTTAATCGATTTTGATGCAATCTGTCTTAAAACTCAAAACATTCTCAACTTTGCTAATGTTTTCCACGATCGTTTTTTGGAATAGGTTCATGATATCCTAGAGAAAATCCCTACAAATTTTCATATTCTTTTGGATCTACGAATCAAAAGTTACATGAATTTTTCGTTTATGAAATAGCGTTGAAGTTTCTATGCATCCCTTGATTTTACTGGTCTTGTTCGATAACACTGGTCTTTGACCACTCTGGTTTTGTTCGAGCACACTAGTTTTTTTCAACTACAGTGGTCTTCAACCAATCTAGTTTTTCTCGGTCAAATTTCTTTACTCTTGATCTTCATAGCTTTTTATAGCTATTGGAGTAAAGATTAGGGGATACTTTTAGGAAGATTTAAGGTTCCATTTATACCCTCTATTGTTATTTTTGGTCCTACAATTTTATTTTTTAGTAATTCATTAGATTAATAAATCGAAAGTAAAAAACGTCGGATAAAATTAAAACCGTCGTGGTCAGCGTCAACTTTTTTACTTCTCCCTCCCGTTATGACTGACTAGGAACATTTGGGAGCATGCTCAACTGCTCACACACATGGAGGCACGCATAGACTAGAGCATATGCGCGCGGTCCACGATCTATACTGAAGCAACATTATCGATATGTGTTGTTTAGCGTCTTGACTTGCTAATGTTGTCAGCATCTCTTTATATGTTTACCCCTCACCACCTGTTTTGAAATGAATGAACATGGTGCCTTATTGTCGGATCTTAATTCTGGTATCAACTTGAGACCCCGCTCATTTTAGCTTTAGCTTCTGACTTATTTTTTACTATTTTTAAATTTTGCCCTTTTCTATTTTTTTTGGCTTTTTTTAGCTTTTTTGCTGGTTCTTTTTTCTCGTACTCGTTTGCATTATACGTGATGGGATAACTTATTTTTTTTCTATTTTTTAGATTTTTTAATTTAATTATATCAAATAATTCACTATCAGCTATAATGTAAAATAAGTCAGTCACAATATAAATTTAACTATAAACTACCAATTTTTAGTCCAAATGAGCACCTCCTGAGTTTCATGCATCAATCTAAGCCACCTTCAAAACTTTTAGACTAGTAAACATCAGACAACCCAAAATTTCTTCTCGCTAAAGCTTAAAATTTCCACTGTACGAGTGGCCGCTCCCCAGTGTTGAAATGTAGATACTATTTTAATTCTAAGTTTTACTAGGAGATAAATATAATATAAAACTAGTGATGCAAAACTCACAATTAACAACAGGCTACTCATTATACTTCAGAAAATACGCAAGGGAAATATAAGATGAAAATCGATCGAACGTGCAAATGACTTACTGTTGGGCTTGACGAAGAACAGAAAGTAGCGCAGGGGTGATGCAGTGCAGAACGTAGATAACACAGTGCAGTGAGCAATCGCGCAGATGTCTACTGCCCAGAAACCTTATTACCACCCCGTGCATGTCTTCACGGCAGCAACGGTTCGGAGATACCGCTCCCCTTTTTTGCGGTGCACGCTCGGAAAAAGAGTTGACGAGGTTCAGACGGTGCAACACAACAACACAAGTTCGTAGGAGGAAGTGAATGGAGGCAATGAGATTCTTAACAATATGCTCTGGACGTCTCCAAACACACACACACACACATATATATATATATACACACACAGAGACTGATAACTGACTAATTAAACAGTCATTTATCTATTGGTAACCGACATATTTAACTAGTTATTTATCCACTGGCAACTATCTGTCATCAAAACCAATAAAGCCCCAAATTCAAACGTTTGAATTTCATTCAAATAGAGAGTGTGTGTGATGCACGATTCAGTAAAAATAAAGGTAGACTTGGTTTGCTAAGTGGCGCGTATTGAAAATGTAGGCAATATTTTAATTCCAAGTTTTAGCAGAAGACAAAAATAATATATTAGTGACGCACAACTAACTACTTAAAGTAGGCTCTCATCATACTTCGGAATATACGCAAGAAAAATATAGTTTCAAAGTCATACAAACACACGAACGACTTACTGTTGGGTTTGATGAAGAACAGGAAGCAGCGTAGGCGTGATACAGTGAAGGCTCGATGCAGTGCAGGATGTAGTAGGAGCGGTCGCGGAAATGCACTGCTCAGAAACCTTATTGCTGCCCCGTGCAGGTTTTTTCTGCGACAATAGTTCGGAGATCCCGCTCTACCGGTGCACGCCGAGAAGAAAGGTCGACGAGGTTTGATTGCTCAACACTTCGTACGAGAGTGGAAGAAGACAATGGGAGAAAGGAATGGAGGAGTTCAGTCCCAAATATGGACGTCTCCAGGCCTTTTATAGATGTGCTAATTACTCTCTAATAACTGACGCCATTAGACTGAAATAATACTCAAGTAACCGATTCCATTATTCACTGGTAACTACTCGTATTCAAACCAAATATTTAAGCAGTCTCATTACCAGTCAAAAGAAGTAACTGACTCCATTATTCACCGATAACTGCTGATATTGAAATAAAATTAATAAAAATTAAACAGTCTTGTGACCAGTCAAAAAGAGAGAGACGGTACAAGGTTTAGCAAAAAATAAGGTGAACATGGACCAGATGGCGCGCCACATCACGGTCCATTAGTCACAAGTCACGCGATTTTCACGCGAAAATACGCGAATACGCGCGTGCGCATGTGTGTTTAGCTAACGCCATCCTCATGCCATCCACTTTCATAATTCAAGAAGTGGCATGAACTCCACCTTATAAATTAGTCTCTCCCACCTTACTTTAGCAATATGGTACTAAACCTTACATGTTTTGGAATTAAGAAAATAAGCCTTAATTTGTTGGGCCTATTTCTAACAGCGCGCACGATTCATTCATATACGCATGCGTGTGATTAGCCAAAGCCATCCTCATGTCATTCCTATTCGTTATTCAAAGAATGGCATGAACTTCACCTTATAAATTGATCTCTTCTATTTTACCTTAGCAATATAATACTAAATTATATATATTTTAAAATTAAAAAAATAGATCTCACTCGGGGCCTATTTTTAACACCCAGTAGCCTGAAAAAGAGATGTCCAAACTTAATTTGGCAGGACACCATTCGAGAATGTGGTTCCCAACTTCTCAAGTCTCCGCCTATTCAATTGCTTCTCCAACCATCCAATCCAGCCGTGCCGGTCGATCTCTGGTCTTCGTGCAAAACATACGTAGATTTTTTCCTGGCGCGAGTGTGACTCGATCGGCGCATATCATCGTCGGATCTAGACTGTCGTGTTAGTCCACAATGTTGGAGTTGCTTTAGGGCCACAAAACAAAACGATGCATACATACTGCTTCCCCTGTGGACGGAAGAACGAACCGATTCATGCCATGTCCTCCTCTGAACATGAACACTGCTGGCGGTATCGTTTTAGCGATGACTTCTGATTTTTGGTTGAAATTTCATTGTAGCAGATTTTTTTTACTGTAGCTGATTTGACTTTTTGAGCATAATTAAATTTAAAAAATGTAAAAATAGAAAAAATATGTTAGCCCATCACGGATAATGCAAATGAACACGGGAAAAAAAAGAAAAATGTAAAAAAGCCTAAAAAAACTAAAAAAATTTAGAAAAAGACGAATTACTGAATAGTGAAAAAAAAATTGAAACTAGAAGCTGAATCTGAAATAAACAGGGCCTAACAGCGTCATCACGGTGGCTTGAGCTGCAAAGTTTCACTCACTCATCAGTCAGTCAAGGGCGATGGAGGATTTGCGTGCATGACAGAGTGTGATTAGCTACCAACCCAAGCTGCGATGTGACGGCAGCACATGCAGGCATTCCTTTCTTCGTGATCTTTTTTTTTCCCGGTTTCTGTTACACATCAGGTACAGCACACACGTACGTATCCTGCATGCAGGGCGGATAGGTGCACCAACACTAGTGTGGACCGAGCATGCGCAATGCAAGGACACGAAGCAGAGGAAGAAGGAAAAAGGTAGCAACAGATCGATCGAGCGATCAGTACCCGACTGTCCGGCAAGTAGCTGCATTATCTCAGGGGAAAAAGGATGCAATTGTTGTTGCTTCAGAGCAACTCAAGCTCGTTCAGAGCGGCGACCGTTTGGTCACGGCCCCCCCTCTAACTTACAGAGGAGGTCGATGTCATGTGCCGGAGCTGGAACATGCCGAAGGTCAGAACGAGCAATCGATGTGGTTGATTAAATTCGATTGCCGTGAGCATCGACCGTGCAAGTCGTTCTCATGTGGGTCCGTTAACGTTTCCCTCGTCAGTTTCTTCAGTTTACAGGACTTGGCTTGGCTCGCATGTAGTGGCGGAGCTAGGATTGTTCCAAGTCTCGAGCTAAAAACTAACAGGCAATAACTATCGCTAAATACTACTCACAGTAAAGTATGACAAAAATACGACACAAATGCATAATTGATATAAAATTTAAGCTCCATGCTTAATGATAAAGCAAAGTAGGAAAGAACATGGCAAAACAATGTAGCACAGCAGAGAAATACAAAAGTTAATACCTAATAATGAAGATTTGGTTCATCCGAGCCTATTATGTCTCCATCAACAAAGGTACAACAACTTGAACTTATAAAGACGAGCATAAGAACATCGAACGACAAATAAATCCCATTGTAAGCTTAAGAAAGATATCATGTGTAATGCAACAAAAATAGTAAATATATCACCTAAGAAAAAAAATGTAAAGCTTCCTGTAGGAAATTAAGGGAGAAGAACGTACGGCCATCATCTGGGATTTGGCCTACACAAGCTGCAAATTAGCAAGCCGCAGCTTCTACAACTCCATCCCACTCAAAACTCTATGATCTTGCTACATTGATTCCTAATTACTCCATCCCACTCAAAACTCTATGATCTTGCTACATTGATTCCTAATTCCTAAATAGAAAATGCAAAACATATGGCATTCAATACTTTAAATCATTTTCTTATTCAAAATTCCGATCAACATTGAATATTTCAATTCAGTTAACAAGTTGTGTTCTACAAATAAAATCACTAATCAACTGGGGCATATCAAAGTTATATCATATCACAATTCACAAGCAGAACAGTCTATCTGTAGTCTGACAAGTGACAACCTTGATTTAGCATCAAACCACCAGCCATCAATTATCAATTCATACACTATACAAGATTACAAGTGATGTTAGATTGTCACAACTACAAACTTTGTAGCAGTAGAGCAGCTGATCATATATGATATGATATCCCCATAATTCATCATTTCATCACTCATCACACAGCATAAAACCTTGAAATGGAGTGTGAAACGGGAGGTAAATTAAACAACGGGGACTGGGGAGAATGGGGAACAAACCAAGTCAACCAATCGGTGAGGCGGTGCCGCGGCGGAGATCGGCAGAGTCGCAGAGAGGAGGCGCCGAGGAGGGGCAGTGTTTAACTGTCACATTCAACAACAACATCAATCACAAGCGAGATGGGGCGGCGCCTTGTTCCCCACAAGCGGCAAGTCGTCCTGCGGAGATCCGAGATGGGGCAGCGCTGGATCGGCGAGTTGGCGAGGCGAGCTAGTGCGGCGTCGGCGTCGCCTTTTTTGCCTTCTGCGGAAGGCGAGCGGTCGATGATCTTCTCGGACGACATGGCGGACGGCGGCGATGAGGAGGCGGGGATGCGGGGAGGAGGAGGAGAGTAGGGGCGGTGGGGGTGGCGGGGAAGGGGCGGATGCGGAGGGGGAGGAGGCGGCGGGGAGGAGGGAGGGGGGCGGCGGGGAGAGAGGAGGAGGGCGGCGGAGGGGGGGGGGGGAGGCGGAGGCGGAGGGAGGAGGGAGGCGGGGGGGAGGAGGAGGGCGGGGGCCGGGGGGAGGAGGCGGCGGGGGAGGGGGGGGGGGGAGGGGAGGAGGAGGCGGCGGGGCGGCGGGGAGGAGGAGGCGGGGCGGCGGGGGGTGGCGGGGGGAGGCGATGGGGAGGAGGCGGATCGGCGGAGGAGGAGGGGGCGGGGCGGGCGATGCAGGAGGAGGGCCGAGGGGGCGGCGGGGGGAAGCCTCGTGCTGGTCCATCGGGAAGCCTTGGGCTGGCCACTATACACTACTAATTTTTGGCTCATATAAAAAACTTCTACACTACTAATTTTTTTGGGCCTCGGGCTATAGCCTATCTAGCCCGAGGCTTAGATCCGCCCCTGCTCCCATGCACTGTCCCACAGATTCGAGTGGAAAAATGAACCGTCAAGTAACGAGGGCTCGGAAGCTTTTAGATTCGAAGCGGCAGGTGGTGACAAGGCACATTCTTTTGCTGCGGTGATGGCTTTTGGTTGTGGTGATGACTTTTGGTGTTTGCGAGATTGCGGAAAGAGAGATACTCGCTTGCGATTTTTGATGGTACAGATATTAGTTTTGTAACGTATATTACAATTAACTTGTAGACCCTATTTTAAAAAAATACTCCATTTAAAAGTTAGTTACTGTAGCAAAAATCAAAAGTGGCTTTTAGAAGCTGCAAAAGAACAGGGCCAAAAAATGTCAGCGTCGTTCAGCAGCGTAGGCATGCGTTTTGTGTCGTAGCAAGGTTGCAAGTAGCGGTGATACAGTCGTGATACGGAGTTATATCGAAAAAATAGGTCCGACGCTAACATCATACATATAGTAAACCCGGGGGGTTTTGCGAGCAGCGACCGTGTCCACGTCGCCCTCGCTCCCCGTTCACCCGACGCGTGCGCGCGCCCTCGCCTGCGCTCCGTCGGACGCGTGTATACGCTCGATAGCAAGCCGCGGCTTCTTCCTTCCGTGGTTAGTGAGCCGCGACTCGCTTCCTCGTTACCAAGCCGCGCGGGCGCTGTGGAATATACCTCCTGCCCCCATTCCCTAGGCCCCAGCCGCTCCTAGCTTCCTCGATCCCTCCTACCCCCGTCCGGCGCCCCTTCTCCCTCCCCCATCCGGCGCTCCCCCTCGCCCCTCCCCTCCGGCGCATCTCCTCTCCCCTCGCCGGCACCCCTCCTCTCCCGGTCTCCCCTGTCGCCACCGTTGCCCCTCCTCGACCTTACGGCGCGCCCCGCCTTCCTCGACCGGATCCGGTGGATCCGGCCAGCGACTCTGCTCGAGCAGGCGGAGCCCCCGACACCAGCGCCACTCCCCCGCGCGCGCGCCGGTCGCCAATCCGCTGCGGAATCATCCGCTCTCATCCCCGGACCGAGCCGCCCAGCTTCCTCGGCCCCTCCTCCTCCCCCCGTCCAGCGCCCTTCTCCCTCTCCCATCCGCGTCCCCCGCGCCTCGCCCCGGCGCATATCCTCTTCTCCGCTGGCGCCCTTCCTCTCCCAGTCTCCCCTGCCATCGCCGTCGCCCCTCCTCGACCTTCTGGCGCCGCCCCCGGCTTCCTCGACCCGGATCCGGTCGGATCCGGCCAGATCCATGATCGGCCCACCCCCCACAGCTCGGTACACCCTCTTCGACCTTCGAGCGCCGCCCCCAACCGCCAAGACAAGCGGGACTTTGTCGTCTTTGCCGAGACCCACCTCGCCGATCCTTTTGCAGAGGTCGAGATCCCAGCCGGACAGGTCGGAGCGCGCCCCGCCGCCGCCCCGCCCGGCGGTCACGGCGCTCCGCGTACCGCTCCTCCAGCTCCGACAAGAAGTGCTCCTCCTCCGACCGCTACGACGACCTGCCGTTGTCGCCGACCCCTTCTCCCGCAACCATGGGTTCTTGGGTTCTTGCCTTGGTCCTTGGTTTCTTGGTGGGAGCAGTGCATAGCTCTGAACCGTGGTGGAACGAAATGCGGGTCTACGCCACCAATGCCAACTCCGGCGGCAGCAACGACGTCTTCGTTGGGCTTACCTTCATCCAGTCGGTGACTGTTAAGGGGGCTGGTAAATTTACAAAATTTCCTCTTTACATCATTGTTTTGACATTTTACAAGTAATCTATAATCTATTATGATTAGCAATATACATTATACATTGTTAAAATGTATATACACTGTTATAATCATCTACATATTAGGGATTGTGATTGCTTGTGTTTTCTTCAGTACCCCTTTTATATAGGTGATTTTTGATTGAGTGATCATGTAGTCTTATCCTTTTATTGTTTGGTAGTAACATGCATCATGTGTGGAGCATATATGTATGTGGATCTAACCTTACCATTGTTGGTGGTTGCCATGATGAATACCACCTATTGCATGTGAATTGACAAATTGATATGTATAATTGCTCAATAATTCGGCACCTGAGTACCCCATTTGTTTATAGGTAGTCAATTACTCAGGACTTAACTTGCCCTAGGGTGGAGCTAATTTGTGGATCTATGTTATGATGATTCTCTTTGTGTTAATTTAATCAAAGTAGGTTTGGTGAGCAGCAATTACTTTCGATTTTAAAGTAATAGAATAGTTTAAGTAGTTCACGAGTAATTCGACTAATTCTTTCCATTTAGATTAGAGTTTGAGTTTGAATGGAATTTTTCTAGCTTACAACATGGTAGGGTGGTAAACATTGATGTTTATTTCCTTTGAAAACTATTACAGTGTGTTTGGATGGAAGCTTACCGGGTTACCACCTACACCGAGGGTTTGGATCAGGAGCTAACAATTGGCTTGTCAATCTGGAGGTCAGTAATACTTCACGATTCACATATATATGAACTACGATAGCTTTGATCAAATTGCACTCAGTCCTATTAGGGATGGTATATGTCCTTTTAGGATTAATAGCTTATGGTGATTCATATGGAATTCGGGGTGGAAATGCGAGATTTTAGAATGATTAAATTCTGTTGAGATTTATCCGCCATTGTTGATAAGGTTACTAACAAATGGCTAAATTCATTTGTGATTTATTCGCCATTATTGATAAGGTTACATGGGTTGCATCTTAATGAAATCTACTAGCGTTTATCGTCTTTGTTTTATAGTCACGATCACATAGGGCTATTTCATCCTAACATTTGTGTTATATCTTATGTGGTCCTAGGGACAGTGGTGAGAAAGGAGTCTTGAATGCGCTTTGGTAGAAGTACAAGAATGCCATCGACAAGGTACTCATCTGAGCATGCTGGTTTGCCTTTCTGACCTTACGCTTAGACTATATCGAAGATAGTGTCACGGGGTCCTTAAGTTAGCAATTGAAAATCTTGAGTAAGTGCAGAATGTAGCTTTCAAATTTGGTGACCTCGATTTTGATGCAACATGATAGGTCGATACATATTTTCTAACACTTCATCTTTTCTGGTCTGCTCTTGTCCATGATATAGTTTTATCGATGAGTAATTAGATTAACTTCCTCATTGGGAATCCTGTATTAGAGAGGAGATGTCCAAAATCACGATGAATCAACAAACTTCTCTTCTCTGACCATATAGCTCACTTTAAAAATGGAAGCGCACACTTTTGTGTTTAGTTCAATAAGACAATAACACAACATAGTTACCTATGACAGTATTTAAGTTACGTAGTTTTATTGTGGCATGCGCTATGTTTTCATTTCATAATTTGTGATCATGTTTCCTCATTTCTCTCATCAACAATTTCAACGATGGAGGAAGTTAAGAAGCTTTGTAATACTTGCGCAAATATGCGGATCCGAGAGAGTCCTTTTTCATTACAATGGTCACGGTGTGCCAAAGCCTACAACTAATGGAGAGATTTGGGTGTTTAATAAGGTGAGTGTTATTTAGACACTGCATACGTTGCTGCATTATTTATCTGTAGATGTCTTTGATGAAGTGGCCTTTGTATTTTGGTGTAGAGTTACACACGGTATATTCCGCTTCCTATTCTCGATCTTGATTCATGGTGAAAACACCTTCTATTTATGTTTTTGGTGCTCGTGGCGGAATGATTGTAAAAGCTTCTTGCTTTTGCCTTTGATGTGCGTCCCCTCTGTGCCATCTTGAATCGATTTGCGATACATGGTAGCTGTTCGCTGTGAGGTACTCTTTAATTGCCGCTCTTTCTTACTATTATTTTTTAAATGTTGTGCTTACTAACTTTCTCGTAATTTATTCTCCTCATGAGTAGATGGCTTGTTTGGCCTCTTGGCGAAATCGCATCCTTTGTCAAGAAAGCTTCATTTGACCTTTCGGTTCCTACCGTCGTTACCTCTTTTACTTCCTGGATTTGTCTGCGATCCGCATTCCTTGTGTGCCATCTTGGTTGAACCATCGCTATATATCTATCTATCCATTTATATCTACCACAGATGTCATTCTTCTTTTGTTATTTATTTATGTATACCACCTGTGTTATTCGGATTTTGCTATACTCTTTCCCTTTTCATATGTACTTGCGTTTTCACTAGCGTAGCCCATGCCATTTTGGTTGTGCTAGACAGAAGTATTCACCCAACGCACAACACACCAAACTTATTGTTATGATACTTGCTCTCTAGCTCTTCATGCTATGTAGATTCAGCATGGCGTATACATCTTAATAACACGTTACTGGTACGCTTTTTATGAAGCATTGTTAGCCTTGCCCATTCTTCATAATTACTGACCAGTTCATCAGTACTAGGTAATTTTTTGATTCCAAATCTGGGTAGTTTCACCTATTAGTTAGACATTCTTTTACCGTACGGTGATTGCTTACAGCGTAAATGAAGGGTACCTATGCTTGTATGCAGTATATGGAAACATATCAAATGAGAATAGTCTTACGATTGGATTGAGAACTAGTAGCCTTACCCATTGGATCAAATCTACAAGGCTCAGATTAAACATAAACTCTAAAAAACATTGATGACACTTTTCAAATCCCTCCTCCTAAAACATTTAGACTTAATATAGTAGCTGAGATTAGAGTTCTCGCAATCCCATTCTAAGGACTTATATATGCTCTCTGAAAACTGTGTCAAATTGTCAATGATTATTTTAATAATAATTTGGTGATTTATGTGTCCTTTTTTTATGCAGCGAATACCCCCAGCTAAAAGGAAGACTGTATATTTTACTACTATCAAAACGTTTTCTGCTATACACAAAATTGATGTATCTGCAGTTGGATTGCAAAAATATAGGAGAAGAGACAATTATTGTAAAAAACAAGTAGGTGTCATGTAATGTTTATCTGGTTGCTTTATAAGACTGAAACTCAATACCAAATATTTTCATCATCATTGAGTTGCATGTCTATGACTTTTGGACCTATATACTATCCCATTATGATATTGTTTGCAGTCCACTGACACATATATTGGTATTGCTGTAGCCAACTCAACCTATGAAGTGTTGTTTAATAGTTATATTGAAAAACAAAAAAAAACTACAGTCTACAAACAAATATGCTCTCTTTTTTTCTTTAGGTTACAACTATTGTTTTCTTGTTAGTTTATAGGTGATATATACATAAATTCTTGCGAATTGTGACTAAGACTGCCTACTCCCAAATGTTACAGCTTCTGACTTGATTGCTCAAATTCACAAAATGAAAAAAAATTATAATTGCCATGTTATAAATGTTGAATAATGATAGCTATGATATTCCATTTGCGTTTAAAGATGATTATTGTTTCCTCGTTTAGGCAGAAAAATGGGAAAGGCAACATCTTTCTTCCACTGGCGGAGGGAGGCCTGCACGTTATCAGAAGATGCTCGATTTAGCTCGTTGGTTGAAAGAACATCTACCAGAAGAAGATTCATTCGCGGGATTAGGAACTGGCCTTGTTCATGGTGATTACCGTGTTGCCAATCTTGTTTTTCACTCAACAAAGGTTTGTATTTTTAGCGTCGCAAGTATTTATGTAATCTTCTGACTGCTGTACATAGTATTGATTCTTGTGTTTTTATTCTGCTATTTACAAAAACTCAAGTATGTTTTCTATTGTGCACTTTGCTTTACCTATAGCTATTTCCGTTTTTTCTTTGTACATCTTGTTTGCTTACATACGATGCAACAATTACTAGCTTTATTTCATTATATTCTCATTACTCTTTTTCGTTCCTAATTAGCTAATACACCATTTAGATTTCAATATTGGTATGCTATGATTAGTAGTATTGCTTTCTTATATTTTATTCTTTCTATATTTACCTTTATAATAGAGCTCTTGTAGTGATCTCTATATACTTTTGTGTTTCACATGCTTGCATACCCAATTCTACTCTAGCTATAGCACTTTTCATTACTATTGGTTTTTTGTTTAACAGATCTTATAGATGTTTCTTGTATGTGTTACTTGCATATGTTTTCACCTTCTCATGTTGGTAAATTTAGTTTCGCCTTTTTTGCGTTCTCTATTCCATATTTCCATTCCTATGGTCATATTACTTTGACTTAATTATTTATTTCTCTCCTGTTTCTACTTTTTATTCCCTTTCCATTTCTTCCTTTTCAGTATTAATCTTCTGACTTAATCGCTGACCTATTGCTTATTCTTATTAGCCTTTATGAATTCATCACGCTTTGCTATAGCCCACTGCTAAGAAATTCTATATGAAAAACGGCCAACTAACTCAGCAGCGTCGTATCTATCGTCCATACATACTTTACCTAATATCTTTACGCCAGCCCTTTCACAACCAATGGCACAGCCATGTATAATTATTACCGAAGCTATATACCTTATACAAACCAATCTCTCCCTCTTTTCCATCCTTCAGAAACAAAGCTTCAATTTCCTGCTATTTTTTTTTGCTTCTGTTTGCTCTATTGACAGCACAACATGAGAAGCAACAAAGAGCCAACCACAACAAAGAGCCTTTATATTACCTTTGCACGATAACAAATCGTTTGTACAACCTTGGTTGCGTGGCGTGGCGCCACGCACACAAATCTAGTTTTATCAAGATATTGCAACCGACGATTTTTGGCAATTTATCGTGTTTATCGGAGATATATCGTGTGACGCTATACATGATATAATAACCGATGTTCGTCACTTGCCTTTGTCAGCTCTGTGGGAGGAGTTTCGCCGTAGCCTATTAAGCCCCTAAGGCCCAATAGAAATATATCGCTATATAAGGTTCACTTCTCCCTTGTAACCCTAGCATTTGCTTGAGTTATTAAGGCGTGTAGATGATGATGTACCAGCTATGGGATTTTTGTATGGAGGTTTAATGGATTTTTGTAATTTAAAGCCAAAATAAAAAGATAGGCCTTACATAGGGATTAACCACAAGTCCGGAACCACGTATGATCAGCTAAAAGAAGAAAACATGCGGTAGTAAAAAGTGATGGATGCAGGGACGGAGTCAGGAATTAGATATAAGGGGGCAATATAGACAACAAGTAGAGTAAAACTAATGAACTATACCAGATTTACCGATCCAATAGTTACATATCAGAGTAATATATTTCGCGAATTACAATACAAAGAAAATTACATCTCTATTAACTTAAATTTAGTTCTACGACTACCAGTAAGATCATAGGCCTTAATAATATCATCATTACTAATCTTTGCGGTCAATTCCTTTTTAATATAAATTACCAAATAATCTCGTAGAAATCCATCTCCCATTGTACTTCGAAGTCGCGTCTTCGTAAGTTTCATAGCTGAAAAAAATCTGTCGGTGGTTGCAGTTGAAACCGGAAGAGTTAAGACTAATCTTAACAACCTGTCCACCATAGGATAAGATGAATATTTATCAGTCTTAACTAGTCTATTTGTTAAATCAGCAAGTGATGGTAATGCACTTAGGTCTGGATGGTTGCATACATCAAGTTGAAAATATGGCAATTGGCACTCCAATTGAGCTCTTTCTTCATTTGAGAAATCAGTATAATAATATTTTTCTACTAGAGTGCATATATTTGCTATGTCGAAGGTGTCCAACCTTAGATCCAAAGAGGTATAAAGGGACAAAAGCTCTGTCGCTTAACAAAAGGCCCAAATATGAAGCGTCAATTCTCAACTACTAAGCCTAATTGGGTTGCATATGACTGAGCTTTAAACATACTTTACATTTGGGCTAAATTGGGAGGGACCAAACCACTAATTAAACACATGTAATTAACTACCATGCCTTATCCTACAACAAAAATTAAGGAGACTTCGTTTAGGCACACGTACAAGCAAGCAGTTGTGTTTCAGGTAAAAAAAAACCGCGTATGCCGTATCATGGCTATGTAATGTACGTGTACTCGTATACAAACCTTGGCATGCGCTGGTTGACGTTGGGGCCGAAGCGGTTGAACGCGACGGTGACCTGCATCTGGCGGTCCGTTGCGTAGCTGTCATCGTGGCCGAGTAGCATGACCTTGTCATGGTCGAAGAACCAGTTGTTGGAGATGGTTATATCCATGGAGCCGAGCGTCATGTCGAGGAGCTCGTTCTCGCACCGGGACAGCGTGTTGTGGTCGAGCCACACCTTGGACTAGTAGAAGGTTGGGGGTGCTAGGTGGTGCTAGGCCCCCCTCTCTCCGCCATTGGATGGATGACTTACCACTTCCATCCACTAAATTTACAAGAATCTGTCATAAGGTGAGGAACAAAAAAAGAAGTTGTTATTTCACTTACTTCAAGTATGGTGAGCCCAACTATATTCGGATCAAGTGCCATAAACTGAAAGGCAAAGAGGAGAATGACACTCGAAGGTGTCCTCAAGCTCGTGACGTAAAGCCTAAGAAGCTCAACTACCGCAAGTTCATCATCTAGGTATTTGCCTTTTTTGAGAACGTCAATAAGAGCGATGTAGACTTAGAAACTTAGAACGATGAGGATGACTCCCAGAGAAAGAAGAAGATCCATTACTTCACCGGTATGTGTTTCATGGTAAAAAGACAACGTCACCAATATCGACATTTCTTACGATGATCATCTCTACAGTGACTCCGATGAGATATATCCCTCGGATCAAGAAATAAAGCGTGTGTCTTGTTGCAATTGAACTAAACCTGAAGAAACAAGTTAACATAATCAAGAGTCAAGATCTTATGATTGATAACTTGAATCTAAAAATTATTAGGCTTAAATCCTTAGTTCCCGATGATGAAAATTGTAAATCTTACTTATATTTATATGATCAGTTGCTATGCTTGAAACTACATATTCTTCTATTATCAAGCAACTCAAAGATACTTTATATGGATACGAATTAGAAATTATATAGTAAACAAAAGACTAATAGCTAACTAAAGGAAAGTAATGGGACTAGCCGTACAAATTTGGAAGAACTCAAACAGGTACCAAAGCAGTGAGGATTCTTTTGGCTGAGCCGTTGTTTAAAAGCAAGCAACTCTTATATATTGCACTGTCATCTTGTGCGTTCTATTAATTTTCTTAACTACGAAACATTTTACAGAAATGATCTCATAGTCATATTTTTTTTAACGATTACGAGCCGACGTATCACGGTACACCGCGAAACGCTTAGCGGAACCCCGGCCGCTATACGAGGCTACTTGCAACCTTGTGTCGATAGACACACGGTATACTAGGCGTGAGTTTGCGATGACGCACGTTCAGTGATAGATTTACTCTTTTTAATCGAAGCCAGGGCCGGTAGGAGGTTGAATTCGTTAAGTATTGGGCAGCGCACGATTTCCGTGAGTTGCCATTGACCATCTTATTACACCATACCAGGCAGCCACCAAATAATCTTAGCAATCGTGGTAGCCCATGGCCATGTACATCCGAGCCAGCCCAACACAGCCCAGTAGCTACAGGCCACAACCTGAAAGTCCAGGCCACTAACACGTAGTACTGCACACAGCGCAACACGCAAGCACGCGGACAGGACAAAACGCAGAAGAATGGACACGAGCACGCACGCACGCAACACAACACTGGTTTCGACAAAACACGTACCAACGGCTGGCCCACCTGCGTTCACTTCTCGAACGCCCTCATCTCCTCGTTGAATGCCGGCATGTGGACCTCCTCGACGCACTGCGTCATGATCCTGGCCCCGGCCTTGGGCACGGGCGGCGCGCCGATGATGGCGACGGCCATGAACGGGTAGTAGGCGAACGGTATCACGTGCGACGGCGTGCCCCAGCCGTAGTCCGCCTCCAGGAACCCCAGCCGCGTCCAGTCCGACACGAACAGCGAGTCGTACGTGAAGCTCAGCTCGTAGGGGTCCTCCGCGAAGTCCCCCACCGCCCACCGCGCGAACTCCGCGGGGAGCCGCGCCTTCGCCTCCCGGATGATGCCCACCACGCCCACCACGTCCGCGCCCACCACCGTGCCGCTCTCCGCCGCCACCGACACCGGGTAGAAGCAGTTGCCGTAGAAGCCCTTGCCGCCCGCGGGCCACGTGCCGTGCATCAGGTGGCGCGTGTTGGCGAAGAAGCAGAGGTTCACGCGGGTGGACGGGTCGGGCAGCCGCAGCGACCGCGTCCGGGCCTGCCACGTCTTGGCGATGGCCACGTCGAAGGTGGAGCAGCGCTGCCCCGTGGACTCCAAGTACTGGGACTTGACCTTGTTGATGTGGTCGAAGCTCAGGTCGACGGTCAGGTGCCGGAGCTGGAACATGCGCAGGTCCGGCGGCGAGCCGGGGGGCAGCTTCGGCGGGCTCGGGATGGCCTCGCGGGCCCAGATGGGGCTCACGCGGGGCTTAGGGAGACCGCGGGCGTAGTCGCCGATGGCGTTGATGAACTGCCCGGCGCCCAGGCCGTCGGCCATCGTGTGGATTGAGATCAGACCGACCACGAAGCCGCCGCACGTGAACTCCGTCACCTGCAGGTACGTTAACGTGGTTAATGCAAAGTCGACTCTTTGAAAAGCGTGACTCTTACACGAAAACAGTATAAAATCCTCCAGAATTTCTATTGTAGAGCACTTCGCTAAAAGCCTAAAACGCCGGTTATAGGAGATAACAAATCTTTTCGATATATATATATATATATATATATATATATATATATATATATATATATATTAGAATAGACATATTGCAACGCCAAATGGGCCTCTAATATATATATGTCATCACTCGTGAGACCTTGATTACCCTTGCTCACCTAGTACAGGTAGTGTAATTAGGCTTCCTTTGGCATTTGCAGTGAGTTTTTTTTTAAAATTCGATATCTTTAGATATATATAGTGCTCATAAACATCTATTTTTGAGTCATAACTAGCACAGGCTAATATACATGACAGTAGCTGTCACTCACTATACACGGCCATATCACAAGTTATGTTAACTAGCCGATTAGCTCACGTAATTGTGCCTGTGCGGAAGAGAGGATTGGCAGGGGCAGCTGTAGCAAATGTACACATTTTCAACCTTTGAATTATAGGTAGTGCTACATATCTCTTTTATTTTTAAAAAATTAATATATCTCTAAACTAACTATCAAATCTAAACCTTTAAAACGGTAGTCCACCAAATTAAGGGCTACATGTCTATCTTTTTTGTGAGAATTTCTAGCATATTTTTTTTTTCTAATAATGGAAAGACTAGTCAATTTTGCCATACTCTTTTCGGCTTTTGGTTTTAATTTCTTTCAGCAATTAATATTTATTATACTAATAAGTCGTAACCAAAAATCATAATTCGTAGTAAAAAAAACACCAAATTTGATTCATGAGGCCCAACAACCATGTGTTGATGCATCTACTCAATTACTCCTATCCTGCGTGCGCCGTTTTTGCCTGTAGGGTGAAAACGACTGTTACTTTTCGACAGGCTCGGCGACTTTGGCCGCGTGTGCCGAGGGGTCCATAAATCATCGCTCCATGTTTCACCCCAAGGCTTCCATTTTTCACCCAGGAAGGTTGAATATCAAAGCCAGTCTCACGTGGCTGCAGCTCACCAACTGCTCTGTAAACGGTATATATACATCTTCTAATTACGATAGTGCTTTAAACATGTAAGGTACTCATTAAGTGAGAATATTATGAAGTGCTTTTATGGCAAATTCACTTGTATCATTTTTGTATATCTAAACCATATATTGCAGATAAAACATATTTAGTCAAAATTATTTTATTTTGACAGTACGCATTAAAGGGTGTTGTTACTCTTTCGTGACCGAACCGAGTAGCAGCCTAGCACATACTATATGTTGGTGGATTGGTGCAGGCATAATGAAAGGACTATGCAGGAGACAACTAAATCACTATACTAAATTAAGGCAGCGGAGATGATTCGTCGAGATGATTAGGGGGTGATCGGAATAGCGATAGTTTTTGATTTTTGCTGAAAAAACACTGTAACTGACTGAAAAAACACTGTAACTGATTTGATTTATTGGGTATAATTAAATCTAAAAAAATGTAAAAATAAAAGCGACACGCTAATCTAAAGCGTACGATACAAAGGAATATGGGAAAAAAAACACAAAAAAACCAAAAAATACAAAAAAAAAATCAAATAAAGACGAAAGTGCTACAGTGTATCTTGTCGCTGCTACAGTACTTTAATCGCTAAACAGTGAAAAAACTTCCATCTTGGCGGGCGGCTGTTCTTTTGGTGATGGCTTTTGGTCTGATCGATGGCTTTTGGTACATTTGCGTGAAATTGCGGAAAGAGAGATACTCGCTTGCGATTTTTGATGATACAGATATTAGTTTTTTAACGTGTACTACAATTAACTTGTAGACCCTATCTTAAAAAAATACTCCGTTTAAAAGTTAATTACTGTAGCAAAAGTTAAAAGCCGCTTCTAGAAACCGCAAAGAACAGGATCTTAGTCTGCACCAGTGAAGACATTAGGCCGGCTAGGGAGGGAGGGGGCAATTAATTTTGGGTGACCCCTCCAATGATTAACCAACTAATCCAGTCCAGTGGGCAGGGTCGACGTCAACGGTCAGCTAGTCGGACGACGTGTCAAATATTTAAGACTTGTTTAGGCAGAAGATAACGCAGTGGAGCCTGAAAATCGTGGTTAGCATCATGTACGTCATGCAAGCGACCACTGCTACTGCCTAATGCACTCTACTACAAGGTGATGCATAGACTCGATCGTACTCAAGTGTCGTATAGATGTGCGCACCATTCGTTTGGTCCACGCGTAAAGATTCCTCTGATGCTTGAGTAGTTAAGCTACTAAACCTAATTAAGTGACAAGCTCCTCTTCACCTATTGCAGTTAACTTTTAGTTTCCATGTCCACGCGTGAAGCACAGGTTATAGATCTGTTCTTTTTGGTTTTTAAAAATGGTTTTTGATTTTTACTATAGTACCTAACTTTTAAACAGAGTATTTTTTCAAAACGAGGTCTATAAGTTAATTATAGTACACATTAAAAACCCAGCATCTGTACAACCCAAAATCGCAAGCGATTATCTCTCTGTCCATAATCTTTGTCGTAAATAGCTAAAATTCAAAAGTTTCAGCTAAAAACCAAAAGTCACAGCCATATCAAATATGCCCATAATGTTCTGTACTCATCTCTCATCTTGCCTCAATCTTGCTTAGTAAGTGTAGATTCTTTTAGACTGATGGTTTATAACTTATACATTAAATATTTGATTTTTTGGCTGTTTGTGAGAGACAGTACCCAGAGAGAAATAGTTGCATACAATTTTGGCTGATAGAGCTAAACTCAGTGTATTTTTTACTATAATTTTCCTATTGAGCCCGTCTTAAAAAGCACATCGTTTAAAAGTTAGTTACTGTAGATAGTATAAGCATAAGCCAACTTTAAGCCGAAAAGAACTTTTGGGCTTACTGCTTATACCTTTTGACTTTTGCTACAGTAACTAACTTTTAAACGGTGCGTCTTTTTAAAGTGAGATCTATTAGTTGATTGTAGTAGATACCGTACCGACTTCAGTTATTCTGACTAAAATCGCATGCAACTATCTCTCTCTTCATACTCTCTTGCGCGAACAGTTAAAATTCAAAAGATGTAAGCCAAAAGCCATAAGATATACCTTAAAGAACCGTGTATATATAATTAGAGGCAGCATGTTAACACATGCATGATGAGGAGAAAAAAATCACAGAATTATATCTTTAATTACAACAAATTAAATATTATTATAGAGATTCCTGCGTTAAGTTAGGAGAAGTAAAAGTTTAAAAAGTAAGATGTAATTAGAAGAAATTAAATATTATTATAAAGATTCCCACGTTAAGTTAGGAGAAGTAAAAGTGTAAAAAGTAAGGATGCAATCTTCGTACAATTTAATACGTACTGTAGGCTACATGCAGTTTTCCACCTTCAAGTTTGGTGAATGTTCGAATACCCACGCATCTATCTAAGGTTCCGCTCGTTTGAGCTTTAGCTTCTAATTTTAGTTTTTTTTCACTATTCAGTAATTTGTTTTTTTCTGAATTTTTTTAGATTTTTTAAGCTTTTTTGCATTTTTCTTTTTTCTCGTGTTCCTTTGCATTGTCCGTGATGGGCTAACATATTTTTTCTATTTTTACATAATTTTAAATTTAATTATGCCCAAAAAGCTAAATCAGTTACAGTAAAAAAAAGTCAGCTACAGTAAAATTTCAACCAAAAACCAGAAGACATCGCTAAAACGATCACCCTCTTAATTTGTGACGGTGCAGTTGATCGAGATTACACGCATATACAAATACGATCAGTCCATCATCTTGCTGAGGTCATTTTTTTTTCCGAGAAGTTGGTAGCAACTGCTTAACTAGCTGTTTGAACAGTATAGCCCGGGCCAACTTGGCGAAAAGCAAGTATATATTGTCTTTTTCGTATCTCGAAAATGTCATTGAGTTTTGCGGATACATGCATACATACACCCTCCGCTATATCTGATAAATCTTTTAGAAATTTTGGAAACTTGTAAATTAGGTGAAAATGAATTTGCATTAAATTCTCCTTTTCGCATGATACACCAACGGTCCAACTTAATTTGTGAGTTAAGCATCTACGTACGTATGTCTTGATACCATCATCTGTTTGAGTTAAGCATCAATTAACCCCAAAGTTCAGAACAAAAGAGGGGTATATATGTAACTACGTACGTACTTGCATCATGAGCGGGATATCAAGCGGCTGCACGCCCGGCGCGGCGTCGGGGAGCAGGTCGTCCTCGGGGATCATGAGCGGGTGGTCGAGGCACTTGACGTCCTCGAGGCTGCACCCGGCGACGGCCTCCACGAACCACGCGCCCTCGCCGGTGCACTCCACGCGGGCGCTCCCGGGCCCGGTGGGGCCGTCCACGAACCGGCCGGCGAACGGGTAGTAGTCCACCAGGGCCTTCCCCAGCGCATCCCGGACCACGCGCGCCGGCTCGCCCTGTCCGGCAGCGCCGCCGCTCGGCGGCGCGAACACGTGCAGCGACCGCACCAGGTGGCGCAGCCCCACGACGCGGTCGATGATGGACAGCTCCAGCGCGCCGGACGGCGTCGCCGCGCTAGGCCGCACGTACGACCGGCTCGTCCTGCGCACCGCGAACCCCATGAAGCTAGAATAATGGGCAGCTTTGTGTATATGGTGCTGATGTGTTGATTATTCGATGTGTGCGCTTGTTGGTTTAGGCCTTTAGGGAGGTATATATAGGTCGCCGCGAACCCCATGAAGCTAGAATAATGGACAGCTTTGTGTATATGGTGCTGACGTGTTGATTATTCGACGTGTGCGCGGGGTGGTTTAGGCCTTTAGGGCGGTATATATTTTGGAGGTAGGTGACGGAATCGGATCATCCAGCGGAAGCAGTCTTTGACTATATATATATCACGGTTTTTATTCTGCGAAAGGGTAGGGTTGGTTAATAGTGCGTGCTGTATATGTTAATACTCGATCAAATCTTCTAAATTCCTTAATAAACCTTGGGACTATCTAAAGATCAGCCGCCCGAACAATTCTTAAACTTTACTCACCAATTCATACCGTTGGATTTGGATCCAACCATCCCCATCCTGTTCCCATCCCATACATAACCACCATAAAAAACCTTACTCTGTCCCTAGCCCCACCTCACCCAGCCGCCGCCCCAACACCTCCATGTGTGCCGCCTCTTGCCACCTCATTGGCACTGCCATCAACGCAGGTGAGGCCTGCCGACGTGCCAATCCCGCCGCGGCTTCCACTGTCCACCTACTCCTCCGCCATACTCCACATCCACCTCCACCTCTCCCCGCGGTTGTCCTCCTTCATCTCCAGCAGCGGCCAGATCTGATACCAGCTCCACCTTCCACTGCACTGCTCAGTCCTCTCCTTCGAGCTCATGGTCCAACCCCTCCCCTCCCCCTGCCACTACCCTTCTTCCTCTTCTTCAGAGTTCCTTGTCGTCTTCGGTAATGGGTGGCAGTGCATTTGGCACATCCCAAAGGTTAGTGGCACACAAATCTCCACGTCAATCTAACGGTGAGTAAAATCGACTAAAGGATAAGGAATTTTTAGACGACTGAAAACCAGCGATATCAATAAACCTATATCTAACATTTAGAGTGAATGTCACTTGAACTTTTTCCTTTAGTCATATGCTACACCATTTGACACATGCAATACATATGGTGTCTTCTCCGGTGGATAATTGGTGCTCCTTTAATGCTATTTAAGGGGGGACAAGAGAAGACAGAAGGGCAACAGAAAAACATCTGAATCAAGGCAATTCAAGTATATAGCAAGTCATATTCTTCCAGTAGGAAGAACATAGAGGCTAGGGGCTAGTTTTTAGGCTTTTTCAAAGGCATCCTATAGCCGGTTCATAATAATAAAGAGCATCTCTATTCTCTCTCAATGATTCTAGCAATCATTCTTGTATTATTTTGTAAGATCGATGACTGGATTACTGACAGCTGGTGCCCGCCGTGGGATAGAAGGTGATGAATCCTTGAAGTTTTCTTTATTTAGCAATCATTGTCCTCCCCTGTTTCCTTTGGAATCGCTCATACGATCATAGCAGGATCTTGGGATGAGGATAACTAGTTCGATTTGGCATACTATGCCGACCTCGATATGGATGCATGCATCCACGCTAGGAAACATGATGCCTTCTCATCGTCCTCTTCCATTTTAGGCTCGCCGATCACTGAGACCAATGAGATTGACTGCATGGAAGAAGACTCACTGCCCCTATCAGCACCACTTCCAGAGGAATCGATCGTTCCGACTAGCAAAAACGGTGACAAGGGCTTGACACCATGATTTGAGAGTCAGGGTACTCTCAATGCAGTCGTGGGTGACCACTATTCGCCAACAGCTCCTATGTATTTTGGGAGCTGACTGACACCTGGTCACGGTGTCGATGAAGTTACCTCCACCAGAAAGTCAGGTAAAGATGATAACTCTCAGCATCTGATTGACAATCCGTTAGATCAGGTTGAGTCCACCGCAAAGCTCTTCTGAGGTGGTGGTCTCCAACTATTCCCCATCATGGAGGCTACTTACTGAAGTGATGGAAGGCACTCTATTAGTTTCGATGGGAGTTCGTCGGAATATTCCTACTGGAGGCATGAAGTTAACATAATCAGTGATACTGATCTAGATGTTGTGCATGATTCTTCATGATAGGATCCCTTAAGACCCGCTAGTCGGGATGGTGCAAACACTTTTGCATCGCCCCGAAGGGACGGAGATAACAAAGTTGGTGGACATTGATCAGCTGATCTACCTGCTTCTACCCCACCATGCTTGACTGGTCGAATGGGACAAGGAGGCTCGGAGCACTACTACAGAGAAGGTCATGCTAGATACCTCATCACATACGGTTTTATAGAATCCGTTAGTGTTAAGCTACAGCGTAGTTATCTCAGATAGTTTTACTAGCATGACTATCTATGTTGCAACCGATTTTAAGAATCGTCAGTGATGACCTATTATCATAGTAGGTTTTTTACACAAACTGTCTGATACATCACAGATGGTTTGTAATATTAAGAATCGTCAGTGATGACCTATTATCATATTATGTACTGTACATGCATTGATTGAGATAATATTAAGATGTTTGGAGATGTGAAAAACAAGAGGGGCACAACCCTTTTTAATTCACAGACATTGAGGAGACCAAGACGGGCATGGGTGAGGACTCCGCTACCAGGATGGCACATATGTTGAGGTGTAATTCGAGGCGAACACACTTGAGATGGCATCAAAAACTTGGGAAAGATGAACAATAACTCTAACATGTAGGCCCTACATATCAATGACTGCCGGCAAGCGAAATGGTAGGCAGAGGGGATGGCCAACATGGGGCACAACGCGAATCATACGATCGGCGCAAGACCTTGCTGGATGTCTGACACGTGGTAGGCGGGGGCACACGATGATCGACGTGTGGCATGGCAGGGTGACTGGCTGGGTCGGCACACAGAGCGGGTTGGGTCGGGACGAGGCATGGGAAAAGGTTGGACTGGGCTTAGGGTTTTGGCCCAACAATAGTTTAAGGATTTTCTCAGCATTGTCCAATTTAAGAAAATAAGAAAAAGGAGATTAAACTCAAATAAATCAAAAAAATCCAAGAAAATGTAAAACAAATTCCTTGCAACACAAGGAACCCAAATAAAATCGGTTTTAACTTAATTAAAGCGTATTTTATCAAATGCAATCTTTTTAATTCATTAAAAATTTTATTAAGATTTAATTAATTTAAGAAAAATCTAAATGGTAAATTTTATTTTAAAAGCTTCAAAAAATACTCTAAAAATCAATATGTTACAAGGCCTCTAAGGTAAGTAGGTCTACAGACTCTTTCCCAATTGACTTATTAATTGTTCTGACCTGGCCTAGAGCAACCATCTTGTCTGCCTATTCAGAGATTTGAGCACACTTTTTGGTTTTTTGATGATCGTAAGGAAGTAGGTCAACTGGGCTGTTAAGACAGATTTGGCCAGAAGTTTTCTACCCATGAGTATCAACAATTTTCCACGCCATCCTACCAGATGGCTCGTATACTTGTCTTCTAGCATTTGGAAATCCACCTATCAGAGTCTTTTTAATGCAAGCGGTAAGCCCAGGTAGTTTAAGGGGAAAGATGCATGCATGGCCTGCAGGTAGGGATGCAATCTTAGAGGATATAGTCAGTAATCACTCATCTTGTATCTTATACCATATTTTTTCTCAGAGTTGAAGTAGGACACAGATAGTGCTGGATACAAATATACATGCGAATAGTATCTATCACGAATACGGAATGAATATGGACCATGTTCAATATGGTAACTATATTTCATCAGATAACTTTATCAGTGTATGAATATAGATTCTAGTGCCTTCCCTTGACGTTCGCCATATGAGTGCATATATCAAATAAATATCATATATCTCATATCATATAGAAAGATCATGGATATGAGCATATATTGACAATGAACTACGAAGAATATCTGTCATGGTTTGTGGTGATTGGGCTTGCATCAATTAGTGACATGTAAGTTAGCCTACAATACTGAGCTTAAATTAGTGAAACTAGCTACATATCCAGTCAAGTAAGGAACTACTAGGAAGACATGCCAAGATCAAGTAGGTAGCTAAAACCACATGTTCATCTACTGTAGCTCTAGCAACCCATTAATCAGTCAATTTTACCAGTATGCGTGCATGGCCTCATGGCAAAGAATATCAGTCATGGCAAACGAAATGCAACATGGCAATAAACCATAGTCATATAGTCATACTCATAGAGTTATAGTCAGATAGTCTCATAGATACTTCATATATGTCACTAAACATTACATAAATAATTTGCATTACTAAGATCTTAGAAACGACAACATGTGTTTGGAAATGGCCTACCATGCCAGCAACAGCCAACAGACCACACAAGAAGCTCTCAAATTCAATCACTATCAGGATCAACCCACATTTCATCCTACAATTAAATTTTGAATGATATAGTCAATCATATGAATGGTCTTGAAAAAATGTTTGTGCCGAATTTCTGAAATTCTGAATGCTGAATTTGTGAATGTATGCTAAATTTGCTAAAAATAGCCCCATTGCCACTTTGCTAAAAACAGCCTCACTACACATGTAACTTATTTTCTCCCAAGCAAACTATTCACCATTCACCAACCATCATATATGTATGCTACCACAAACAGCAAGTCAATAAATTAGTAACATACAACTAGGAAATATATGTACTACACATATGATATATCAAGTAGTCACATAGCAATAGCAATTAGAAAATCTCATGCTCTATAGCCTTAGCCACCATGTCCATGTCCAACTCGTGCATGAGTGATGCAATCTTCTTCTATTTGGAACCTAACATTTTATTGTGGCAGAAGAAAATTAGTAAATTGGAAATCATATGAAAATATGAACTAAATGAATCAATAATCCTTATTACTTTTTTGGCTGCAATCATCCAATCCTTGGTTCAAATTAGTGCTTCAACCACATCAGGATCTACTCGACTATGAAATGGATCAATAACACACCCACCAACACTGAACGCCAATTCAGAGGCAACTGTTGACATTTGCATAGATAATATACATCACGAGCTAATCGTGATAGAATAGGAAAAGTCCCTTATTTAGCCCTCCACCATTCCAATATATTAAATTTGACGTCACTAGTATCAATCCACCGTAGTGGTGGTTCTTTCATGTATATCTACAATTTAGTTTTCTCACTTTGGTTGGCCACACTTGTATCATATAAGAAGTCTTCGATCTCCTGATCAACACCACATGGCTGACAATTAGTACTTGGTGCTATAGTGGTGGCCTTTGCCTCAAATGTGTTGGACTTGTAAGCTTGAAATAATCTGTGAACAACATATATGAAATCATGTTCCACTTCCCACCCATACCTCTCACCATGAATCTTGTTCAAGAAAAACTACACCAACTTTTGCTTATATCCTGGATCAAGAAAGTATGCAACGGCAAAAGTTTTGTTGGACTTATCCCAATACTTTTCATATTACATTCCATTGGCTTTTCCATAGTACAAATGGCTGCATCACAATCAGAAGTCCAATCTCCAATTGCTAACTTTATTTCACAAAATCTATGCCAAAAGAGATTAACTGTTGGATACGAATGTCCAGAAAAGATATCTGCTGCATCATGAAATTTCTGTAAATACTTAGAGATTTTTGCCCTATCCCAATCATCATCACTTGGAGCACATCTTTTATATTTGCTCTCATTCAAGAATAATAGCCTTTTGAAAACCTTCTTGAAGTAAACAATATTATTCAATGTGTCAAAAGTGGAGTTCCACTTTATTGTAACATCCGATGAAAGGCTTCTTGTGATATTCAACTCACATTCAAATGCACGTTTTTGGAATTCCTCCTACTACAATAGGGAATTCTTCCCAATTGCAATAGTATCTCTAACGTTCTGGACTAAAGGTGTAATTGCTTTCAATCCATCTTGAGCAACAAGATTTAATATATGACATAAGCATCTCACATGGATAAAGACCCCATCATAGATCAAGGAAGCATGCTTATTGAGTGTTGGAATAATTTCTTTTACACATTTATCATTAGATGATGCATTGTCTAGAGTGAGAGCAAACAACTTCTTTCCAAGGTTCATAGACATCACACCCTTTACAAACATCATTGGCTAGATTTGTCCCAGTATGGCTACCTTTGACATGTATGAATTTGATTATTCTTTTCTGCATTTGCCAATTATCATCTACCCAACGCACAGTGATGCACATATACCTTTTATTTTGATATGAAGTCCACATGTTCATGGTAGCAGAAAAGCGACATAACATAGATTCAAACATATTATACAACTTTGCCTTTTCCTTTATGAACATTTTTAGTACATTGTTCTTTGTAGTTGTGTGACGCTTAAATGAAAACCCAAGACGCAATGACTTGATGATGTCAACAAAGTACTCATGCTCAGCCATATTAAAGGGATATTCATGCATAACAATTTCCAATTGCCACTTTTTTAGGTTAGGTTTTGGATCATACCTGTATCCCTGCACAAGGGTGTTGTTGTCATCATTCCACATGATTCCAGAAGACATTTGTACCCCTTGTGGTCTTGGCACAACCCTTGTAACTACATTGCTTGCATTTTGCCCAGAGTTCTTTCACTTAAACATCATCTACTCTAGTCTTTGTCTCCCAAGTCTTCGTGATGTACTGCCAAACCATAGAGGTAGACTTCTTTTGCTTCTTCGCAGGGTTCATTTTTGCAGTGATTTCCACTTCATATTCACATGCTGCCCCTTCATTACTTGCTACTGCTGTCAATGCATTCCCACTATGTGCATTGACACTTGCACTAAGTGGGGCAATAGCAGGTGATTCTCTAATGTTAGGGCAAACATTGCCACTTGTACTTCCAGTTCCATGCTAATCCTTGCTACTGCTAATCCAGGGTATATGTGCATAATACAAACAAACAAGTTGGTTAGCAGTAGGTGAGCAGCAACGAGTGTCATCTGTTCTACATGTAAAGTAGGAAACATAGCATGTGACATCATAACCATATGGAAGGATTTATGGATAGAGTTTTGGAGCTTCATTTGAACCCTCTCCATCGGCTTGCAGCAGGCTACTTGGCCAGAGGATTTCAAGATGTCCACGCTCCAACCATACAAGGGTGATACAAATCCCCGAAGGTTTGTGCGCATCTACGAGATGGACATTGAAGTAGCGGGGGGCGATGACTCCACGAAAGCGAAGGGATTGCCACTCGCCCTCCAAGGGATAGCACTCTTCTTGTTCTTCCCCATTGAGCCAAACTCTATGTGCTCGTGGGAGCAAATCTGGAACCGCATGTACAACAACTTTCAAGAAAATTACTATGAGCAGGTGGATGCGAGCCAACTCTTCGCCATCAAGCAGAAGCCCGTCGAGAAGCTTTGTCAATACTTCAAATGATTTGTCAAAGTGCGCTGCCAAGTTAAAGACGTGAATGAGACCGTTGGCCGAATACAACACCCACAAGCCTATAAAAATGATAGCCAAAATCTTTGATAAGATAGAGGAGTATGCAAGGACAGAGGAGGATGCACAGTGATGTCGGAATGACACTTCTGATCCCAAGCAAGCATCAGATACCACCGAGGGCACCAGCCGCAAGCAGCATAAGGGCAAAAAACCAAAATACATCTTTAACATCGACGTCGGGGCAACGACAGCACTAACGCTGACACCTCCGCTGACTGAGGATGGGGCTGTCGAGGTCGTGGCCGTGGGAAAGGCTAGGGTTGCGACGGTGGCCATAGCCACCACGATCAACAGTAGCATGGCCTATGGTGCGAGGTGCATGGATGTGGCGACCACCTCACTCGACATTGCCCCACCATCGCAACGCTTCAAGAGAGCGTCGTGAGGGACAGGGATCTAGAGGCACGCACGTAAGTGGTGGTGCACGTGCAGCAGCCTCTAGAAGGCCAGTTACTTCAACCTGCTCTGGCCACTCTCCGCATACAGGCCCCCAATGGTGGACAATGCCGGGTCATTAATGTTATCATAGGAGGGTCGTCGTTAGAATTCTCATATGAGAGGTAGCGGAAGGCCTATGCCCATCTGCTCCATCACGTTGCCGACCCTGCATAGGCGCCCCCTGACTTTTTCACATAATGACATCACATTTACGGTAGTTGATGCGGAGGTTGTCGACTTCCCACACCAGGACCTCCTAGTAGTGCAAGCTACCATTGCCGCATGAGATGTCAAGCACATTTTGGTCGATGGAGACAACTCCACGGACATCCTATTCGCTGGAGCCTTCGACCAAATAGGCATTCCCCGAAGCAGACTACAGGCCCTAGGGGTCCCCTCCAGGGCTTCGGGGGTAAACTCTTGTAAGCCCTGGGCCAAATTCAACTTCAAGTGTTCTTCAGGTAGGGTGATCAAGTAAGAAGTGAGGATGTCACCTTCGATTTCGTTGACCTTCTTTACCCTTAAAATGCCATCCTTGGAAGGCCTACGCTCAACACTTTTGGGGTGGTCATGCACCATAACTTCTTGTGCATGAAGCTGCTGGGTCCGCAAAGGATTGTCATCATGTTCGAAAATCGGGACCTCACTTGTCGAATAGAGCTGGGCGCCCGAGCTCCTCTTCGCAAGGTGCATGCGGTAAGCGAGAATATCGCCACGCCTACACTTGTGTCACCGTTAGCCCCGAGGTGAACGCCCAAGCACAGGCCAAACGACGAGGTCAAGAGGGTTCCTCTGCACGACTCAGATACGTCCCAGCAAGTTTTCATTAGCGCAAGCCTCACCCCAGCAGCTGAATAGGAACTTCTCTGAGTCCTCCGCACCAACGCTGACATCTTTGCATGGTCGCCGGTCGACATCACGGGGGTTGACCGATCCATCTTCCAACATCGCCTTGCTGTGTGCCCTGATGCAAAGCCTATCAAGCATAGGCTTAGGCGCATGTCGCTCTAGCGTCAACAGGCCACCAAGACTGAGACCGCAAAGCTACTACATCCGGCATCATCCACGAAGTCCATCACCTGGAGTGGCTCGCCAATCCGGTTTTAGTAAAGAAGGCCAACAGCACGTGGCACATGTGTGTTGACTTCACCAGCCTCAGTAAGGCGTGACCAAAGGACAACTACCCGCTTTTATGAATTGACCAGCTGGTTGATGCTACAACGGGTTGTGAGCTTATGAGTTTACTTGATGCGTACTCTAGCTATCACCAAATTCATATGGTGGCTGAGGACAAAGCCAAGACAAGCTTCATAATTTCGAGGGGCACGTATTGCTTCATCCGGATGCCATTTGGCCTAAAAACAATGCAGGAGCCACATTCACCCAGCTTGTAGCCTTCGTCCTTACCACTCAGTTGGGCAGAAATGTTGAGGAGTATGTCGACAACGTAGTGGTTAAGAGTAAACAGGTCGAGTCCCATGCCGAAGATCTCCAGGGGACTTTCGACAACCTGCGACAAGCCAGCATTAAGCTCAACCCAAAGAAATATGTCTTCAGGGTGCAAGCCAGCAAGCTCCTCGGCTTCTTGGTGTTTGACAGAGGAATTCAAGCGAACCCGTAAAAGGTCGACGCGGTCCTCTCCATGGAACCACCCAAGATGACAAGAGAGGTCTAGAGGCTCGCGGGCCACCTTGCCGCCCTCAGCCGTTTCCTGTCCAGAACGGTTGAGCGAGGACTCCTATTCTTCAAGACACTTCATGGGTGTAATGAATTTCACTGGAACAGCGAATGCACCGCGGCCTTCAGTGACCTCAATAAACACTTCACCAAGCTCCCAACCTTGGTCTCCTTGCCACCAAAGGCTCTACTCTTGCTATACGTGGTCGTAGCCCTAGCAGCAGTCAGCGTAGTCGTCATCTTGGAGGAAGGGGCCATCCAGTGCCCAGTATACTTTGTATCAGAAGCCCTCCAAGGAGCCAAGATACGATACACCGAATTGGAAAAACTAGCTTACGCCCTCCTCATGGCTTCACATAAGCTGTGACACTACTTTCTGGTGCATCCCATTACGGTGCCCTCCTCATTCCCCCAAGCAGTGATGCTGCAAACCAAGGAGGCTATGGGTCATATCAGCAAATGGACGGCTGAGCTGGCACCTTTCTCCTTGACCTACACCTCCCACATGGCGATCAAGTGACAAATACTCCTAGACTTCATCGTGGAGTGGATGCCGCTAGCCCAACCATAGCCTTCGCAACCCACGGAGCCAGTTTGGACTCTCCACACTGACGGAGCCCACAGTGCTTCAGGGGCAGGCGTCGGTGCGGTCATCACTACACCTGAGGGCTGCCGCCTCCTCTATTCCACGTGGCTGGAATTCCCCGCAATGAACAATGTCATAGAATATTAAGCCCTCTTATTCAACCTCAGAAAACTCAAAGCTCTTGGAGCCTGAAGGGTCCTCTTACATATCGACTCACGGATGCTCACAGGACATATCGACAAGTCCTACCAAGCCAAAGACATGGACCTTGCTCAATATTTAGCTGATATTCACGTGTGCGAGCACCACTTTTTGGGCTTCACGGTCAAGGCCATCCCGAGAGCAGATAACGAGGACGCTGAAGCCCTCTTCAAGACGACGAGCCCGCAACATCAGCCGCTGGTGGGGGAATTCTCCGAGACCCTTGCCACCCCAACCGTCCAGCAGGACCACCACGCCGTTGGCCTCGTTCACCAAATCACGCCCAGCGACGATTGGCGGGAGCCAATCTGTGCAAGGGACGCATGAGCCTAACGACCCCCTCCTGCTTAGGCAGCTACAACACAGGGCACAGATATTCTAGATCATCGAGGGCATACTCTACAAGCGTGGGGTCTTTGTCCCACTCCTTCGATGCCTCTCACGCCCTAAAGGCCAGCGTCTCCTCACCAACATTCATACTGAACTCTGTGGTTCCCACATTGCCCCAAGGGTTCTCGTCAGGAAAGCATTCAGGCAAGACTTTTGCTGGCCCACCATGCACACGACATTGTCAAGAGATGCCAAGGATGCCAGTGGATGACGCGCATGGTCCACAAACTGCCAACGCAGCTCCAACCCATCCCACTGGTTTGGCGCTTGCTCGGTGGGGGGTCGACATCGTTGGCCCACTACCACATGCCTTAGGAAATCTACGGTTTGTTGTCGTCGCCTACAAATACTTCAACAAGTGGCCTGAGACAATTGCCCTATCAAATGTCATCTCGGCGGCGGTAGAGTGCTTCTTATGGCATAATGTTATCCGCCACTTCGGGGTTCCAAGGGAGATCACCGTCAACAATGGAGTCCAGTTCGACTCCGCCGCCTTCAGAGCGCTCTGCCAACGCATGGGTCTCAAGCTCTGTTATGCCTCCGTCGGACACCCACAATCCAACGGGGCAGTTGAGTGAGCTAGCGGCACCATCTCGGTGGGCATCAAGAAGTGTCTCGTTGGCCTTCCAAAAGTCACATGGTTGCTACAGTTGCCGAATGTACTTTGGTCTATTCGTACAACGCAACACGCCCTCTGTGATTCATGTCATTTAATCTCCTCTTCGGTGATGAGGTAGTCATGCTAGAAGAAATACAAGCTGGGTCGAGGAGGGTTCTTGCTCCGGCTCTGGCTGATGAGCGAGCAGTCTCTCTTGACCTCCTGGACGATGTCTGGGTTAGCACAGCTGAGCATATCTCCATGTACATGTGAGCAATGGCCCGACTCTATAACAAACTCATCCACTAGCATGATTTCACGGTAGGGGACCTTGTCTTACACAAGGCACTACTTGCCACAACGGTCGCCAAGCTCGAGTCCAAGTGGGAAGGCCTATATATTGTGTTGAAAGCACTCCGACATAGGGCATATCACCTAGCTACCCTTCAAAGGCAATCCCTCAAACACACATGGAACGTGGCCCTTCTAGAGCGTGGACGTCTTGCGACCCACGCACTTGTAAAAGTTTACCCGCGCAAATAGGCACATAACAATAAAGCTTTACATTCACACGCACCCTGTCCGTAATAGTCGACCAACTCTATGGAGTATAAAAAAGATGGGTAGAGATCGTGGCCTCCGTGTGCACTCCATGGAGTATAAAAAAAGACGCGTGAAGACCTTGGCCTCCATATGCACTCTGCGGAGTATAAAACACCGAGAACTTGACGTCCTGAGCCAACTCTACGGAGTATAAAAAAATACACGCGGAGCCTCTGGCCTCTATGCACTCTGTGGAGTATAAAGCGCCTTGAAATTGACGTCCTTGGCCAACTCTACGGAGTATAAAAAAGACGCGTAGAGACTCTGGCCTCTATGCGCACTCTGCGGAGTATAAAGCATCAAAAACTTGACGTCTTGGGCCAGCTCTATGGAGTATAAAAAAGACGCGCAGAGACTCTGGCCTCTGCGTGCACTCTATGGAGTATAAAGTGCCGGGCACTTGACTTCCCGGGCCAACTCCACAAGTATAAAAAAGACGCGTGGAGACCCTGATCTCTGCATGCACTTTGCGGAGTATAAAGTGCCAGGTACTTGACATCTCGGGCCAACTCCACAGAGTATAAAAAAGATGCGCAGATAACCTAGCCTCTATGCGTACTCTGCGGAATATAAAGCACTAGGCATTTGACATCCTGGGCCAACTCCACAAAGTATAAAAAAGATGTGCGAAGACCCTGGCCTCTTCACACACTCTAAAAAAAGAAAAAAAAAGAAAAAGAAGAACAAGAAAACACGTGTGGAGACCCTAGCCTTCGCGCACCCTCTGCAGACTATAAAGCGCTGGGAACTTGACATCCCGGGCCACTTCTACGGCGTATCAAAGAGATGCTGCGAAGCGTGTGCTCGCATGTTTCGTATTGCCGCTGACTCCATCGATGCTTGACCGAAGGGTGGGGGACGGAGCACGCGCTCGTAGGCTTCATCTCACCGCTAACTCTGTCAATGCTCAATTGAAGGGTGGGGGATGGAGTGTGCGCTCTCAAGCTTTGTCTCACCGCCGACTCCATTGATGCCCGACCGAAGGGTGGAGGACGGAGCACGCGCTCGCAGGCTTCATCTCGCCACCGACTCCGTCAATGCTCGACCGAAGGGTGGGGGATGGAGCATGTGCTCGTAGGTTTCATCTCGCCGCCAACTCAATCGATGCCCGACTGAAGGGTGGGGGATGGAGTGCATGTGCTTATAGGCTTTGTCTCATCGTTGACCCCATCGACGCCCAACTGAATGGTGTGGGACGGAGCACGCGTGTTCTTAACGGAGCACGCACGCGGCTCTACACTCCATCGCACGACTAGATGCGTAATGGTTCGCTGGAACGATTGGGCTAACACAGCGTTCAAACTACTAGTTTTCATTAATTATTGCAATACTACAATATCCGGTGCACGCTATGACAGAGATGATACACCTCAGATACGCTACTCTTTTGATGACTCTATTTTTACAAACTCTCGGACAGAGAGCTCACTTTTGCGGGGCCTTTTCACCTAGAACCGTAGTGATTCCTCCACCCATCCCTAATGTTGCAGCCGATAGAGCACGAGGCAGTCCGGAATGAGGGTCGATCCTCGTCAAGTACCTGATCGTCACACAAGCATTCACATGTGGATACACCAATGCCATTACTTTTCATTAGAAAAATATTGTTACATCGCGCGGGTGCGGGGCTTCATGGCATGCCAAGGGTGCGCTTCATGGCGATCTTCATCGCAGCCTCGCCGATATAGTCCTAGATTATATGGTGGAAAGCATGGATGGACCTTCGCATGGCATGAAGTGCCCCTGACATAGTTCCACTCCCCTTCGGCAGGTCCAGGCAGGGATTCGCTAGCTCGCCCACGGTTAGGCAGCCTTGGAGGTGGAGCAGATCGAGGAGCATCTGGCTGGTCATGAGCGAGCAATGATTGCCATATGCACGAATGGCATTCAAGGCCAGAGACAACACCTCGCAAATCCTCTGGAGGCTACATAGAAGGTCTTCAGCTCCATGTGACTGGAGGGACCTTGTGAGACCCGGAAGTAGAAACTCCCAGACCCCCCTGTGTATTGCAGTACTAGTCCCAGATCAACGCTAGTACACACAGATAAACAGACAAAGTGATACATTGCCAACAACGCTTATTACAATAATAACTAAAATAAAGTCCTGGCCCAAGGCCTTACAATTTCGGTTCACCGAACCTCATACACAAAATAAAACAAATGGAAGCAAAATGTTCAGATAAACGGCCCATCAATCGCCACGTGCAATTGACTTGAGCAACGAGTCCTAGTCCTCCGTAAAGAATCCATCACAGCCGCCAAGCGAACAAGAGTCGTAGTCTCCTTCCCGAGCTTCAACCTCCTCCGAGAATTATTTGAAGTGTAGTATGTGAGTACATAAAGTACTCCGCAAGTCTTGGAAAAGATGCATTAGATGCAAGGTTGAACAAAGGAAGACTATATGGCTCTTTTGCACAAATCAGCATTTTATTTCAAATTTATCTATCCTTTCTAAAAGCATTTTATTAAACATTAAATTTTCATAATCTGAAGTTTATCAAATACTTTACTGAAGTCTGAAGTTTATCAAATACTTTAGTGAAGGTTACATCCACCATCACTGATCCATCGGCTATTTTCGCCAATATTCAAATTAAAGATTAAACCACCTGAACTGGTTACAACCACCAGACCAAAAATTACGAGAGTTCCATCCACTCTCTAATTTTCCAAAAACCTTTTCTTTTTAAATTCAAAGTCAAATCTCTACTATGTGAATGCATTCCTTGTCCGCCCTTGACCGTGGGCACGGCTATTCGAATAGTTTTATTACTCTGCAGAGTGTGTACAACTTTACCCACAAGAGATATATTATCCTAACAGTCAACATGCTTCCTTTGGCATAAGACCCAGATAAAATATCACAAAGCTTTTCACCTACTCTAGTATAGTTTTATATCACCCGCTGAGGTTTCACCGCTGAAGGGTTAAATCCACCACATTCAGAAGCCCCTCTCGCGCCATGTGAGTGCAGTAAATCCCTGCCCCTCACTTTGAGTAATCAGTAAATCCCTGATACCCATTTTCCAATAGTGACACAAAAACTAAACTATTATAGGTTAATTAGCTAGGTTGTACCCATTTTAACTTGTGGTTGTACTGTTTTACTCAGATTGGACAAACACAAGGATCGGTCCTTAGACGACTAGGGTGGATCATTCACAAACCCATTATCCGTGCTAACCCCGCACCACCAAACATTCCATCCACTCTCGTCAAACTTTACTTTGAACTTCATTTTTATTTTAAAACTTACAGTGGTAACATCTATTACCACTTTTCAAACAAAACATTGAACCCCAAATCATTCCTTAACCATTTTTCTCATATGAGCATTTTTACATTTAACAGCTAAACTAAACATTTGCTAATGCTCTAAATTCTACAATAAATAATACTAACTCATTTATGAGTCCAAGAATATCCTATGTCGACAAGGGCACATGGTAAACAATTTCCAAAGGAGGGTATAACAAATTGGGTGTTTATCTAAATTCTAGGATTAAAATTATCAATTTATTAAACATAGCCATGCAAATAATTTAAAATAATTGCAAAAACTATTTATAAAACATAGGAGCAAAATGGTCAAGGAGACTTGCCTTCTTGAATTAGATCAGAATCTTCCCGAAGTTGCTCTTGAAAATCGTCGGACAGATCGGATTCTACACGAGAAACGAGAAGATTCAAATAAATAAAATAAAATAAAAACTCAAAAATTAAAAATAAATATGCCAAATGAAATTTTGGAATTTTAGACGAATTTAGAAATTTGAATGGGTCAATTTGGAGTTAAAATGCAAAAGTTATAGCCTTCCAAAGTTTAAATACAAAATAAAAGAAAAAGGCTATTTTCTGGATTAAATTTTAAACCGAAAATCATTTATGACGTCAGCAGGCCATTTTCCCGAATTAATTTTCTAAAGAAAAATTGAGATTATAACGTCAGCACCATAATCGATTTTCGGCCGAATTATTTTTGTAATGGAAAATCAAGATTATGACGCAAGCATGACGTCAGCCCTGATTTTAAGTTATCCGGCCGAGGGAATGACATGTGGGGCCCGCTCTCGGGAGTGAGGTCGCAGTGGGACCGATTGGTCGACGTGGCGGCGAGGTGACGGGCGCAAGGTGGCGTTGGCGTGCCGAGGTCGAGGTGGCGTCGCGCGTGGCGGTTGTCACCGCCACCTCGGCCGATGTCGACGTGGCGTGGCGAGCGGCGGCGGGCTCGAGGACCAACGGTCGCCGAGCTCCCGCGATCGGCGGTGCTTGGCCGATGCGCGCGCAACAGCAAGAGGAGAGCGAGGAGTCGGGTGGTACTCGCGACGGGCCCGAGGGTGACCGGAGGATGGCGGCAACGACAGCGACGGTCGGAGGAGGCGTCGGCGGTGAGGGTCTTCCAAAGGCGCAACCGCTCAGGAAGGGGGCCAGGAAGGTGCACTCAACCTCAGTGAAGCTCGGAGTGGTGGCGGTGCGGCACGAAGTGGCTCGAGGCGGCGGGGATTGCTCGTCGGAGCTTCACCGGCGAAAAAGAGAGGAGGCGCACGGTGCGAAGATTTTACAGCCGAGAAAAGAGGCAATCGAGTGAGGTGAAGTGGCCGGTGAGGCGAGGGGGTCCTCGGGGAGGGTTTAAATAGGCGGGGAGAGGAGTAATGGCCGAGCAATTGCTCACCGGAGTTGAATCGGCCCCGAGCACCAATTGGCTTAATTGCGAGATAAAAGAGGAGGTAACGGGCGACGCGGGTGCGGTAGAACACAGGGAGGCATATGCGCACTCGCTCGGGTGTTAACGGCGAAGGAAACCGAAGTCTTAAATTTTCGGTTTCGGGCATTAATGGCGGTAACGGTGGCGTTGATCGCGCGGGGAAGAAGGAGGAGCGGGACGATGGGTGCGACCGAGGGCCCGCGTCGAGAGAAGGAAGGAGAGGAAGGAGGGGCGACGGCTCGGATTGGCGACGGTGGCGCAAGAGGAAAGATCGGGCCGCGGATGATCCGAGCGAGCGGTAAGTGAAGCTCAACGGCTGAGATCTAATCGACAACGGAGGTTTAATCGAGCCGATCGAGCGCTTAAGTGGGGGAACGGCCGCGATCAAGTCCGCAACGGCAAGGACTCGGATCGAGCCACGTGGCGGCGAGGAAGGATCGGCGCGAAGCGGTAAGTGAAGGTGGGCGGCGGGGATTAGCTCGGCGAAGAGGACACCGATGAACGCCACGCGGCGGCACGAGCGAAGGGAAAGCGGGAGAGGGAGCGGATGCGCAGATTGAAGCGGCGGAGGAAGGTTCCGATGGGTGACACGTGTCATCCCGAGAGGAGATTTTGAAATTAAATCTTTAAGATTTCAGAAAATGTTTAGAAGGCTTTAAAATACTCAGAAAAATACCAAATAAATTTTAAAAATCCCAGAAAAATTCAGAGAAATTCCTGGAGAGGTTTTAGACTTAATAAAAATATTTCCAACTTATATTGATATTAATATTTAGTTTTAAACAGAAACTTTTAACTCTGGAAAATCCAAATAATTTGAATTAATTAATTTAAAATTATTCTTTCAAATAAAAATAAAATTTGGGATGTTACAAACCTACCCCCCTTAGAAAGAATCTCGACCCTGAGATTTGGAAGGACTGGAAAATAGACTAGGGAACTCCGCTCTGAGATCTTCTTCTCGCTCCCAAGTGCCTTCCGACTCTGAACAATTGTTCCACTGCACTTTGCAGAATCTTATGGTCTTGTTTCGGGTACGACGTTCCGCTTCTTCCAAAATTTTGACTGGAAACTCTGGATATGAGAGATCTTCGGTCAATTCCACTTTTTCTAAAGGTATTAGCTCCCCTGGCACTCTTAAGCACTTTTTCAATTGTGACACATGAAACACATAATGCACATCTGACAATTGGGAGGGAAGGTTTAACTGATAAGCAACTTCACCTCTTCTAGCTATAATTGGAAATGGTCCAATATATCTTGAAGCAAGCTTGCCACTAACTCGGAATCGACGCATTCCTTTTAGAGATGATACTTTCAGATACACATGATCTCCTGGTGCAAACTCTAACATTCTGCGGCGATTATCTGTATAGCTCTTTTGCTCGGTGCGTGCTTTTTAACCTGTCTCGAATTAAACGAACTTGCTCTTCTGCTAGTTTCAAAATATCAGGTCTAAAAACTTGACTTTCTCCTGTCTCTGACCAATACAAGGGTGTCCTGCATTTTCTGCCATATAAAGCTTCGAATGGAGACATCTTCAGACTAGACTGATAGCTGTTATTGTAAGAGAATTCTGCATAGGGTAAACTTCGGTCCCAACTGGCTTTATTAGCTAATGCACATGCTCTCAACATATCTTCCAAGATTTGATTTACCCTTTCTGTCTGACCATCGGTTTGAGGATGATAGGCAGTGCTTAAATTTAAATTTGTTCCCAAAACTTCATGAAGCTTCCGCCAAAATCTTGAGGTGAATTGGGATCCTGTATCTGATACAATCTTCTTTGGGATTCCATGCAAACACACAATCCTTGACATATAAAGCTCTGCCAATCTATCTCCCGAATAAGTGGTCTTAACTGGTATGATATGGGCAACTTTTGTTAAGCGATCCACTATAACCCAAATTGAATCATAACCGGATTTTGTCTTTGGTAGTCCAGTTATAAAGTCCATTCCAATCTCCTCCCATTTCCATTCAGGTATCTGCAAAGGTTGCAAAAGACCAGCAGGTCTTTGATGCTCTGCTTTAACTCTTTGACATATATCACACAAAGCTACATATTCTGCAATTTCCCTTTTCATACTGGTCCACCAGTAACTTTCCTTTAGATCCTGATACATTTTTGTACTTCCGGGGTGAATTGAATATCCTACTTCATGAGCTTCTTTTAAGATTAAATCTTTTATTTCCTTTTTCTCGGGTACTAGGATTCTCTTTCCAAACCAAAGAGTCCCTTCTTCATCTTCTGAAAATCCAGGCGCTTTACCTTTCTTCATATTCTCTTTAATTTCTTTAACATATTCATCCTCTCGTTGGGCTGCCTTGATCTGATCTCCCAAGGTAGGGTGAACCTTCAATGCAGACAGAATACCTTCGTTAACTATTTCCAGATTTAATCGTTGAAATTCTTCATGGAGGGTTAACTGCTTATCTGGAATTGACAGATTATTCATATGACTCTTCCGACTCAAAGCATCGGCTACTACATTAACTTTTCCTAGATGATAGTGTATTCCCACATCATAATCCTTTATCAATTCGAGCCACCTTCTTTGTCTCAGATTAAGGTCAGGCTGGGTGAATATATACTTTAAACTTTTATGATCTGTATATATCTCACACCGACATCGATTAAGTAATGCCTCCATAATTTTAGAGCATGCACAACAGCAGCTAGCTCTAAATCATGAGTAGGATAATTTTCTTCATGCGGTCTTAACTGCCTTGATGCATAAGCTACCACCCTTCCTTCTTGCATTAGTACACAACCCAGACCTTGTCTCGACGCATCACAATAAACTTCAAAGTCTTTCCGATATCGTAATCAAAATCTGTGCGAAGTTAATCTCTTCTTTAATTCCTGAAAACTGTCCTCACAAGATTTACTCCATTCAAATTTCTTTTCCTTCTTTAATAACTGCGTGAGAGGTCTAGCAATCTTGGAAAAACCTTCAATGAAACGACGGTAGTAACCTGCTAAACCCAGGAAACTCCGGATTTCTGTTACGGTCTTGGGTTGTATCCAATTTAACACATCCTTAATCTTTCCTGGATCCACAGATACTCCTTCTGCAGAAATTACATGTCCTAAGAACTCAACTTTCTTCAACCAAAATGCACATTTGCTGAATTTGGCATACAATTGATGTTCTCTTAATCTTTGTAAAACTATCCTCAGATGTCCTTCGTGTTCTTTTTCAGTTTTGGAATAGATAAGAATGTCATCTATAAAGACAACGACAAACTTATCTAAATATTCCATGAATACTTTATTCATCAAATTCATAAAGTATGCTGGTGCATTTGTCAAACCGAAAGACATCACCAAATACTCATATAATCCATATCGAGTAGAGAAGGCTGTTTTTGGTATATCTTCAGGTCTAATCTTTAATTGGTGGTATCCTGATCGGAGATCAATTTTTGAGAAAACACTCGATCCTTTCAGCTGATCAAACAGATCATCGATCCGAGGCAAAGGATATTTATTCTTGATTGTTACTTCATTGTGGCTCTGTAATCCACACACATACGCGGCTACCATCCTTCTTGTTTACTAGGAGCACTGGCGCTCCCCAGGGTGAAGAACTCGGTCTAATGAAACCTTTCTCCTGCAATTCTTGAATCTGCCTCTTGACTTCTGCTAAATCATCGGCTGACATCCGATAGGGTCTCTTTGCTATTGGTGCTGTACCAGGAACCAGATTTATAACAAATTCAATCTCTCGGTCCGTGGCATTCTGGTAAATCCTCGGGAATACATCGGGTATTCACTTACTACGGACACATCCTCCAAACTTCTCCCTTTTAAGCTGGTCAATAAACTTTCCTTGTTTGAGGTTGTACTGGATTCATATCTAATCTGAATTCCATCAGATTTTGTGAGAATAACAGCACGATTTGCACAGTCTATTTGCCAATCCATACCAAGTATAACATCTATGCCTTCGGAGTCTATTATAATAAGGTTCGCTAGGAACTTTACTCCGTTTGTATCTATGGTTGCTCTAGGGCAAACCAAATTAGTCCTCAATTCTTTTCCAGGTGATTAGACTAACATGAGATTCTTTAGCAAACAAACATTCCAATTATTTCTTTCAGCAAAAACTTTTATTACGAATGAATGTGAAGCTCCAGAATCAAATATTGTAATTGCAGGAACCGAATTAACAAGAAACTTACCCAGAACCACATCTGGTGTATCCTGTACTGCCTCGGCGGTGACATGGTTGATGCGTCCTTTGTTGAATGTTTGTGCAGTCTTGGGGGTCTGAGGGCTTCCACGTCCCTGACCAGTGGTTGGAGCTCTTGCCGGTGTAGGATCAAGATTGAAACGAACCGGGGTTACTGCTTGTTGTTTTTGGGGACAATTATTAGCATAATGCCCCATGTTCTTGCAATTGAAGCATTGCACCCCTGCAGCTGCAGTCCTATTGTGTTGAGGTTGAGCCGTATTTCCAGATCGAGGAGCTTGAGGTGAAGGACGGGGTGCAGAAATCAGTGTCATTGATTGGTTGGGCAAAGAAGACCGGCTAAACTGCTGTGAGTTGGAACATTGACGTGAGCTGCTCGCAGACTGTTGAGCTTGAAACTTCCTCTTTCTGGACTCAAAGAGCTAACGCTGGGCATCTTCTTGCACAAGAGCTTTGTTCACCAAATGCTGAAAAGTGGGATAGTCATTGGATACTAACTGCACCTTGAGATTAGGATCCAATCCTCCCATAAACCTCCAGATCTTTGCTTCATCAGTTGCCACATCCTCTGCTGCATATCTCGACAGCTGAATGAACTTAGTCAAGTATGCGGAGACACTAAGGTTTCCCTGCTGTAGTTGGTGAAATTCTTTCCTTTTCATTTTCATGATACTCATAGGTATGTGAGTAGCTCGGAAAGCTCGCACAAAGTCTGCCCAAACAATATTCTGAGCATTTTGGTGTGCGCAATAGTTTTCCCACGCTTGTCTGCAACTCCCTTGAGTTGATGGGCAGCATAAAGAACTTTCTCATTCTCATTGCATTGCGCCAAATTTAATTTCCGTTCAACCTCCTTTATCCAGTCATCCGCTTCCAACGGATCGACAGATCCTGCGAAAGTCGGGGGTCGCGTCCTCATGAATTCTCCTAACTTGGATTGGGGTGGCTGAGCTGGTGCTTGATGAGCCTGGTGAACTTGATTCTGGGCTAAGGCCTGAAGAAGCTGCAGTTGCATGGCCATCATCTGTTCCAAGTTCGGGGCTTGAACTGGCGGAGGTGGAATTGGGGCGTTATTATCATTGGGTGCTTGGTTATTGTTGACGTTGCTCCTTGTATTCACCATCTGAAGCCCCACCAAGAAAAACACAAGGTAAGAGGGAAAAGCATAGATAAGAAGTGGGGTAACTAATAACATCCCGAATCAACACACAAGAACAAAGCAACAACTGAGAAAATGCAACTTTTGAAATTCAAATTAGTTTTAAGAATGGCTGTACCACAAATGCACAAGGCTCGGTACAGTCCATTCATTACATCATAATATTATAAGCGTTCTAATATCGAAAATAACTCAAAAGGGTACTACTGTCTAACATCTACTCATCCTCCACGATGATGCGCTCCTCTGGATCCTCCTCGGGGTCCTCCTCTGAATCAGCGGAGTGACTCTGTCCACATGTAGCGCAGTTGTTCGGTGAACGGGACCGAGATCGACTTTGGCTGAACGCAGGCGATCTGGAACGAGAGCGGTGGCGTCCTCTGCTAGAATCTCCAATGTCGATGCTGGGTGGTGGACCGGGGCGTCGCACACTTTTCCGCGCAGTGAGCCTGATGCGGGGTCCTGGAAATCTGACTGTGGTAGCAGCAGGGGCGGGCAGGGTCGGTGTAGTAGTGGCAGCTCGGAGACGCTCCACCTCTGCTTCGGCATCAATCCTCGCTGAATCGCATCGCGCGAGCGAACTCACTCAAGCAGGGTGTGCTCGAAGGGTGTCGGAGTGGTCGTAGCTCGAAGTAAGAAGCATCCGAAGAAGTCCTACCTCCCGTAGTGCTCTGGCGTAGGTTGATGAAGTCGCCTGAGTAAGTTGCACCTGGTGGGACAAACGAGGGTCATCCACCACAATCTAGAAAGGTTCCGGGTGAGTCTGTCCTGCTCTCGTAGTCGGAAAGAAGCTGAAGGGTGACTGTCGCAGTTCTTCCTTATGCCTCTTGCACAACTCTACAATCGCCATCTGAGCTGCATCTTGGATAGCATCCGAGCAGTGGGTCCGAGGATGCTCAATATGACATTCCACCGAGTCAATCTTCCCGTCTTGGGCGTAAATAAACACCTCCATGGACCATGAATCCATAGTCATAATCCTGGTCTTCCGCCCTCTGAAAATGGGCTGCTGAGTGTACTTCAGATGCTGCATCAACTGCCGTAGAAGACTCACAAATGCTCCCTCTCTCTCACCGTGAGAAAGGTGATCCCATGGAGCTGACGACGAAGAACCTGCCATCTACAAATTTGAAAATAGGAGAGATCAGTAAATCTTTTATAAAGTGACCATGAAGAAAAGAACAAGATATCAAGTAAGAGAAGAGTAGAAGCAAAGAAACTTAAGTTTTTGTTATATAAATTTTTATTAAACATAACTCCTTAAGGCTTACTAAAACCTAGGGCTCGTCCTCTGATCAAGTTGGCTCGATACCACTACGTGAGACCCGAAGTAGAAACTCCCCCACATGTATTGCAGTACTAGTCCCAGATCAACGCTAGTACACACAGATAAACAGACAAAGTGATAAATTGCCAACAACGCTTATTACAATAATAACTAAAATAAAGTCCTGGCCCAAGGCCTTACAATTTCGGTTCACCGAACCTCATACACAAAATAAAACAGCGGAAGAAAAATGTTCAGATAAACGGCCCATCAATCTGCCACAGGCAATTGACTTGAGCAACGAGTCCTAGTCCTCCGGAAAGAATCCATCACAGCCGCAAGTGGAAGAGTAGTCGTAGTCTTCTTCCTGAGCTTCAACCTCATCTAAGAATTATTTGAAGTGTAGTATGTGAGTACATAAAGTACTCCGTAAGTCTTGGGAAAGATGCATTAGATGCAAGGTTGAACAAAGGAAGACTATATGGCTCTTTTGCACAAATCAGCATTTTATTTCAAATTTATCTATCCTTTCTAAAAGCATTTTATTAAACATTAAATTTTCATAATCTGAAGTTTATCAAATACTTTAGTGAAGTCTGAAGTTTATCAAATACTTTAGTGAAGGTTACATCCACCATCACTGATCCATCGGTTATTTCCGCCAATATTCAAATTAAAGATTAAACCACCTGAACTGGTTACAACCACCAGACCAAAAATTACGAGAGTTCCATCCACTCTCTAATTTTCCAAAAACCTTTTCTTTTTAAATTCAAAGTCAAATCTCTACTATGTGAATGCATTCCTTGTCCGTGTCCGCCCTTGACCGTAAGCACGGCTATTCGAATAGTTTTATTACTCACAGAGTGTGTACAACTTACCCACAAGAGATATATTATCCTAACAGTCAACATGCTTCCTTTGGCATAAGACCCAGATAAAATATCACAAAGCTTTTCACCTACTCTAGTATAGTTTTATATCACCATTGAGGTTTCACATTGAAGGGTTAAATCCACCACATTCGAAGCCCCTCTTGCGCCATGTGAGTGCGATAAAAATCCGCCCCTCACTTTGAGTAATCAAGATAAATCCTCGATACCCATTTTCCAATAGTGACATAAAAACTAAACTATTATAGGTTAATTAGCTAGATTGTACCCATTTTAACTTGTGGTTGTACTGTTTTACTCAGATTGGACAAACACAAGGATCGGTCCTTAGACGACTAGGGTGGATCATTCACAAACCCATTATCCGTGCTAACCCGCACCAGCCAAACATTCCATCCACCCTCGTCAAACTTTACTTTGAACTTCATTTTTATTTTAAAACTTACAGTGGTAACATCTATTACCACTTTTCAAACAAAACATTGAACCCCAAATCATTCCTTAACCATTTTTCTCATATGAGCATTTTTACATTTAACAGCTAAACTAAGCATTTGCTAATGCTCTAAATTCTACAATAAATAATACTAACTCATTTATGAGTCCAAGAATATCCTATGTCGACAAGGGCACATGGTAAACAATTTCCAAAGGAGGGTATAACAAATTGGGTGTTTATCTAAATTCTAGGATTAAAATTATCAATTTACTAAACATAGCCATGCAAATAATTAAAAATAATTGCAAAAACTATTTATAAAACATAGGAGCAAAATGGTCAAGGAGACTTGCCTTCTTGAATTAGATCAGAATCTTCCCGAGGTTGCTCTTGAAAATCGTCGGACAGATCGGATTCTACACGAGAAACGAGAAGATTCAAATAAATAAAATAAAATAAAAACTCAAAAATTAAAAATAAATATACCAAATGAAAGTTTGGAATTTTAGATGAATTTAGAAATTTGAATGGGTCAATTTGGAGTTAAAATGCAAAAGTTATAGCCTTCCAAAGTTTAAATACAAAATAAAAGAAAAAGGTTATTTTCTGGATTAAATTTTAAACCGAAAATCATTTATGATGTCAGCAGGCCATTTTCTCGAATTAATTTTCTAAAGAAAAACTGAGATTATGACGTCAGCACCATAATCGATTTTCGGCCGAATTATTTTTGTAATGGAAAATCAAGATTATGACGCAAGCATGACGTCAGCCCTGATTTTAAATTATCCTACGAGGAATGACATGTGGGCCTGCTCGGGAGTGAGGCTGACAGGTGGGACCGATTGCCTGACGTGGCGTGCGAGGTGACGGGGCGCAAGGTGGCGCTGGCGTGGCTGCCCGAGGCTGAGGTGGCGTGCGCGTGGCGGCCAAGTCAGCTGCCACCTCGGCCCGATGCTGACGTGGCAGGGCAGTAGCGGCGGCGGGCTCGGGGACCAACGGTCGCCGGAGCTCCGGCGACCGGCGGTGCTGGCCGGCGCGCGCAATGCCAAGAGGAGAGCGAGGGGAGTCGGGTGGTACCTCGCACGGGGCCCGAGGGTGACCGGAGGGGACTGGCGACGACGACGGGCGGCGGTCGGAGGAGGCGATCGGCGGCGAGGGTCTTCCAAAGGCGCAACCGCTCAGGAAGGGGGCCAGGAAGGTGCACTCAACCTCAGTGAAGCTCGGAGTGGTGGCGGTGCGGCACGAAGTGGCTCGAGGCGGCGGGGATTGCTCGTCGGAGCTTCACCGGCGAAAAAGAGAGGAGGCGCACGGTGCGAAGATATTACACAGAGAAAGGGGCAATCGAGTGAGGTGAAGTGGCCGTGAGGCGAGGGGTCCTCGGGAGGGTTTAAATAGGCGGGGAGAGGAGTAACGGCCGAGCAATTGGTCACCGGAGTTGAATCGGCCCCGAGCACCAATTGGCTTAATTGCGAGATAAAAGAGGAGGTAACGGGCGGCGCGGGTGCGGTAGAACACAGGGAGGCATATGCGCACTCGCTCGGGTGTTAACGAAGAAACCGAAGTCTTAAATTTTCGGTTGAGCGTTAATGGCGGTAACGGTGGCGTTGATCGCGCGGGAAGAAGGAGGAGCGGGACGATGGGTCCGACCGAGGGGCCGCGCACGAGAGAAGGAAGGAGAGGAAGGGAGGGGCGACGGCTCGGATTGGCGACGGGTGGCGCAAGAGGAAAGATCGGGCCGTCGGATCTCGAGCGAAGCGGTAAGTGAAGCTCAACGGCTGAGATCTAATCCGACAACGGAGGTTTAATCGGAGCCGATCGAGCGCTTAAGTGGGAGGGAACGGCTGCGATCAAGTCCGGCAACGCGCAAGGACTCGGATCGAGCCACGTGGCGGCGGAGGAAGGATCAAGCGCGAAGCGGTAAGTGAAGGTGGGCGGCGGGATTAGCTCGGGCGGAAGAGGACGGCCCGATGAACGCCACGACATCAGACGAGCGAAGGAAAGCGGGAGAGGAGCGGACGGCGCAGATTGAAGCGGCGGAGGAAGGTTCCGATGGGTGACACGTGTCAACCCGAGAGGAGATTTTGGAAATTAAATCTTTTAAGATTTCAGAAAATGTTTAGAAGGCTTTAAAATACTCAGAAAAATACCAAATAAATTTTAAAAATCCCAGAAAAATTCAGAGAAATTCTTGGAGAGGTTTTAGACTTAATAAAAATATTTCCAACTTATATTGATATTAATATTTAGTTTTAAACAGAAACTTTTAACTCTAGAAAATCCAAATAATTTGAATTAATTAATTTAAAATTATTCTTTCAAATAAAAACAAAATTTGGGATGTTACAGACCTCCACCGCAAGGTCAACAAGATTACTCTCTAGTGATTCTAGTGACATCCATGTCAACAAGGAGGCGTCACCCCGTGTACGTCTCATGGCCCCCAGTTTGGACATCAGTTGGCTCTTCTCCGCCTCCAGCTCAGAGATTTGTTGTAGTAGCCCCGCACGCTCCTCGGCTACCACCTGCCGAGTCTGCTCTACTAGGGCACACGCATTGGCAATTGCCTTCATGCCCTCCGCATCGATGGGTGGACCCAAAGCCACATCCACGGCGGCAATGCTAGTCAGGCCACGTCCAGCTCTGTCACTAGAGCCATGTGCGTGCCCTGGAGACTAAGGGCTCTTTGACGTCGGGGACAGTGTCAAGGAGCAAATGCACGAAAGCCGCACGAAGTCGAGAGAGGAGAGGGAGTTGATAGTACCTATAGCTCGATTGGGGGATGTCGGCCGAGAGTTGGTAACACCCACTAACACTGCGCATGGGCTTGCAGCAGCTCCGCTGCCCATTTTACCTCCGCTCCCTACTTTAGGAGCGGCGAGGTCCGCGTCAGATTCCGAATCATCCATCAGCGCCGCCAATGCCACACGGAACCCCGTGCTCGCGACGATGCCCAGACAAGTGATCTCGCCCACTGATGCTAGAGAAGTTGGGTAGGGTGCTTCGTGGCTACAGTCTCTGGGGCCGCCTCACGATCACCTGAAGGGGAAGCCATGTCTTCCCGGTGGCATTTCGTTGTTTGGGTATCAGGACGGATAGGGTATCGAGACAGATTGGGTCCTGGCTGCACTTCATCTAAACATCTGGGATGTTGTTCCTCTGGGGAGTCAAGGTAGGGCAGCAGGAGAATAGCAGGATGCTGGTTTGGGGGGAGGGGGAAGGGGAGGACTGGAGGTGGTAACTATGAATCTGGCGGGGCTTGCTTGTATTGATGGGCACCATGGCCAGGATGATCAGCGGCGGGCTAGGATGTAGTGGTGGCGATGTGGCTGAAGCTCGGCTTGCCCCTAGCGAGTGGGGGCCAAGCAAGACATGTGATGGAGATATTTAAAGGTGGGCAATATGGATCTAGTGGAGAGCCAAGGATTTGGTGAACGCTGCGACCGGGATGGCCAGTGGCAGGCTGGGTGGGTTGAGAGTTGCCCGAGCAATCGCGAGAGCTAAGAGAAAATTTTTCTCTGGCACTCCTGTCATCGCATTACAATAACCTCTCTTGTCATCACATTGCAATAACTTGGATTGTTCTATAGTTAGCCAAGTACTCTCTCCGTCCAAGTTTATAAGGCGTATTTTTTGATTGGTCTTATCCATAAATATAGAGCGTATTTCATATTCTAATATAAAATTAGTGTAATATTTTCTTTATACCCTAATAAATATACAACTTTATTTTCTATTCACTACATGCATGTATGAAGTACAATGCTTAAGATAATAATTAAGAGTAATCTAGCTATTTTCACTGTCTTTTTTATCTATGTATCAAAAAGAAATATGTATTATAAATTTAGACCGAGGGAGTAACAGAGAGCCCCTCCCGTCTCTCTATCCTTTCTTTATCAACTATTGGAGGCTGGAGCCATCTATCTTCACGATTAAAATTAAGATATATCATGTGATTAGTTGTTCATCACACTCAACCAATGACGACTGGAAAATGTGATCAGTACTGTGCTATTGGTACAAGTATGTGACAGTACTGAGAACGATCTGCCATCTTCTGATTGATAGCACGGAAGGACCGACACACGATGCGCAAACGTGACCATTGCGTGACATCGACGCTGAATTAGTGTCGCCATTTAATTTGTCGCGTCAAATTTTTGTATGTCCTGAGATCATTATATGTAGACTGTATACCTAAGGTTAAGCCTTATTTATTTGGAACACGGGATTTTTTTCTCCGAATGCTACATGAACTAATCTAATTCATGTGAAATTCTTGTGTTTCGAATATGTGTTGATTTCCACTAGATCACTGTCCTAAAACTATACCGATATATAGAGCTATCTGTAGTCTATAAACCGAGGAGCAATGCATTGATTTTGCGTTGTCCTGTCTTTCAACGAACTACTACACACATTTTAGTAAAAAGGACAAGAATGTACACATGTAGCATGCAGAATTAGTAGGATGTAGAATAAAATGATTATGCTGAAATAAATTATTTTTAAGTTAAAGGGCTAAAAGAAAGTTCCAAGCGACACACCTTGAAAAGTGGCGCGATCGAGAAGGTAGTAGCATAGCTAGCAAGCACGGTGCACCAGACAACAAACTTCTCGCATCATTTCTTGGCACAGCCACACCTTTTGTGTCCAAACAATTTAAGTCTCGTCATTAATTTCTGGCGCAAAAATTAAACTGTGACAAAGTGTTAGTTGACGATATTAAACATTGTATTCGCTTCTGTTATTAAAGATGTAAAGTTGTGTTTCAATTCGAGTGTTGCTCATCGATGCACATCGACATTTGATTATATGTCTAGAGCTCGAAGTTAAGCCATGCCGTGGCACGGCCTTAGTTTATTGTGTTTCAGACTACTTTATATTATACCGGTTTGGCTCAGTTACCTTGTTGTGCTGATCCGTCTCACCTCCGGTCAAACCTAAGAACGGTCTAAGGCCTGCCGTGCTAGTGTTCGTACCGTATCAGCCTAAGCCCAGCCTGAAGTAACTATATACGACAAAGACGGTGGCGACCATGATGGTGGCGGTTGCCATTTTCCTTTCTCTCATACCCGCCTCATTAAAAATTTAGCTAAAATTTCATACTATTATCTTATACCATTGCACCTCCGAACTTGGCCATCTAGTCAAATGGCATGCATATCTGGGTGCAAATCGGACTATGATATATGTGAACATCCAGCCCATCATCTGGCAATCCGACATAGGGCTGCCCAACTAGTAAATAGAAAAGCTAAAGCAAAGTTATGAGTGCAGTTTACTGTAGTTCATAAACCAAATTTAAATGTTTCTCAAACATTTAGTAACTACTTGTAATACATGCACTAATAATAGACTGTCTATATTTATATAATGGTTAATTGTAACATACATGTGGTAGTTATCTCATCAAATGCTAGAATTAAAAGGCAGTTTGGTGAAGGGAGCTGTGTTAGAATTAGAAGCGCATGTAGTAATAATTTGCTTACATAAAATAAAATCACAATAGGGATGAGCTATGTTGTGAAAATTATAAATATATGTTTGAATATGTTGATTTGTTTGATCTTCTTCTCCAGCAGTCTATCCCTACTGGTTTTACGCGAAAAAGCAAGAGAGCCATGAGGATGTGACCTAGAGTTTGGTGGTGGTGACCTAAGGAGGAGCAATATTGAAAATACTCATTATGTTTGTATGATGAAGAACAAGTACAAAAATAAAGAACAACAAAAGACACCTCACATCACAAGTGCAAAAATGAACTCGACCTAAATCATAACATATCTTACTCACTTTTTTCAGTCATTGGATTAAGATCCAACCATTCTCATCTTTCTCCTCATCTCATATATATATATATATATATATATATATATATATATATATATATATATATATATATATATATATATATATATATATATATATATATATATATATATATATATATATATATATATATATCCAAAACCTAACTCAATCTTCAAATTTGGCATTCTAGGATCTGCTCCATACAGTTGTACATTTCACAGCAGATGTGTAGGATCTTTTCACAATGAAATCAGAGTTTCTGAGGACTAGAACAAAAGAAGTAAAAAAAAGACAAAGACCTATTTTTAAATTTCAGAAAACCTGAAGGGCTAAATCGCCAAAATATCCAAATCCCAAACCCTCCCTAAAATCCGTTCACCGCCTTGATTCATTCTCCCCGCCCGATCTCCCTCCTCCCCTAATCTCCCTCGGTGCCTCCTTCCTCCCCCATCACCCCCTTCCTCCCCTGGTCGCCTCCCCCAACCCCCTTCCCCCGGGTGCCTCCCTCGCCTCTCCCGATCAACGCCTCCTCCCTTGACCTCCCTCGGTGACCCCTCCTCCACGACTGGCGCACGGGAGGTCAAGGCTGACGGGGCGCCGTCGTCTGCGCCTGGGATGGAGCCATGGAGGTGGCGGTGTGGAGTCTTTGGCTACGGAGCAGGCAAAGGTGCTGACGCCAACGCCAGCGGAGACAGTGTCGCGACCTCTCCTCCTCCGTCGACTCCTGATATTGCCCTTTGCTCCGGCTTCCCCGCTCCTCCTCCTGCGGCCATCATCCACTCATCCAGGTTTCGATGAATGGTACACATCCTTCCCCTCTACTCCTTCTCTCTTTGCTCTGTAATGGTTTGATGGGTTGTGGGGAATCTGGGGATGATCGTGAGCGATTGAGTGTGATGTCGACAGGAGAGAGGAGGCAAGGTGAAGGCCAAGGCGGCCCAGCTGCTGGCGCCGGTGTGCTCGTAGTGCTGCCCGTGCCGTGCTTCCCATGCCATGCGGCCCGAGCACAATACGATTCGCTGTACCGTGCCATGCCGCCCAACAAGCTGGCTTTTCAAGCCTAGTCTAACCCACCGTTTGTGTTGTGCTGGTACAACCCATCACATGATGTGTTTATACCATATTTGAGCCGTGCTAGACTAATTGTGCCTCAGACTGACCTAAATAATTCGACTCAGCTCCCAGCTGTAGGTGGTGATCATTTTAGCGATAGCTTTTGGCTGAAATTTCACTGTAGTTTGCTGAAGTTTTACTGTAGCTGAGTTAATGGATAGTGTAATGAATAATAAAAAAAAGCTAAAACTAAAAGCTGAAATCGAAAAAAAATCGAAACATCAGGCCCTAATATATTCACGCGAAGATAGCTTGCTTGTCGGCTATTATTACAGTACCTATGTGGTATCTGAGTACGGTTAATCGTGTAAAGACGTGAGCAGGTGAAGCTAGTAGTTTAAAAGTGCACATCAAATATTTCTTGACATGTCCACGCGAAGCTAGCTAGCACTGGTTGCTACTTGCTTGCATTGCTTGCTTGCTTGTTGCTTCATGCAATGGTTATGCTAGATTATACAGGTAACTTTTCTCCCGTCATTTCACTTGCACGTGCCTGTCTATATATATGACATGACAGGAGAATCTGTTACTTAGTTGATACTGATTTTTTTTGGAAGATCATTACTTGATACGTTACTTTTGGATAACTCAGCCTCACCTAAAGTTGATAGGGGATGCTACTATGCTTAGATAGGTGCCAAAGTATACATGTCATGACATGATAGGCAGCAGAGATTCGAGGGCGTTCGTTTTAGCGATGGCTTCTAATTTTCAACTAAAATTTTACTGTAGTTGGTTTTTTTACTGTAACTGATTTAGCTTTTTGGGTATAATTAATTTTAAAAAATGTAAAAATAGAAAAAACACGTTAACCCATTAGGGACAATACAAAGGAACATGGAAAAAAAAGAAAATACAAAAACCTAAAATATCTAAAAAATTTAGAAAAAGATGAAATACTGAATAGTGAAAAAAAGCAGAAGCTAGAAGTAAAAGTCGAAAAAAACCGAAACGAACGAGGCATAATTGACACTGATTTTTGGGGAATATCATTACTTGATACTGTACGTGTCAAGCTACGGAACCGCGTACTGATAATACGGTAGTTTTGGATAACTCTGCCCAACCTAAACTTGATAGGGGATGCTACCATATATGCCAGATAGGTGCCAAAATATAACATAGAAAATAAACAGCAGGTTGAATTATATGTTATCCTGTAGTTGGATGGCGGGCCCCATTTTTGCAAGCGTGGTCGTCAATGGATTAGCTAAGATCTCGCTTATTTGGATTTGAATTTCCGATTTTATTTTTTATTTTTTTATTTTTTGAAAATTTTTGAGCTTTTTTATATGTTCTTTTTTTCGTATTCATTTACATTATATGTGATGGACTAACCTATTTTTTTTTAATTTTTTAAAAATTATTCACACCAAAGAAGCCACAGTCAGCTACAATATAATTTTAGCCAGATACAGTGTAATTTCAGTCATAAACCACTAAATTTCAGCCTAACCTAACGGCCTCAAAATACAGTTATTGGAAAACCAATATAACCTACTTTTTTATTAAATAATATTTTTTGAAAAAATATTTTATTAATAACTTTTGCCAACTTTATTTCTAATTTTAGCCCTTTTAGCCACAGCACCACTCGTGGTGTGGCACGCTAATCACCATGGCATGGCTAGGGGTGCAAACGGTATGGGTTAATCCTGACCAATCCGATACCGAATCTGGTTAGTACCGAACATAGGAAGGTAATTTAGTATCTGGTACTGAATCCGGTCGATACCGGATAGTTGTTGTTCGATACAGTAGAGAAAACGGGAGAGCTGAAATCCGATCGAATAGCGTAGGTAAACGATAAACTTGATACTACCTGATCGGATATCCAACAAGTAAATTAGCACCCAACCAGCCTAGCCCATCAACCATCATTGACATCAACTGGTCTAGATTTTACCTAAATCCTAATCTAACTCTAGAGTCCAGGCACTCTAACTAATCGCCACCAATCCTCCCCGTTTATGTTGAACTTGTGTATAAATTTATCGGTTTTCGAACTTATGTATGAATTTATCGGTGTTTGAACTTATGTATGAATTTATCACTTATGTTAGATTTGTGGTGTCAGCTATCGTACTTAGATAATCTAGATAAATTTATTGCTAGTTGAAGGCTTGAAGTGATGGCGGTATGATTCAGTGTATATTCCTTTGTGCATGCATCCACCTATATTATCCGTTTTTGGTCCAAAATTGTCATGTACCTATCCCAATGGGATCGTATCCAAAACTTCAAATACTCTGAATTCATATTCATATCCAGCCTTACCGTATCCGACTCTGAATCTAGAGAAAAATATGGGTTAGGATACAGTATAAATAATATTCGTCCGAATCCGACCCAATTGCATCGCTAGGCATGGCCAAATCCTGCCACTCCACCACCAGCGGGGTGACAGTTTTGTTTGACCACGCCACCACCATTAACATGGCAAGAAGTACCATTTAGCTAGACTTATCCCATGGCTAGGGGTACAAACGGAACGAATAATTTCCGTTCGACCAACCGAAGACTCGTGGAATGAATATGGAAAGGATATATGGGTACGGATACGAAATGGAGAAATATATATCCAGCATTATCCATATTCGATTTTAATTTTGAGAAAAAAATAAAATATGATATAGAATAAGCGATATCTAACCGTATTCGATCCGATTACACTCCTACCCAAGGCATAGTAGTGTTGTCTTGTCACGTTGCGGGTGGTTGCGTAGGCAAAAGAGTTAGTTTGGAAATAAAGTTGACGATGGGTTAGTTAAATTGAAAAAGAGGTTAAATAATAACATTTGTTCTATAACCTACAGGAGACATAAAGATTCGTAGTCCAGCCAATAAGACACGAATCAATTCTCATGTATGTTTTTGACCGGATTTTCGATTATCACCGAATGGAATGATTCTCTAGTTGAGTTCTTTTTTTCTTTAGGTCATTTCGTTGTTTGGTAAGAAACAATGCAGAGATGAAAGGGGTTGAGAAATAACATCAGTGTCTCGCTAATATGTGGGCCTAGGCCTCTCTTGTAGGCTTCACATTGGATACTATATATTATGCAATTTTTGTATCTTCACAGTTATTCCATCCTAGAATAATTTGGGCAGAAAATCAGTAGACTCAAGTTTGGCAGGCAGGCATCTAGAGCTGGCTAACCAAAACACAAAACGAAATAGCTGGTCACGAACTGCTTCCAGCATGACAGTGTATATTAAACTTCTGTGGGAGTGGTTGCAATTCTTCAATGCATGAATGCAACGACCTTCTTAAAGTACACGTCACGCTCCAACAATATGCTTATCAAATTCCATGGGCCTGCCTAACAACAAAACCACTGGACGCCTGTACGTCGTGTCACCAAGTCAGTCAGGCAATCAAGCAGAGAGATTATAAATTGGAAAACATTATTCCTCAGTGGCGACGCAGCATGATCTCTACAATCAAGATTGCTTAAGCTTGATACTACCCAATAATTGAGATTGGTAAAACTTGGTACCACGGTGGCCATTTTTCTTCTCAAACTTTGAAGTGTCATCACAAAGTCTTGCTTACGAAAGCTGTGCCATTGACAGCATCTTTATCTAAAATATCAACAGAAATAGGCCGGGAGAGAGGGCGAAGAGATCGATCGATGGAGACGTGTAGTTGGTAGGGGATGGGGTCCCGTCTCCTACAATCGTAAAACGCCCATATCTTTATGAGGCACTATTCTATTTCTAAAATATCATTTGTTATGTAAACAAATGATATAATTTAGTTAGGGTCTGATCGATTTGAAGATAGGAAATGAAAAACAAAGGAAGACAGAAGTAAATTTCTAAACATGTAGATTCAAGAACACAATAACATAGTAAAGGTTTTTTTTTTTGTGAATTATCGGAAATCATATGAAAGAAAATCTTAATGAGTACGTTGTCCTGAGTGATGCCAATTAATGTGAGAATTTCCTCAGAGTTTAAACTTAGCAATCCATACATGGGTTATAGATATATTGAACATTTGCATAATTTTTCAGAACAATATGGTAAGATGATAGGGGAATAGAACTTAGGTTGAAGATCCAATTCGAGCAATCTAATATGCATGAATGCAAATTGAATTACAAAACTCATCCATTTTAGTAATTAATAGAACCTTGATCAATTAGAATATAACTCAAAATTAAAATAATATGTATGTTGAAGGGTTGACCTCCACCTGACCCGCTCGGCCCACGTAACCCAATAGCCTAGTAAAATATATATGTACGACATGATATGTGTGACAGGGACTTTGTAAACCCATGAGGCCCGTGTAAACGTGTAAAGGATGTGTGTGTTTTAGAGCAACACTGTATCCAAAGGTAAAATTGTAAAAGGGAGATGGAAGCTATATAAGGCTCCAAAAAAGGAGATATGGGAGCGGATCTTTTTCCATACACAAAAATTATCTCTCTAGTTCTTAGTTCTACTGTTTGGTCTGTAACCACAACAATGTAGTATACATCATATTCATATTATAGAAATTAAAAATCTTAGACCACACAAATCTGAATCATGACGTTGCATACTATCCAAAAATTCAAGTTTCAATTGACATAAACTTCTATGTGAGAACGATTGTGATAATGCAATTCAAGAACCATGACTCCAAGTTGATGCATGCTTCTCAATCTTCACACATACATGGGATGGATTAATTACTAACCAAAATAGAATGGTTGCAAAAAAATTTAAAAGAGGTGCTATCACAACCTATTTGATCTCTATTGCAATTTATTGATTTTTTTATTTTTATTGGATTGAATGTCAAACAATGGATATTATGATATTTTAATGTACAAATAGTAAATTAAGAATTAAAAGCTTTAAAATAGGAATTTAAAGGTAAAAACTTCTGACCTCAATAATTAAGATCAGATTTGCTTTAGTCATCAAGCAATGAAATTGCATGGTCTAGTAGTATATCTTGATTTACAATATTATCATTAATAGATATAGATATCTGGTGTGAATGCTCATTTTCAATGCTAACATGTGAACTGCATTGTGGGCCGTTGGATCTGGCTCAGATAGCTTGAATGCAGGTGGGCAAAAGCATCATGAATCTTTCACAAACCCCCCCGCCCCCACGCATGAAAACTGTTCGTGATCCTTTAGGCGCCTGAGAACCTCGTCGTCGTTGCCTTCCCCCCGCCCAAACCAGTTGTTAGACACCTTCGTCCGTCCACAGCGCCGTCGCCTCCCTCCCCCCATTGCACACTAGGCCACCACTCCCCAGCTGAGTGCCACCGCCCCCTGCACCATTGGGAGCGCTACCGTTGCTGGTCGAGGTATGACATAATTCCTCTTGATTCAAATTGGTGTGGTGCATGGGCACTATTCTTCACACATTTCCCTGAATCATGGGTCCAGATGTAGAGTTAGATTGATCTTGCAGAATTAGTACAATTCTAGGTATCACAAGAAATAATAAATTAGATATAATTTATCACCGATAGAATTTTTGCTCGCTAAGGTTATGAGCTTGTCTCATTTTGTCATTCTGTCACCTGTAGAATTTATAGTAGGCATGGAATCGGTGGCTAATGAGAGAGTGGATTTGGCATTACCAAGACGAGGAAGCCTTGATGTGCACTCTATCACTCAAATTAGTTCGCCTCCCTACCAATTAATTCATTTTGGCACCTTGGAAAAGAGTGGAAGCACCCCATTCGTAGTAAGTATCGTGTTTTGTGCATGTGTTTGATTCTATTGGTCAATCCATTATGCTTGACACTTAATCATTTGCATTGTAGGGTTCTTCTTATATACCTTGTGTTGACCCAACTATCAAGCTATTTGAAGAGATGGTTTTTGATGACTTGGATGCTATAGAGGAATTCTACAAGACATATGCCCATTCAGCTAGGTTTGGAGTCCGTGTTGGTTCACATATAGTTGTCAATGGTGTTATGAGATGGAAATGATAGATGTGCTCAAGAGAAGACTTATGATCTGAGAAAGGTAAGGACAATGTAGAGTCAAAGAAAAGAAAATATGTCAGAAAGTTAACTAGGTGTGGTTGCGAGGCAATTCTAACTATAAAATGCACTGGCGACAATAAGTTTAAAGCGGAGATATTTGTTGAATCACATACATATGAATCGGTATCACCTAGCAAACAACAATTGATAAGGTCTAATAGAAAAGTAAATAAGAAGGCCAAATGTGCATTAATCACATGTCATAAAGGAGGTATTGTCACAAGCATGGTATATAGATATCTCTGTGTTAGTGAGGGTGGATTTGAAAATGTAGGATGCACGAGGAGATATTTGCAGAATTATCATAAAGAACTGAGAAGTTGTATTAAATCATCGGATGCTCAGATGTTTATTGACAACCTTTGTAGGAAGAATGGCATAAATCCTTCATTTTACTTTGATTATATTGTTGATACAAGGGTAGGTTGGTACATGCATTTTGGACGGATAGTACATATTAGAAGAATTATATCCATTTTACAGATCTTGTCTCATTTGATTCTACATATAACAATAACCATTACGATATGATCTTCACACCATTCACTAGAGTAAATCACCATAATGTATGTGTCTTATTTGGGGTTGTATTATTAACCAATGAGAAGACTAAGACGTACATATGGTTGTTTCATACATTCTTGAAAGCAATGGAGAAGTTGTACATAGTCTCATCAGAATCGATGAAAAAATTAATTCAACATGTTGGAGGAACAGATAAAGGCTTAAAATTTCTTTGGGTTCGGTTTTTCATATTTGGGGATGAAATGACTCCTCTAATTCCTAAGAATGAACAAGTAGAGCTGAAGAGATTAAAGCATTTGCATGTTGCCTAATCCCTAAGGAAGTCAACATAAAGCTACCAAATGATATTAACTCCAAGGGTAAGTGCAAGAGAACAAAGCTGGGACAAAAAGTCAAGGGCGGATTGGAGGCGAAAGGGACCTATTAATCTGCCGCCTCTACCTCAATCACACGAGTTGAGCCAAAGGAGGATGGAAAGAGAGAGGCCGACGAGGTGAAGGAGTGGCGCAATGGCGCCAGTGGGCGCCACCGCAAGGCAGAAGGATAAGCGTGTTGGGGAGGGACAGGCCAAGGAGGGTGGGGAGATGCGAGCGGGAGGGGTGATGTGGAGGTGCCAATGTGGTGAGAGCTAACCCTAGCAGCTAGACTAGGCTAGATCGAGAGGAGAGGGCGAGAGCAAAGGGAAGGGGATTGGGTGGAGGGGGTGAATCGCCAAAAGTTTTCCCCACGGGGGTTGTGAAAGATTCACGATGCTTCCGCCCGCTTGCATCTAGGCCATTCGAGCTTGGATCCGATAGTCCATAGCAGAGTTCACATGTTAACATTGAAATGAGCATTCACACCAGATATGTTGTCTACAAATGATTCTATACTCCTGAGAGTAAATAGTCTCACTTCTTATATACCACTTAAATAATATTATTATACCTTTGTATCCTTTTGAGTATACTCTAATGATAACTATAAGATATTCCAAAGTGAGTTATATAAAAATTATCATTAAACTCCATTTTTATAGCATAATTTGTGCATATACATCTTTTTATATGAAAAAGTTATATGAAAAGAGTATATAAAAAAATAAAGCAATTTGATAAAAATTTTCAACTAAATCGTATTAGAGTATTTTAGAATTAGTATTTAAGTATGCCGTAAGTAGTAAAAATAAGTATAATACGTTTGATATTTAAGTGATATATTAAAAGTGTAATATATATATATATATATATATATATATATATATATATATATATATATATGTATATGGGGTGTGGTGGGGGTGGGGGGGGGCTAGAGTGCACAAGTATCTATCAGCCCACGCAATGAATACGGAAGTCAAATCCAATCAATTGATGGTTGCTATTCACGTGTACACACGGAGGATTACTTGCCAGGTTGTAAGGCCTGCTCATTTTTGTTTATAAATGCCAGTTAATGTTTTTGATTTATAACTTATTAATTATATTTTTTATTTTTAAGTTTTTTAGGCTTTTTTGTTTCTCTTTTTTCTAGTATATCTTTACATTGTCTATGATGGGTTAATCTGTTTTTTATTTTTAATATTTTTTAAATTTAATTACGTCAAAAAGCTATCAGTTGCTATAGTGCAAAATGAACCAGCTATAGTGCAAAAAAAACCATAAAACGACTTATAAAAGCCCAACTAAGCGCCTCCTTATTTCTTGAGTGAGTTGATTATGAAGAAAAAAACCATAAAACGACTTATAAAAGCCCAAGATTTGTTGCACAAGATTTCACTCAATGCCTAGGAGTTGATTATGAAGAAACTTATTCCCTAGTCATGGGTGGTATTACCTTTAGATATTTAATCTCGATGGAAGTAAATCTGAATTTATAAAAGAAATTGATGGATGTGATAACGGCATACTTTTATAAAAATTTGAATTCAGACATTTATATGAAGGTATCTGAAAGTATCCATATCTCGAACCAAGACAGAGCAAATAGAAACTTGTACAGTGTAAAACTCAAAAAAATCATCGTACGTGCTTAAGCAATCAAGCAGAATATAGTATAATTGCTTAATCGATTTTTTTACACAAGAAATGCTACAAAAACAATGAGAATTGTCCCTATGTATTTATACGACAATTTCAGAATGGATATTATATAATCTCAGCATATGTAGATGATCTTTATATCATTAGAACACTGGATGATATAAAAGAAGCAAGCTCTTATCTAGAATCAGAGTTCAAAATAAAAGATTTGGGTAAAACCAAATATTGCTTAGACTTGTAGCTCGAGCATATCCCGGAAAGAATACTAGTGTATCAGTCAGTTACACTCATAAGGTGTTAGAAAGATTTAGCTTCGAAGTTGCATACCTTTCAAAAGTACCAATGGTTGAAAGATCTTTGTAGTAAGACAAGAATCTGTACAGACCTAGAGAAAAGGGGGAGGAAGTCTTGGGACCGAAATTCACATACATAAGTATAGTAGGAGCACTTATGTATTTAGCAAATTACATTAGACCGCACATCGCATTTGCCGTAAACTTATTAACGAGGTATAGCGTAGAACCTACCAAAAAGCATTGGCAAGAAATAAAGGATATCTTTTGATACCTCCAAGAAAGCAAAGACTTTAAATTGTTCTATAGAAAAAATCAGGATCTGAATATAACTGACTATGCAGATGCAGGGTACTTGTTAGACCTGTATACCGTCAGGTCGTAAATAGGCTATGTTTTTGTGTGGTAGAACTACCATTTCATGGAAATCATCTAAGCAAAGTCTTGTATCGACTTCGATAAATCACTTGAAAAAACATATATCACTGTACGAAGCTACACGAGAAAGTGTTTGGTTTCGACGAATGATTCACCACATCCAACAGTCATGTGGACTATGAAGATAATGTAGTTTATGTTGTATAAGTACAGACGGGTTATATGAAGAGTCATATGATAAAATATATCAATCCCAACTTCTTCTATACTCATAAATTGCAAAAGATGGACGAAATTAAGGTACTGCATAATAAGTCGTATGAAAATCTTGCAGATTTATTCACTAAGTCACTTCCAGTATCTAAATTTGAAAGATGTGTATACAGATTTAGAATGATAAGACATAGAGAAGTGTAGAATTCAGGGGGAGATTCTTTTTGAACTTACTATTAAAATTTGATCACGAAGATCGAGTATCCAAAGAATAAATCATGTAGATTAAATAAAATTGGATGGATTGTACTCTTTTTTCCCTGACAAGTTTTTTTAAAAATTCTCGGCTAAGATTTTTAATGAGGTAATTCATACAACACAATGCAAAATAACATGTATCATGCACTCTTTCTTTAAATTTTTTTCACTGGATTTTTATAGTGTTTTTCTGAGGATGAACATGTCGGATAAGTGTCCAAGGGGGGTGTTGGAAAATGTAAACCTGGGTCTGAAGTCTTGGTCCATTGATGGACACCTTACAGTCCCAATCATTATAAAGTATAATTTATGTGTTTCCTCTCATCTCTATACGTCAAATTTATTTTTGTATTATTTATCTTTTTTATATAAAAATATTTGATCAAACTGAACTAGCCAACGGTATTCCTCAACAGAAATAATACGTGAACATGTCCGTTTGCCGCTCGGCATGCATAGACCCGGGGGAATCAGATTTGAATTCCATCAACGTACGCAGGAAGAAGGGAAATCGGGATGCCGAACCGACACACAGGGGTGTCTTGGCAGGGTATAAATAAGACCTGGAGGCTACATGTAAAGATGGTTCTCGATCATCTAAAATTTACCTATTATGTATCTTTACTTTTTCATATGTCTTTAGATTAGTCTTTAGTTTACTTAGTAGATCTAATCTATCCTATGTAATTTGATGTTGATCAATATTACTTTGAATTAACGTATTAATGTTCATCGGTTTACGTTTATCTAAGAGTTATTTCTGTTCGTTATTGTTTCACATTGACATGCCATCATAACTAACTTTCATCCAAATTATCTTACTATTGGCGCTGGGTTGCATCTCTTTGCCGATTTTAATCAAATCGACTGACACATCTTAGTTCATTGTGTGATTGACTCTTGCACACTCTGTAAGGACACGATGTTGTTGTCTGAAAATCCCCGGGCGGCAATAATTAGTAAAATGCAGACGTAACTTGTGGTACTATGTAGCAATTAATTAACGTGTCGTCATCGTGAATTCGTTGGAGATTAGTAATGGTACACGTAGCAGCCAACGGTTGTGACTCGCTTTGCTCCGGGGAAGACGAGGAAAAGGATAGGATAGGATTAGGATACTGTTTGTGCAACCACAACCACCAGCAGGTCCATTGGCGCAAAAGCAAAAGGCCGGTACGAACGAAAGCACTCTACCAAAACAAAAGCATCTGAGAGGTTGACGTTGACGCGCGGGCGGCACTTGCACCGGCACTAGCGGGCTTGCGGCGCCAGGGTCGCGCAACCCCGAGCCCAGTTAAGAAGACGGTGCGCAGCCCATAATGCCGCGCGGTGCCGAAGCCAGCCCATGAGCAGGTGGCTCGGCGCACGCGCTCGTGGCCCCGCTCTGTGCCTGCCTCGCGCGGTGCCAGCTCCTATCCTGCGGGAACAGGCGATGGCAATGGGCCGGGGCATAGTCCGCGGCCCGATCCCCGCCCTGTCCCGCAAAGGTTACCAGGGCAATGCGTCCCCGTTCCCGTTCCCCGTGAGGATTAAAAAAAGAGTGATTATGCATGTCTAGAAATGTTAAAATTGCTTTCTTAATTACTTGCCAGGTTTGTGTGTTTATTTTTTCTACAAATATTGATTCAAAACATATACTATAATGTATAAATACATATTTTCTCCAAATATATATAAAAGAATACACTATTCCATATTCAAAATCTATTTTATAAAATAATATAATATTTTTTAAAACTCTTATCGGGTCCCCATGGGCCCTATGGGCAAATTTCGACCCGTCACCCCATGGGGGGAGTTTGCCCACCCTGGCCCCCATGGGAATAACCCCCCATGAGTCTCCCGCCCTAACGGCGGAAATTGCCACCGCTAAGCATCCTGTGCGGGAACTCATGTATACCGCGTGTGCGGCGGCTCCATCAGCGCAACACAACTCAACAGCATGCTCCCTAAGGCGATTTTCCTATTTGAAAAGGTAAATATGCATTTCTTTTAAAACCGAATATCCGATTCGCGATGTGTTTGAACCGTTATGTTATTTACAACATGATCTTCAAATCAAGACCTTACTTGCATGTATTTCAGAATAGCAAAGATATTATATGCCATATGTTCGAAAGTAGATAAAACCAAATGTTCGACGCACTATACTTTCTAATAGGTCAGTCACGATCTTCCAATGTGTATCTTCTAAACTAGAAAGGGGAAAAGAATCGGGTGAGTCTCTGATGTTCCAGTAGATAAATAAAATGTTTCTTGTATTTGATGTCAATGTTCCACATGTAGGTTATAACGGGGGATGGACCAATGTTTTGTTTGGTTGGTTCTAGCATTTGAACAGTTCATAGAGAATGTTCCACGCATTAAATTATAACGGGGATGGAACAATGTCCCACGTGGTATGGTTTCAATGTTTCAGCAACTGATCAACAATTTCCTAATAAATAAAAAATATTATAAGAACAAACCAAACGTGCTCGTGGAACAATTCTAAGGCTATTAGTGAAACAAATTGAAAATTATTACAGGAATCAATTAAAAACACTAGTGAAACAAATCAAGGCAATTAGTTCAACAAAATCAAAAGTATTAATAAATCTATAGTAAAAGAATGACATGACGAAAACAAATATCTACTATAACGTTTGCAAAAAAAAAACTATAACTAGTACTGCTATTTTGAGGGTACCCTCTCCAATCTTTGATTGAAGATACATCCAGGTGCTGCCACATGGCACCGCTTCCTTCACTCTCCCTTCCCTTCCCGTTTCCCACCCCTTCAACTTTCAGATGAATCGAAACTTTCAATTAAAAAACTTTCGGTTCAACAACTTTTGATTCGAAAACTTCCAGTTCAACCAAAAAGTTTCGATTCAAAAACTTTCAATTCAAAAACTTTTGACATGCCAATCTTTGATTGAGGATACATCCAGGTGCTCCCTTCACTTCCCCTTCCGTTCCCATTTCCCACCGTTTCAACTTTCAGATGAATCAAAACTTTTCAATTAAAAAACTTTCGGTTCAGCAACTTTTGATTAAAAAAACTGTCATTTCAAAAACTTTTGATATGGTTAAAAAATACTTCTTATTCAAAAACTCGGGGAAAAAATGAAAACAATAACTTTTTTGAATTTGAGGGAAGGGAAGGGAGAGGAAAGAGGGATGATGGGGATGCCGAGATAACACCACATGTCGTAATGAGAGGTCATCCTTACCAAAGAATTGGAGAGGATAATCTTAAATTAGCAAAATCAAAAAAGAAATACAAAAGAAAGAAAAGACAAATGAAAAGAAAAGGAAAAGGAAACACGATCACCTAGACTAGGGTTGTAAACAAGCTAAGCTCGAGCGAGTCTGGCTTTCCAAGCTTGAACTCGGTAGAAGATTAGGCTAAGCTCGAGCGAGCCTAAGTTGGGTCCAAGCCTGGAGCTCGGCTTGATCCAAGCTCGAGTCGGCTCGAATAAATTTAATAATAGTTAAAATAATTTAATATGCACTAATTTTTAATAATAAGAAAAATTTAAGCTCGAGCTCGGCTTAAGTAAGCTCGATAACAGTAAAAAATAATTTAACATACAATAACTTTTAATAATAGAAAATCTCGAGCTCGAGTAAACTCGGTAAAAGTTAGTATGTATTTAGGGTTATAAAAAAGTTAAAATTCACGAGTTATTTAAGTTCGACTCGTTAAAGCTTATGAGTTCGAGATTAAGTTTGAGCTCAGTTTGGCTCGAATTAGGTGTAGAACAAGTCGCGCTCGAACAGCTTAGAGCCTCGAGCTTGAGCTCCTGTTTCTACGAGACATGGCTTATGCCAAGCTGGTGCAAGCCCATCCTATCGTCCAGCCTAAACTAGCTTGAGCCCGGTAATACCCGCCTGCGCGATGTTGTGGGCCGGGTCGCACGCGCGGTGCTTGGTTACATGCCGCGCGCGGGCCATGAAGCATTTCTGGAGGATGCCGACCCGGGTTTTCAGCCGCGGGTGTTTGGGACATGGACGGATCGTTCTAAAAACTTTTGGACCGCCGAATCAACATGACCTTTAATTTGGGTGTTTGTACTCGTTTTGAGCTGAAGCACATAGTCCCCAAATCAACATGACCTTCAGGGCGTTCAGAATAGCAATAACTTCTGATTAAAATTTTATTGTAATTGACTAATTTTTTACTGTAGCTGAGTTGACTTATTAGATATAATTAAATTTTTTTAAAAAAGTAAAAATAAAAATAATATATTAATATATCACAAACAATACAAAGGAATACGAAAAAAAATAAAATACAAAAATACTAAAAAAACAAAACAAACAAAAATGCTACAATGCTCGAAAAGGCAAGCCAGCGCTCAGAGCCATCGTAAGCAGGGCCTAAATTTGTGTGTTTAATTACATCAGTCTGTCGTCGGTGTCTCCATTCAGTTTCACCGGCGTCCGTGAGCTGCCCGGCAAGGAAAAAAAAGCTCGACAAAAAGATCTCGATAAAAAAAAACTCAAGTCGATCTGGAAAATATCGACTAAAAATTTTCCATTCAAAAACATCCATTTGAAAAGGGCTCGATAAAAAACTCAACGGAAAAATCCATAAAAATCAAATCGATCCCAAAAAATTATACAATCAAAAAATCACTTGAGGAAATTTTGGATAAAAATCGGATATGATTTCGAAAAAATCCGTTGGCACAGCGGCGAGAGTAGGGGCATGCATTGGTGAGGTGACGGATGGCAGCCATGGCATGGGAATGGTGACGACATCATGAGCTTTCGGCTGCGGTGAGAGCAATCACAGCAACAATGAGGGTTTGCATGGCGGAGGGGTCGTTAGAGGTGGCAACACAAGCACAAGGTGGAAGATGATGGCGTGTGACTGGGTGAGCCAAGGGGAAGTGGAGGCCTCGAAATCACAGATGCCTAGGGCTATAAAAAATGTTTAAGACTTACGAACTACTTAAACTCAGCTTGCTCTATGCTCGATTCGAGTTTAGTTTAAGCTTCAAACAAGCTGAGCTCGGGCTTGCAACAAGGCTCGTGAGCTTTTAACGAGCTCTCATGAATAATTTGATTAAGCTCGTGTACAGATAAATTCGAAATCCGATATGATTTTTTTCTTAGCATCAATTTCAATTTACCTCCAGCTACCCAAGGTCCATTGGCCTAAGGCCCAAGCCAGCATGACCCAAGTCTCCACTCAACCACTCCATCTCATCTCCAGTCCCAGACCATGGCGGCTAAAACCTAGCTATCGCTCCAGCCGGCACTGCTCGATCGACGTGTGTCTTATCTTGCAACTCGATCACACGTCGCGCTGATCCGATGGCTCCGAGATGCGTCAGGAGTTGGAAAGGCAGATGGCAGGCGTAAAATAGCAAAACCACCGTAATTATTACATTATTTGTTTCCATTTCCCATTCCCCACTTATTTGTAAATTGGTTTTTTAGGAGCACCAAATCGATCGATGGGTGGCCTAGCTAGACGAAGATTCATATAGATGGTGCAACTAACCGCTCCTACTCACGTCACGGGTGGTGGGCAGAGAGAGGAACAAAATAAGTACATATATATAATCATTTCTTGTAGTTTTTTAGTAGTTCGTTTGTACGATATTGATTATCATTTGCTTCCTTCGCTTCCCGTTTCCAAGTCTGACCCTTTTATACTAGCGTACTATAGAACGCTAATTTGTAATTCGCTAGACATGATTAAAACGCACCACCAAGTACTTCTGAATTATACAAAATGAGTAATGTATGCGGAGTGATGCGTCCATGAATGTTGCATTGCAATAGTAATAAAACAAAACAAAATCGTGCAAGCTTAATTCCGGATGAGCCGTATCTGGAACACATGTAATTATCGATTGATTAAGATATTCATCAACGTACCCAGCCGGAATCGTAGAAATCATACAGGACCTCCTCATTCTTAGCTTATAGTTCATGATTTATTATTTCTTTTAAATAAATAAATAAGATGATTTTTTATCATCTTTTTAAAATGATTTATTAGAATAATTTTTTTTAAAATAGTTTATTGATATTCCGGCGATGCAGCGATGCAGGCACGCACGTTTGGTCGCTGTCCTGCCCGGGTCCCACATCACCCGACGTCGTCGATCGATCGCTGAACCGACCATTTCTTCCTAGCTCGCTTCCTTGCAGCAAAAGCTAGCGTTGTTTAGGGGGGTGATCGGAATAATACGATTTTTTTTGGTGAAAAACACAGTATAATTGAAAAACATCAGAAATGAGTTAGTGGATAGTGTAGTGAATAGTAAAAAAAAAAAATTTAAATCGTTTCGAAGCGCCCGATCACCCTCAAGCCACTCATACGCACGCTGGCCATGTGCGGCGCCATGCGCGCGTGCATAATTGAGCTAGGTCTATCGCGGCAATCGATTCGTTCTTCAGGTAGTCGATCGTGGAAGGAAAGCGACGGCTCAGATGCGAGTACGTACGTGCGAACCACCAGCTAGCAGTTGGTTCGCCCATACATGCATGCATGTCTCACGTGCACCGGTGCCCCTAATTCTCGCCGTGATATCCTGTCTGGCAAGTGGGCCCGTGCTACCATCGGAGGCTGCCTGTTGTCGAACCATTCTATTCTGCAGCTAGTAGTTTATCGTGATACATGAGTCTTGGAAAACATCCAGCAAGGGACATCGGATGCCTTGGAACGTTGAATTAATGGCTGGCTTTGGAAGCTTTCGTTTCACGTCGCAATACCATGTGCTCCACGCACGCATCTGCCCATGCCAACGAATGGGCAGCGTCTGAATTTATGATCGACGATGTGCACGTCTGCGTTGGTTTGAAGCCAGGAATTGTGCAACGTGTCTCAAATTTTTATGACACATTTGACGAAATATCTAGCACGTAGTGGAATAATTAATTAAATGGGGAATAAAAGGATGTGAGTGTGGCAACATTTTGTATTCTCCGAAACAAAGGGATGTATAACGCCCAAAACAATTAGGCTGCGTTTATGTGTGCGCATCCAAACGGCTGGACAAGCAGATACGCGCTATGGGTCCGGTCATATTAACTTCTACTTTTGATTTTTGTTTAAAGTTAAAAATCAATATGAATATCTGATTTTTCCACTCTTTTTATTTTTATCTTGCTCCGGAGATAAGGCAGGAAATCATAGACGCATCACGCATCTTACTACTCTCGCCCCTATCTCATGCACGCGTCTCTCCCTTCCCCACTGCTCACGCCCTCCTTCTAAAAGTCATTTATTTCAACAAATACTATTTATTTTCAGCTAAAAGTCATCATCCATAAATAAAAATTATCAGGTGAGATAATATGAATATGCCCTATATGTTAGCACGGCAATGCATGGATAACTGCAAATTAGATAAATCGTCCAGATAGACCCACCGTCTTCTCTTTCGTTATAGACATTCAGCCATGAAAAAGACCAAGACCAATATAGGATATGTTCTTTTTTTGCTACGGTTTATGGCCTTTTGCTACGGCTTGTGGCTTTTGTGCTGTTTGTGAGAGAGATTATAGAGTAACAGAAACTCACGTGCGGTTTTTGCCGATATAAATAAAATCGTTATAGTATGTACTACAATTAACTAGTAGACCTCGTCTTGAAAAAACACTCTGTTTGAAATATAGTTATATAGAAAAGTCAAAAACCAGAATCCAAAAGCTGTAAAGAACAGGCCATATACATATGAAATTAAGGTGATGTTGCTATGAATAGGAAGAAGTAGCGGTAGGACCTCCCCCAAGGCAAAGATTGGGTTAGACAAGGTTATCTTAGGGTCTGTTCTTTTCAGTTTCTCAAAACAGCTTTTGGCTTTTGCTACAGTACTTAACTTTCAAATGGAGTATTTATTTAAGATGGAGTCTACAAGTTAATTATAGTACACGTTAAAAACCTAACATCTGTACCATCTAAAATCGCAAGCGAGTATCTCTCTCCGTAATCTCTGTCGCAAACAGCCAAAATTCAAAAATTTCAGCCAAAAATCATAAGCCGCAGCCAAAAAGAACAGGCCCTTAACTTGGTAAAAATCTGTTAATCTCTCTAACCTAGAATTATATTAACCTATTAAAAATAGTGGAATAAGCTAACCCACCACAACAAACCTTCCTTATTTTTGCATTTCTATTGCTAACCTAGATAACCCATCTAAATCTTACCAAACAACAATTTAGGCTAACTAGGTTACTTGCCAAACACAAAGTTTGGGTTAAGCTAACTTATCTGGGTTAAGATTAGCTAACCTAGTTATCTTAACCTCGAACCACATGCAGCCTTAGACCCCATTTGAAACGCGGGAAATTTTCTATGTTCCTATGAAAAATGGATGGATTCATATGAATTTTTTTGTAAAATTCCTATATTCCAAATAAGGAATTGAATTGATCTTGAAAAAAATGAACTGATAGTGAAATACAAGCCAACTATTCACTTCGCATGTGTTGCGGTTACTTTTTTCCTCAAAAAAAGAATGAAAAACTAGACAATGCTATACCGTTCGAATGGTATAGCATCCTCTCTCTCTCGCTCTCTCTCTCCCAGACGCCACTCCTCTGCACTCTCTCTCTCGCTCGCTCACTCTCTCACTCTCTCTCTCGCATCAACATGGGGGCCCCGGCACTACTGATGGATTCACCGCTTGCCCTTGGATGTAGAGAGGCTGGGGAGGCAGTGGGTGACGATACAGGGAGGCATGGTGTTGCGACGCTTTGAATATTAGGTTTGGTGGGGGATGGTGGCGAGGTCACCGCCGGCTATCGGTGGTAGAGAGGAGGGGGACCGACAGTTGAGCGAAGGGAGAGCTCAGTAGCGAGGGAAGCTATGCCGACGCTGGAGAATAGAGATGGGGGAGGAGAGGGAGAACGGCGGCTGACAGGGGAGGGAATTGAAACAGCCCCAAATTCAAACCGCTTTTGAATTGCTCTGAATTTTGCTTCTATCCGAATCCTTACCCAAATCAATACCTTTTCCATCCCCTTGGCAACTCCTCTCACTAATCCCACCGTCCCTTTCACCATGTGATTAAAACACAGTCGGTCGTTACTATTCCTGGTCCAGCAAAAATTAGGGGACAACTCACCGCCGCCTCCTTTGATATTCTGGACTCATCCCCACTGCAACGCCTCTGCGCCCTCGTCAACTGACCATACGCCTTGATTGCCTCACTCTGTGGGCGTTCGGAATAGAGATGGTTTTTCGCTGAAATTTCACTGTAGCTGGTTTATTTTTTTACTGTAGTTGAGTTGACTTATTTGGTATAACTAAATTTAAAAAAAATTAAAAATAGAAAAACATATTAGCCCATCACGGACAATGCAAAGAATATGAGAAAAAAAATAAAATACAAAAAAGCCCAAAAAATCTAAAAACACCATAAAAAGACGAAATTACTGAATAGTGAAAAAAAGCAGAAGGTAAAAAAAGTTGACATGCCCCTGACCATGCGCTAAAGCAGCCACAACCAAATTCATTCACCACTGCGTCTCTGTTCTCTCTCCACTCTCATGACCGACCTGACCACCCACTTGTTTTGACCGCCGTGCCTTGCCAGTCGAGGAGACCAAAGCTTGAGGTGCCACCTCAGTACTGACCTCTTCCCTACCGCCTTTGTCGAACCCCGCCGAAGGTCCCCACACCTCACCTACCTTGGCCATGCGTCGCCTACCCGAGTGAAGCCACCCTGTGTTGAACTGATGAATAGTGTGGGCCACACAGTAAAAAGACCAGTTGTTAGCAGACTGGACCAGTTGAATTCACTATTGGTTACAGTTTAACATTGTAGCAACCCTACTCGTCATAAACAGTAGTAGACTACTTTGAACAGTGAAAAACTGTGATGAACAGTAGGTACCATTACTGTTTTTTCATACCCAAAAATACAAAACATATCCATTTCATTTGTTTCGAGCCTGTGTATCCCATTCTCAGCTCCATTTTCCCATATCAGACCCCGATAAAAGCCTAGAGAGCCCAGATGTCATTCCAAACCCATGTCTAGCACTATTTCGGCTATTACTATTCACTGAAAACCCACACACACACACACACACACACACACACACACATATAGCTGTTTTGACCATCTTGGACCTTTTTAGCATAATTCTAACTCTGATAAGTCAAACCACATACCACCTAAACCCTGACCACCCGAACCCATTTTATCTCTGTATTTTTGGTTATTTATTTGTATTTTATTTCCAGCTTATGTTCTGCAAGGTAAGAAATTATTAGCATTCGTTTTCTATGCTAGTATTCGAACCCAGCGAGTTGGTCAGTAGAAGAACTATAAGAGCAATTAAAGTAGTCAAGTGCCCAACCTGAAGACTACTGTAAAGTAATAAGAGACTTTGGATAAGGAGGCAAGTCAACATGTTTTTGATCATATCGGACCTACATTTCCTTTAATTATTTAATTATCATTATTTTCATTATCTCTTATTTATGCACCATTATGTCATGTACAATAAATGTTTAGAATGACATGATGCTTAGTTATATCCTACCACAAATAAAGCCTGGTTTAATTTGATAGCCATATTCACCTTGAAGCTATGTTTAAAGGGTGATTCCCACAGCAAGGTATACGTAGATTTGGAAATGTTGAAGACTGGTAATCAAGTTGTTGAAACCCTAAATTTCTTAAGAAGTTTATGCTTTATTATTTTATACTCAAAAATATTTACAAACAAAACTGCATCCACAGACATTAATAGAATCGATATGCACCCATCTCTTGGAAATCCTGACATGTAAATAAATAGCATTTTTCCATGTGACTTTTTGAGTACAGTTGGTTGTACTCAGTCTTGTTTTATTTTCACCAAAATAGATATCAGAAAAAGAAAGGATATTACAAGTTTTTATGCTAAGGTTACAACTGCACTCAAGCGTTCCTATGGAAATTTTTTTCGGATCTTCTGAATGTAAGTTTTGGGTTTGGATGCCTATAAAGTTTCTAAAAGTTGACTATTAGGTATTTATTTTAATCAAATTAACCCTTTGAAAATATTCGTGAGTAGGCATGATATTCATTTGTCCGCAACTGAACTCTTGGGCTGTTGCAAAACGTACGACGACTCTGTTCCCACAAACGGTGTTAGGATATAGGTAGGCTACGCTAGCGTAAATTAAAATTTTCTACTGCGTAAACTAGAAAGCCATGCGAGTTAAAGATCATAAATCGTTACCACTAGACATGTAGTACAACAGAAGTAGAATTGAAGCAACCAATTTAACAAAAAGCACGTCGACATAGTGGAAGCATTCGATCATCCTCCGGCCAATCGTCTCCTCCTTACGATTGTCCCGCTCAGCGCGGTAGTCGTTGCAGCGTCTCTACCGAGGTCCACATGTCCAAGAATTAAACACAGTAATCGGTGTGCTAGCACCAACGCGCATGACAGGGATTATGAGAGATAGTGGCTAGGGTTTCGATGGGTGTGTTTCCAGATGCCTCCCTCAGGCCCCGCTCCTCTCCTTATATAGTCTCCAATCGAATTTTTATCTGTTACGAGTAGAGATCGTATCCTATTTTGAGACTACCCCTCGAACCTTTATCGTTCTAGTCCATTAAATATGTGACCCTGTATGTTCATGTATACTTGGCCATAGGCTGAAAACTCTTTTTCGGTCCATAAGTCGGTAGCGGTTCCTAACAAGATATAATGACTCATAAACATACATAAAGATCATATCGGACAAACCTATATAGTTCTTTTGTATTGATCCCTTTGCATCATGATATCAAATCGAATACAAGATGAGATGTGTCCATCCTATGATAGCTCGATTCTTCACTCGAACCTATAGTGTATTACTCAGTTGTGATTGACTCCTCAATTATATTCGGTATGGCCATGCACTTCCTTAATCTAACCACATCGATGCGCTCAAAGATATCTCTCTTGTTATATTGAAGGGACAAATTTCATCTTGATCGTTCATATTCCTCCGCATATTTCATAGTAAACCTGATATATACCTTTATGACTACCTAATCATGGAGTAGTATTTGGTAACCCCTAAGTAAACTATTATATAAGTAGAAAACAATGACGATCTCAGATCTAAAGATCCTACATACACTATATATGAAACCAACTGATGACACTTCAAAATATAGCAATTTTCATAGTGTCTTCTGATGAGTCAATCTAATATCATGTTCTCTAACATATGTCTACATTATTGATTTGATATCATATATCCACGATCCATGAAACATGATCATCAATCATTACATGTGCTGATTTGTAAATCATAATTATCTCATATAATGATATAAGATCAAGAGCCCCGATCAACTCAGCTTTTTTCAGCTTCAACTTCTAACTTCAGCTTTTTTTCACTATTCAGTAATTCGTCTTTTTCTGATTTTTTTAGATATTTTGGGGTTTTTTGTATTTTCTTTTTTTTCCGTATTCCTTTGCATTGTCCATGATGGGTTAATAGTTTTTTTCTATTTTTACATGTTTTAAATTTAATTATGTCCAAAAAGACAACTCAGCTATAGTAAAAAAAAAGATGGCTACAGTGAAATTTCAGTCAGAATCCAGAAGCTATCTCTATTCCGAACGCCTCTTTAGAATAGCATCAAAACATAAATAAAGAGTTTCACGAACAAGTCATATACTTATTGATCTATATAAAAGATATTTATTCAAGAAATAAAATAATATATTATTCAAAAAATTATAAATATAAAAATAATATAATCATCTCTATAAGTATTTTTAAGATATATCACTAACAAACAGGATTATTACAAAAATAGGTGAAGAGGCAAAGCGACGATCAATGGGAGAGGGAAGAGAGAAAGAGACTATACCGTCGGACGTTCCCAATGTGCTTCTAAAAAAATTGAGGCCATGCGTATGTTACGTTAAACTTACTGGCTCAATAAGCCGGCCGAGCTACCGTTTGAAGTGAACGTACGAGGAATTGCGTATTAGATAGATAATGTGGCTTGTAATGTTAGCAAGCTAGCCTATCCATCTTCACTTCATCTAGCTTAATTTCCGGTTAAGTGCAAAAGTAAAGTCTACACGTTAGACATTGCCACACACTTGTCTGACTTGTATAGTACGAATGGCCACGCAATCGCAATCGCTGCACGCATTTGGTCAAATAAACAATCAACAATACGCGCTCTAACTACTAAAAACTAGTGCTCTATATATAAAAAATTACAGCTATTTAAAAGAAAGAAAGCTTAAATATATTGATAAACAGGGGGGAAACATGCAGAAAAAAATAAGTGAGTTGATGTTGATATGATATAATATATCAACCGACCTGAAAAGAGAACAAAACAATAGCGGCTACTTGAACCGATTGAGCGTGGGCTACCAGCCGGTCCAGCCTGAAGACAATGCCAGCCCAAAGCCCAAACCAGTACCAGCCCTAATCTAACCAAGTAGCCAACGCTAGGTCTAGACGATGCTTAACCTACCTTCCCCTGTTCCCCCACGCGACACATGACACACGCAACCTTTCATCTGTAGCGGTGATGGGCTCGGCACCGAGTCGCCGTCGTCCAGAGCATCTTTGGCCTAGGGTGGCAATTCCCACGGGGTGGGGCCCATGGGAATATCCCGTGGGGCGGGCGAGGTAATATCCCCGCGGGAAGCAGGCGGGGCCTTGAAGCTAGCGGGCGGGACGGGGTCATCCTCGCCACATGAGTACTGAGGACAGATAAAAATAAAAATAAATATATTTAATAATAGATTATTATTTTTAATATAAGAGATTGTATTCTTTTCTTGTATATTTAGACTAAAACTTGAATTTATATGTTAGAATATATATTTTGAAGCTATATTTTAAAAATAATATACTTAAGTAATTATAAATTAATAAATAAAATCAAAAATTTATTTTAAACAATAAATTTAATTTTTTTAATCCCATGAGGACCCCGTGAGTCGGGTCCCCGAGGATCGGGGCGAGGCAATCTCCCCGCGAGGCTAAGCGGGCGGGCGGGGCGGGTTCGCGGGGCGGGCGGGCGCGGAGGCTTCCCCGCCCGCCCGCCCGTTTACACTTCTATGCTGGCCGCTTCTCGCCTGCGCCTGCGTGCGTCAAATGGTATAGTTAGATTTATCAATGTGTTAGTCTCATTGTGCGCATATGCACATGGAATAAATCTTAGTGTATGTATGATATATGCAGTATGGCCGACGATCACGACAATAGGTGAGGTCGTCCACTTATTGTCTCGTCGCCCCTTGCTTTTAATGTTCAAATGTTCAATGATCTTCATAGCTAATGAAGTAACGATCAGCTGACTAAAATAGGTACTAAATTTTGTGATTTAGATTTTAGAATTTTAATTATATGATTTTTAAAATATTTATGGGTCTGGACTTTAATATTAGAATACCATGTTTCAATTTTTTGTAACAATCGAATTAGAGAATTTTTCAATGTGTTTCAATATCTAATTCAATGTATTCTAACTTTCAATAATTGTCATCTTTCCATAGCAGATAGTCTGTAGTTATGGAGCCATTTCTAAAAAGAAAGGCACCAAGATCAAGTGCAAATGTTACGAGTACAAAAAGTCTAGAAATCAATTGGGAAGATAAGATTCAATTTCATCCAGGGTAAAAGAAAATAATAGATGACTATCTCTCTAATAAGAAAGATATGGTAAGAAGAAAGTACTTCGATAATAGACTTTGCCAATCTTGCATATATGATTTTCCATGTTTGGGAAGGAAAAGAGAAGATTTAACCCTGTATGGTTTGATCAGTATAGCAGTTAGTTTGAGTATAGCGAGTTTAAAGATATAAAATTTAGAACGTACTATCAACTACATTATTGATGAATGCGTCGATAAGTACACACATGGAGCATAAGACCCCGGGTCATTTTTGTTCTAGATCCGTCACTGATTATATACGTGCGATGAAATGGGTTCTTTTGGACTACTGACTGTTCGTGAGATAATATGAAGAGAGACAGTCGTATATTATTTTGACTGATACAGCTGAAATTGGTACAGTATATACTATAATTAATTAGTAAAAATCTATCTTTAAGAACTACCATTTTGAAAGCCCACCGTCTGGTCCAATATCTGTCCGTTTGTTGAATGTTCCAATAGAATGTTCTTCTGCTTAATGATTTGTTTGATATAATAATTCCTGATACTGGCGCGTCTGGTATCAACGTCCATCAGCTGGCACATGCATAACGTGAAGTGTGCTCGCAAGCTACTATACTATCTTATTGCGGAGACTTCATGCGTGCATGCATACGCATGCTTGTTGACCGGCAAAAAAACAAGGCTAACCGCTTGCATGCATCTGTATAATATATGGTCATTTCGATTAACTGGCTGCATGCACGCGCATCTCCGTAGTTTTTTAAGATAGATTTTACTAGTTAATACATACACCAATTCTATTCAAGACCAAGGATCCTCATTGAGCAATTGAATACCTACAATTAATCATGTCTGGCGTGACGAGTTGTATATTGTCAATAGTCAATACATACACCAATTCTATTCAAGACCAAGGATCCTCATTGAGCAATTGAATACCTACAGTTAATCATGTCGAGCCACCCAATCTAGCTATTGAAAAAAAAAAATCAGATATCAACAGATATTCTATCTCACTAGTATAGCCACTAACAGATTAAACAATCATGAACCAAAAGCAACAGAGAAACTCACAGTAGTTGTAGCACTCAAAGCTACAAACAAGGGCCATGACAAAGCACGTCGATGAAGACATTGTCCCAGAAACCTATTGCTAATGATGATACTTACTTCACGAACCGAGGCACACCAGGACGTGGATCGAGGGTCTAGAGTCGCTACACAAAGCACTTGGATCGCACACCGGCCAAATACACAAACACAAGTAGTAGTACACCAAAATCACCAACCACAATTACCACCAGTCACGGTTGAGACCAGCAGCACCACCTCCTAGGCCCTCACCGCATGGAGAAGGTCCAAGAGCCCGAATAATAGCAACGCCGATCCAACCAACGCCTCCCTCCGCTCTCCATTCACCCAATCAAGTAGGCGCACTTCTACCTCCGTCTTCCAATTGAGCCACGGCAAGCGAGGCTACAGGTTACAGGAGGAGGGGGGAGTTGAGCAGGAGAAGCCATTACAGACCAAATCATAGTCGGACGTAGCTCTAGATCCAACCAGATCAAGTAATAAGATGGGGAGGTGGAAGACAAGAAAATCGAAGAGGGGATGAAGTTCTCTGGCCTTCTCTAGAGAAGGAGCTTATCTTATATGAAGAGAGTGTCTTTTTAGGATAGAATATACTAGTTGATTGTAGTATATACTGTAGTGATTTTATTTATATCAGTTAAAATGAATGTGAGTGTCTCTCTTAACAAAATTTTCTATAAATTATTTCTATTTATAAATCAAAGTAAAAACTTATCAGCGAAACAAATATGAACGTCACCTACACTAGTTTAATTTGGCCAGCTGTCCGAACAAGTCACCTAACTCCCGGCCATAGCCATCAACACCTCATCACGTTTTGTTGCACACGTAAGATTTTTTAGCCCGTCATTCCTTCTAGATGCACAGGTAGTACCGTAGTAGTAGGAGTACATAGCTAGCTAGGACGTGTTAAAAAGCTACAGCTAGCCGAATATACTTGTCGGGATTTGAATATATAAATTTAAACTCTTTATATATATCATATTAGTTTAGAATCATATTAATATATACAATATAAATATAGATAAAATATCGACTATAATCATGATTAATAAAGAAAAAACTCAAGTATTAATAATTATCAAAGTACGATCTTATAGCTAAGTTTACAACTTACTAGCCTAAAGGGCTTAAGAAACCAGCAGCGAAAAATAGAAATAAGCATAATAGATATTCAACATGCCCACAAACAACCGACTAGGAAATGACGTCTTAATCTGCGAAGTCATCAAAATATCCTCCTTCTAATACCTCCTTCTGATATGGTTTCTCTTTTTCAACTGAGCAATAATAGGCATAAAGCCATGAGTATATTGGTACTCAACAAGTCATTTGTAACAAAGATGTAATATAACATGCAAGACTTACCAATGGATACCTGAAAGGTTATTTTGCAAGAAAGTAATAATTTAAAGTAAATATAATAAATAAATTAAAAGCGAACTTTCAAGGAAATGATAATAAATAGATAATCAAAGGAATTAAATAAACCATATTGAACCACTCGTGAACTAATTATTCATAAATTTAACCACAAGTGAATTAACCATTCACTTTTCAAAGTTATTCTAACCAAGTTTTATGAAATCTCTACCCTTCGTGTGAAATCTGACACGATATGATCATCCTCGTGCTAAAGGAAATCACAACAAGACTTTTATAATGCACAACATCAACTCAATTTCGCTCGCTAGAGTTTCACATCACACCCCCTTGCGTCTCATGGAAATTAGTATCCATGTTCATCACAATAGTGAAATCGAAATTGAAATATCACAAATTAATCAGTTAGGTCTTTCCCATACTAGACATGTAGTTACACAGTAAGGCTTAGATCAATGGCATATAAAGTTAAGTCCTTAGACATTACTCAGACGATACATCCACATCTCCGAAGTGAATCCACACTTCATCCATTACTGCACGATCACTCGTCTAAGTGAAAACCAATTTTGTATACTCAATACTAAGGATACACCAATGTCACGGCGCATAAATTTTATAACTGTGGCTACAACCATAATTCAATATCTCATTAAGTCAAAATTTATTACATGATCACATGTGATGATGAACCCAACGAGAATATAAACATGACTAAGCATATTGTCAGACCCGAATTTTGCAACCTAAAATTCTCTGTGATTACACCACACTATAACCTGGATTAGTAGATAGTGCTCACAGATACATTGCTGAACATCGAAGTACATATTATACGGAAGCGTAAATATATTAGTAGACTTACTCATAGGCCGATCAGGCCAAAATTAATAAAATGCAGCAGCGAAAATAAAAACTTCACACAAGTGGAACACTTAGGACGTACCTACAGGCAATCAACTGGGGTTCGCAACCTAATTCTTGGCATTTTTATCTTTTCACTATCATAACCTAGTGCATTGTTGAAGTGTAGTGATCCGACTTCTGATTCTGGATTATTTGAGAGAAAGAAGGTGAGCACAAATCACTATTACTACTACAAAAGAGGCTATACTACATGCATATGATATAATTATCACAGACGGTTCATACGAATAACCGTCTGTGCTATGTTCACAGACGATTATTCTTACGAACTGTCTGTGATAATGCAAGATATCACAGACAGTTATTAGTAATAACCGTCTGTGATATATCACAGACGGTTATTGATACAAACCATCTGTGATAATGATACATATCACAAACGGTTTGTACTAATAACCGTCTGTGATACTTCATAGATAATTTGTATTAAAAATCATCGATGATATCATAGATAGTTTGTAATAAAAAACCATTTGTGATATGTTTCCCGTCTCGTAATCCCCTAAAATTTCATAATCTCTCACCTGTGCCCGAGTAGCATACTGTTCTGAGACACTTTTAGTAAAATAGGTATAACTTTTGCATACGGTGTCCGTTTTCAACGTTCTCGTACTCGTTGGAAAGCTAACAACGAGCCTGATCCAAAAAAATAATGACCCACATGCACCAATCACCATCTAAGACCCCAAAATTGGTCATATTTAGCTCTAAATTTGTGTCATAAGTTTTTGATTTCTGTTTTTGTCAAAAATTTTGATCTTCCTTTTGGAATTTGGGGAGACAAGAGGTGGCTCAGCCTTTAAGCACAAATGCTGAGGAGGCTGGGGTTAGCATGACACAGAGACCGAATCAGAGATGGCATGGACGCCGAGGAGGACAGGGCGGCGGAGTCTAGGACGGAGATGAAGATAAACAGTGCACATCACGATCAATGGATGACGCGTGGGCACTAAGGAGATCGGAAGGCTGACACAAAATGCATAGATGAATAGTGCCTTCTAGCTTGGTTGTTCGACATGTGTCCTTGGACCCAATCCGATGGTTAATGCGAAACTTAGCCGAATGACCGACACGTGGCATGCAAGGCATGTAATGGCTAAGGGCTGGTGGGCTGAATAGACGGTAATGGGCCCGACCCATTACTGTTTTTAGGATTTTAGGGCTTTTCTATTTTTCAGAAATTCAATTGAAATCAAATTAGCTCTGAAAAATAACAAATAATTCCAAAAAATATAGAAAATTCCAAAAAATTTCTTGAGACACAAGAAACCCAAATAACATATTTTTAGTAAATGTTAATATTTTATTTTTATCATATTAAATCCTTTAATTAATAAAAATTTAATTTAAACTTGTATTAAATCCAGAAAACCCCAAGGGATGAATTTTATTTTAAAAACTTTAAATAAACTCTGAAAATCACGATGTTACAGTATAGACTAGCTAGACTTCATATTATAGTACAAGCTAGCTGAGCCTGCGTTTGGCAAGTGGTAGGCATGTGAATTTATCGTGTTACACATATTATTTAATAGTAGTGTTGCCCAATTACCATATTCAGTTATAAATACATATCATTTTCAACATAAATGCAGTCAATATTTTGATACTTTAATTATTAATATTTTTTAAATATTTGAATTAAATATATAAAAATTAAAGGTATAGATTTATCTCAAAAAATACTTTCATAATACTATAATTTGATTGGATTTTGTAAATATATCAATCTATTATATATTAAAATCACAAGGCAGGTCTTTTAGAGCTTCTAAAAAAGAGAAATAGGCTAAAACTTCTCACAGAAGAACATCTGGCCCTTAATCCGATAGACCCTAACTAGGTTGAACTATTTCAGCCATTGAATGTTAACATTTAAATAAAAACATATAACCATTCATCTAGTGTATCCGAGTTACAATTGATTAGATTAAAAGAAAGAATCTATACCAAATACAATAAAAAATAACAAAAATTTAGAAAAAAAAAGTAAATTAGCCAGTTGATTTTCATACTAACTCCAAACTAAAAATTAGCAGTTGTGATAAGGGGTTTTTGGCCTGATCTTCCGATGAGAACGATAACTTTGATTGATTAATATGACATTGACGATGAGGCTACTTGACCAAAATAACCAAGTCTATTCTACAATCGCTATACCATACCCTGGTCGATATCAACCGTGCCAAGAACACGATTGGCCTAAACACGAGATGCAATTCCTATAAATAATCGAAGAACAAGCAAGAACAAGATAAAAAACAATCTGAATATTGCAAATATGAATAAGGAACACAAAGTGTTGAGGCCTGCAATCACAGTTGTTGGTCTAGTTGACACAAGAACACACGATGAAGTTTCACAGTGGAAAACTAATCTAAATAAGCTTATGTTACATGGTCAATTGAGCTTCTATTTATAGTGGCATGTGGGCTCTTGCCATATGGAAACTTTTTAACACATAAAAACTAATCAGATTATATCTAATTCTATCTCTATTTCTAAAACCGAAATATTATTTTGTAGATTCTAATGTGCATGAAAGGAATTTTGGGATGAAGCTAGATCCGCTGTACTCATATATTCCAAATGGACTCTTGATGCGAATTATATGAGCATTTAAAGTCGGCCCTATCAGGCTGAATTAGCATCAGATTGGTTTCATAATTGCGGTGTACACATAAGATATTTGGAGGTGGGACTAGATCCATTAGAAAGTGGACGAGTTATGCTTTCCATTATGTACTAGCACACCTCAAACAAAGTTGGTATGCAAATTCTATGCACGTTTGAAGTTGGTGTTATCTCCAGAGGCTGAATTGGATTTTAAAATGTGTTCAATTTGAACCTTTGCTTTGAATTGGGCAAAAGTGATGTGGGGACCTTAAGGAAGTGTTGGAAAAGATGTTGACTTGGTCTTGATGTGTTGGTCGGCTTTCTTTTAGGAGGACCCCAACCACGAGCGTGTAGAGTTAATACAATCCGCCTTGTATAACTGCACAAATAGACATTTTTATCATTAAGTAGCATCATGTTCTCATTTAAAATAAATTGAAGTTGAGTAAACGAATTCACCTCTTGTTCAATATTGGAAGTTATGGTCGTATACGTATGCAGTATGGTCACGTCAAGTTGGATTTGTATGTGAATTCTAGCATAAAAATGAGATTCAAAATTAAATAAAAATAACATTAAAAAATAGAAATTCAGCATGGAAAATAAAGGTGGGTCTTTTAAAGTTGATAAGAAAAAAGAGAAACAGGCTATCAATTCTAACAAAAAAAGCAGAACATCTGGCCTTTAGTCCAGTAGACCCTAACTAAGTTGATCTGTAGTAATTGTTGGATGTCATCATGGATTCTATATCTGACTCCACCAAAAAGAAGAGGGGGAGACCTCCTGGGTCAAAGGATCTCAAACCATAGAGACGTCCATAAAAGAGATGTATTGAACAGGGGAAACTCCACAAATCAAATATGAATGAGAAATGTCAGAAGGATGTTACACTCCATGTGATGACACAAAGGGTGGTGCCCCATACAGGAGCAATAGAGGAGGCACCCCATGCTGGAGTACAAGGGGAGGTGCCTAGTGTAGAGGAGAGAGCACCCGCTGATACTAGAGCAACAAAACACTAACTATGCCATTTTAGGAAATAGTGGAGAGCTGATAGATTTAAATAAAGCTCCAATTGAATTGGACAAATGGTTTGCCACAAATTATGTGGAAACAAGAGTAGTCTTTTATAGACAAATGTGTGCAAATAGCAACTACTTCATCTCAAAGATTGTCTTCCATATTGAAACATCGGATTTGGAACCGAAGGCGATTGCAGAATGCAAGAATCGTCAAGGTTGGGATAAATGGAACGACGCAATCGAGAAAGAACTAAACTCGCTTAATAAGATGAAAGTCTTCATGTTGGAATGAACATAATGAAGTGTTGAGATACAAAGCAAGATTAGTAGCAGAAGGGTTTACAGAGACCCATCATTGATTTTGATAAAACTTACTCTCATGTAATGGATGGCACAACATACGGTTACTTGATAGCTAGGGCAGCATGAATGAATTTGAAAATGCAGCTTATGGATGTTGTGACTGCATGTTTATATAGGTCACTAGATTTTGAAATCTATGTGAAGATTCTAGAGGGATTAAATGTCCCACGTATGAGTGAAAATGAACATCATAGCATGTATAGTGTCAAGTTGCAAAAGTCATTATACAAATTGAAATAGTCATATCGAATGTGGTACAATCGAATAATTGAATTCCTTTTGCAAAAGGGATACACAAACAATGAGGTTTGTCTATGTGTGTTCATAAAGAAATACAAGAGAGGATTTTGTATCATCTCTGTGTATGTTGATGACTTGAATATAATTGGAAAGATAGAAGACATTCTCGAAGCAAGCTCATACTTAAAGATGGAATTCAAGATGAAAGATTTGGGTGAAACCAAATATTGTCTCGGTTTGTAGATTGAGAATTTGCCTGGAGGCATATTGATGCATTAGACCACCTACATCAAAAAAGTATTGGAGAGATGTTGTTTGTATAAATCTCATCCATTGAGTACACCCATGATCATTAGGTCATTGGAAGGGGAGAAAGATCCATATAGACCTAAATAAGAACAAGAGGAAACTTTGGGACCCGAAATCCCTTATTTAAGTGCTATTGGAGTATTGTTATACCTTGCCAATTATACTAGGCCTGATATTGCATTTGTAATAAATTGTTTGGCAAAATATAGTTCTAAGCCTACGAAGAGACATTGGAACAGATTAAGGGAATCCTCAAGTACCTTAGGGGTACAGTTGTTTTTGGGTTGTATTCTCTCCAGTGTCAAGATATAAAGTTAAGAGGTTACTCGGATGCCGGTTATCTTTTTGATCCCCATAATGCTAAGTCATATACTGGATATGTCTTTCTAAGTAGTTCTTCAGCTATCTTTTGGAGATCTGTAAAACAATCAATTGTCGCCATATCAACTATTCATGCTGATATTGTTGCAGTATATGAAACAACTAGAGAGTCTATATGTCTTAGAAGACTAATTCATCGTATCCAAGAGCCTTATGGTATAAAGGTGGATAAAACTCCCACAATCCTCTATGAGGATAATGCACTTGCGTTATATAGATGAATAATAGTTATGTCAAAATGCATATGACAAAGCATATACTCTCTAAACATTTCTACCCATATGAGTAGCATGAGAATGAGAATATAGAAATACAGAAAATCCAAACAAGTGAGAATCATGCGGGTTTGTTTACCAAGGCATTGCAAGGACGAAGATTTGAAAAACACATGTCCATAGCATTGGTATGAGAAGACATAAAGAGTTGTCTTCAAGGGGAGATATATGATCTTCATATATGTTCATTATTGGGATGAATAGATGTTGTACTCTTTTCTCTTATTTGAGTTTCATCCTAATGGGTTTTCTCAATCGAAGGCTCTTAATGAGGCAACATGTGTAATGCAAGAACATGACATATGTGCTATTGTCTTACTATTTTTTCCACTGAGTTTTCGAGAGGAGTTGTTAATGAGGTATAAGCATGGCGTTGCCAAAGTGCCCAAAAGGGAGTGTTGTATATTAGCCTTCTGAGGACCGATTATGATTGGACACTTTACATACATGAAAGCCCATTAGTGAGTTGTCGGCCCATAAGGCCTGTTAGCTAGTTTAGTCCTATATTGCGTATCAAATCATGAAGGGGGGCATCCACCTTGTATATAAAGGGAGACAGAGGGCTCTCATTATACACATGTCTTTGGGCAGAAAGATTAGTTATTGAGGCTAGATACATCTTATGTTTTTGTCTACTTTATTTCTTGTTTGAAAGTTGAGAGTTTCAATTTTGCAGTTGGACAGTACATATATCGTCCGAACTAACCGAAATACAGAGATATTTGAGATTTGTAGGTAATAGCCAAAAAATCCTCACTATTACAATGGGCAACACAATAAACATGTAAGATCTTTTCTTTTTCTTTTTCTCTCGATTAATTCTACAAGTTTTTACTTTTCTCTAATTTAAAATTATTGTAAAAATTTATAATCATTACAACGAAAGAGATGCTTCCAATGTCAACGGTTGTTTGTACATACATATGCAAACGTACATTGTCAACGTAATATGCATCGTTTCCATAAAGAAAATTAAACATAACGTGTCGCTGTCACTACTACAGAAAACATTATCACAAACGGTTGAAAAATATCATCACAGATGGTTTCATCAGCCGTCTGAATTGATGGGTCAGTAATGATATGAGATTATCACAGACGGCTTTCGAACCGTCTGTGATGTAAATATCACAGACGATTTTTAACTACAAACCATCTGTGATAGTTGATTATCACATACGGTTTTTTGTAAAAACCATTTGTGATGGTTAAATATCACAGGCAGTTTATAGTTAAAATCATATATGATATTTCACTATCACAGACGGTTTGTAGTTGAAACCATCTGCGACACTTACATATCACATACGGTTTCCACTGAAAACCGTCTACAATATTCTTTTATTTTTTTTAAAATCTATTTCTGTTTATTGGCTTGCCTCAGGAATTGTTAGCCATGCCCTCTGAAACAAGCATATCAACACATATATACATCCAATTCACATCTCAATTCATTTTAGAAACAAAAACATCCATTCCGCAAATCAATTAATTGATGTGAAATAAAATATTCATTAACAAATACACATGTACAATTAAGGTCAATCTTATCCCAAACAAATTTATTCTACATTGTGAAACTCTCTATCTGATTTTATGACTTTAGACACCAAAAAGAACGCGCACTCTACTCGAATTTGTGTAAGGTCGGCTTGTTCCAATGCAGTTGTAGGGATGGACGCACTCTGTCGATAGGAATATCAAGGTCGTGTGTACATATATAACTTGATAAGTATCGATAGCAAAATATACTCTCGCTTCACACACAACCAAGGAGGAAGGTTATGGATACAGAGAGTCACAGGCCAAGTGCTATGTCAGCTGCTCATGTTACTGAAAAAATTCATTTCATTTGTACTCAATCCAAATATTATATTCCTCGGTTCTGCATCGAAGTCTGCAAACCTCCTATCGATGTTTCTCCACTTAGTGGAATCAGCAAATTATCTTAGCATTCCATCCTTCTTGCACTCCTCCGAGTGCCAACGCAGCAGCTTTGCCTCCTTTGGATTCGAAAAAAACCGTTCCAAACGGGAAATTATAAGAAGATATCATGCCACCTTAGCAGGAGGTTCTTTCTTCACCTCTGTTCCATCGCCGTCATCTGATTGATTGTTACGTTTGTATCAGGATGCGTTGCACACCGGACATACATACATGTTTGCATACTATTTACAGTAGATGATACAGTCATTTGGATATACATATATTATTTCTACTTCCATTCTCAATGGACAAAGAACCTTTTTGGCTTTATACGTGGTTTTAGGCAACTCATTTTCCTCCGAAAGTATGTTCGCTAAAAGACCTAACAGCGTCGTGAAACTCTTGTCGAACTAACCGTTGTTTGCCTTCACTTTCAACAGTTCAAGCACGGCTGACAACCTCGTGTACTTTGACTTGTAGCACATAAATAAATGTTTCTCCGAGTCCTCCATCAAGCTCCAGAATTTAACATACTCTTTTTTTATCATAGTTCTCTTCTACATCGCGAAGCATCTAATCTAGATTATCATTGTGCAGCCTATCTAAATCCGAACCACAATTGAAATCATTCGGCGGCATATCGTCCAACACGTATACCCTTTTTGAAACTCTTCCGAATCAAATGCGCTTCAATTTGCTCTCGGTTCTTAAACATATTTAGATTCTCGCAGTCAATGCATGGACAGTACATATATTCCACACACTTATTCAACATATCCTCCTCGGCAGCTCTTGTAAAAGCAGACACGCCATTAATGTACTCTTCGCTCACACGGTTCACGACATACATCTAGTTTCGGTCCTACATTATGCATATATATAACAATTAAGTATTAAGTATTAAATTAATTAATTAGTATACTACATATATACCACATGCATTCAGGTTTTGCTAGCTTAATTAACACAACAGCTATTTTCTCAGCAGGGAACCAATTATAACCAACCATTTTGACAAATTTAGCCTGCCCACATGACGGGAACTGATCATGCATGGTTAAGTAGATGTAAACCACCTTCAATTTTCGTCACCAAAACTTAGATCTAAATTTTGATGCAACAAAAAATAAATTACACTACTAATCATATATAGGGTAATGAAGAACTTGATGAATCTTTAATCACTCTTGCCAAATAGTCTCCTTTCATCAAATGGTCTAAAAGCCTTGTCTCCATCTCAAAGCACCGGTCTAGATCTAGAATTCAAGACAGAGGGTATACTTCGTCTCACGATTCTGCTCAACGCAATTAATATAGCAGGATTTTCAAAAACCATCTGTGATAACTTAATTATCATAAACGGTTCATAATAAAAATCGTCTATGATAATTCACAGACGGTTTAAACTAAAAATCGTCTGTAATATTCGCAGTATCACAGACAATTCATGGCAAAAATCGTCTGTGATATTTTATAGATGGTTTTTACCACAAATCGTCTGAATACTAAATCATCACATACAGTTTTTAGCAACAACAACAACACAGACGGTCTGTAAATTAAAATCGTCTATGATAGTGTACGATGAAGTTACATCTAGTAATAGATTTTCTGTAGTAATGTGAGTTGAGAGTTCTGCTTTGCAGTGGCACGTCGGTCGATCTCATCACGCAATCTAGCGCGGATCACGCGCTGGTGTAAGGAGCAGGCGCAGCGGTGCACATCGATGCATCGACCTCGACGAGGTAGCGAAACCACATAAAACATTCATGGCGCTCGCGCGCGCATGAGTAGAGAACACGACATATATTCCTTCCCTTATCCCGTGCCTGCAGCAGATGAGCCTGACAGACAGACACGAGTAAACGATGCAATATTTCATGTGAACCAGGTTACCTCTCCACGCACATATCCTAACATTGTCTGGTCAGAAGCAAGCTTCCAGTTATTAATTAATTCCCAGCAGCACTGCAGTCCAGGAAGATCTTTTCTCCTCGGCGCGGGAAGAAGACGACCCCGAAAGCGTCCACGCGCGTCCGTTCCCGGGCTCGCGCGGCCGAGACGCGCTTGGACGTGCCCGTCGCCAAGACCCGCAGCCGCGCGCGTAAAACGCAGAGCGCAAGCCCAGACGGAGGCGGACGGCAACCGCGCGCGCAACAAGCGACCGGCAAGGCACGTGTCCCCCAGGGCCGGGGCCAGAATCCCGGGCGGGTCCCACCGGTTTTGCGTGGCCCCGCGCTCCTTGTGGCCAAATCTCTCTTCCCTCGGAGATGAGACGGAGGGGCACTTTCAATTTACCGATGATTAATTTGTGGCGGTGGATGGTCGCGTTCGCCACGTAGCGCGGACAGGTCAGCGTCGCCGGGCTGGAGCCATCCGAGTCGGCCTTTTCCCGTGTACTGGGGAGGAGGTAGGTGTTTTCCGGGGCAGGTCCGGCCCGGGGGAGGGGGGCGGACCCGGATGATGTCATGATGGTTAAGCGGCCTGTAGTTATTAATGGATGGGGGCAGTGCATGCATCTACCGACGAATCCGCGCGCTAATGGGCCCGACCCTTGTCTGTTACTTGTGGCCATACGGCGTTTTGGCATGTCGCGAGGGACGCAGCATTATCTCTGCGGTCGAGCGGTGCGAACGTACGTAGCTCTGGACGTAAATCATGTTCATGGCCCTTCCTTCGCTTTCTCCTTGTGCAAACATGGCCTTAGGTATACTGCGAAACTCAGCAATGTAGTACTAGTACGTGATAGAGCTGGCAGTAAAACTTACGAACATAGCTAGGACGCCAACAGATCAAATACGAATCCAATAGCTGTTTTTCTATGTTTATGTTTATATTTTTTAAAATAAATATAGATATAAATTTGAACATATTCGAATACGAATTGAATATTATAACAAATACAAATACAAATGAATATCTATTCAATTCAGTTGGATGCGAATATACTATGGTAAAATAAAGTTTAGCAAATTGACATTGATTTTATAGTAATATCTATATCCATTTTTCTCTAGGTTATCACCTAATCATTGATTATTGATGTCATTTTGCTAGTAATCCTAACTAATTCCAGTATATTGCAAATAAATCGGTTATAAACATTTCATATTTGATCAAAAAGAGCATGCATAGAACTTTATTAGGGATGTGCAAAATTAAAGTCTACCATGACTATGGTATCATCAAAACGATTAAAATGTATATATAATATGACTAATTTGAAGATCAAATGCGAAAGACACGTATTAGCTAGCTGCTGCTATTATGTCCACCGAATCTAGATATTATCCATATTCATATTCGATTCAACACCTATTTTTACATATCATATTCGTATTCGATAAAAAAAATCTGGATACTATCCGTATTCAAATTCATTTTACAATGTGAATATATTTTTACTTACCACAGTCGTTACCATCCGAATACGGATGCTAGATAAAATGGATATTCGACACCTCTAAACATAGCCATGACAAGCAGAGAACGTGAACCACACACAATACCAAGAGGTGCACTGCCTCTAAATTACTCCATTCGTTGATAAATATGAGGTATATTTTGACTTTGCACTAGGATTAAGACGGTTGGTAGATGAACCGTCTATGATGTGTAAGTATCACAGACGGTTTTTGGCTAGAGTTGTTTGTGATAATCCTTCATAGACAATTTATACTACAAAACTGTCTCTGATAGTTTATTTAATATATAAATTTTTTTGTTTTTTGGCTAACCCTTTGAAAACAAGCAAATATAGCAGCAAACAGAACAGCATATTCAATTAAGATTAGAATCCACTATTATAGCATCACAAGATAACAAGTATATTACCCATCTAATACAGCAAGAATACGGCAATAACACATCTCCTAATCCTACGAACCCAACTCTTTAACATGGCAAGAATATATAAGAAGCAGAGATCTTAGCAAACAATAGAAGCTGGATGCAGCTGGATGTCCTTAATGCCTGCTATCAAGAAAGAGAGGGGAGGGGATCGGATGACGATCAAATATCACTGGCAATGAAGGAGAGGTACTGGTGTAGCGTCACCTTTGTGTCACGACGGTGACAATGTATAAGACACTTTTACGACACTTATGACAAGAGTGTCTTGTGCACTAAACCGTGGTGTCACAATCGAAGGTGGAGGAGCTAGCTCACGGCGGTAGTCTCGGCGTCATCAAGGAGAGGATGCAGGAAGCTAGAAAAAGGGAGAGGGGGATTAATAGGGGCAAGAGGTGGGAGGGACCAGTGCCTACCGTTCGATGCGGAGAGAATGGACGAGTGAGATCGAAATCCTAGGGAATATGCCACTGATCGGTGATGTGTCATTATCACATACGGTTTGTTATACGAACCGTCCATGATAATACACATATCAAAGATGGTTTGTTATACAAACTGTCTGTGATAATGTCTACTACTTCGCCTTCAGCAGCCAATCTTTGAGCACCACATGTTGCTCTGTTCAGACCATCCGATTGTTCTCAACTCTCTAGACCGTCCGATCGTCCTTACTAGAGATGTTTTGTTATATGAACTGTCTGTTATAATGCTCAAATATGTGCACCCTACTCCCGCCTGTTAATATTTCGATGCAAGTAACCCTTAAACTTCCATACTGTTCTGGTTTTATGTGTAGCGCGGTGTGCAATTACTTGATACCACAAACTCAATCTCTTCTAAACTGTCCTCTCCGTGATATCTTCTTCACCAGATTTCTCAATAATGACATCTAATATTCTTTTGATCTTCTTCCTCTCATCTATCCATTATGAGTTATTCAGCTGCAACCTTACATAAACAGCTAACAACTTATATCTAGAGCAGCTCCTCCGCTCACACCCTGCTCTCCTTCCTCGACTCGCTTCCATCCGTCAGCTGGACCTCATTATCCGCCGTCGACGGAGGTCTCGTTTTTACTCAGGAAAGGGAAACTGCCTTCAGCCTCATTCTTCTCTTCAATGTGCGCAAAGCGAAAAAAACTCTTGCGACAGTGGAGAGACACATGAATAACTTTGCCGATCAAGTAGAAGTGGTCGATCTTGAGGAAGATTATCATGACATCTTTTTGAGATTGTGGACCATGCTAATGATTTGCCCAGGCTAGAGGGAGGAGTGGAGAGGGCAAGGACAATCTCCACGACATTCAAGAACACAACCGTTGATCCTTCAACTCTAAAAATAAAAGAGGAAGTATATGAAGTCCAGAAGACCAAAATCTGGGAATATCTTTTTGTGGAACTTTTGTGATAAATTTGACTTGAATTTGTCTTTTGTAAATTAAAGTGACTAGTCACATTTATCTGTTTCAGCTCAGTACGTAGCTTTCTGCATATAGTTCATATATGAGATGGATGATGAGTGAGAAAGGCATGCAGAAGGAGTCAAGATCCAGTGTTATTGAGGTGAATGGCAAAACCAATGTATTCTTAGTTAGACAGAAGAACTATCAGCGTATGGATCGGATATGTGCGATGCTTTCCATACTAATGAAGCAAATACGACATTTGGATGGGTCATAATTCTTCAAACAGATTATAAGTTTTCATTAGTTATTTCGATCGTATTCATTTAGAAAATACCTACTTAGTCAGTTGATCCTAAGGACTAGACACAAGATTTAGTGTTTGTTGTGTAGTGTATAACAAAGAATAAAATACAGACGGTTGTAAATAAAAATCGTCTGTGATAATTTCATAGACGGTTCTAACTAAAAGTCGTCTGTAATAATGGGAAAAACACATACGGTTGTACGTAAAAACCGTCTGTGATATTTTGTACACGATTCTAATTAAAAGCCGTTTGTGATAATAGGAGATATCATAGACGGCTTTTAAACTTAACTATCATAGTTTCAGAGACGGTTTTCACCATGAACCGTCTGTGATGAGACGTTTAATATAGCTTGGTTTGTAGTAGTGTACCAGCTAAAATCGTATACGACTATTTCTCTCTGCGTACTACATCTCACAAATAGGGCACAAGTCAAAAACCACAGTCATAAGCCATAAGTCTCAGCCTAAAAGAATTCACCCTAAATCTATATACAAACAATATATTTCTGAACAAGTCATTCAAATTATATGTTTTATATTTCTCAAGAGAGAGAACAAAGGGAGTAAGGCAATACTAGTGTGAGGCTTAAGTCCATTTTTTTCTGAGGCCGATTAAGTGCAATATGACTTGTGGAGAAGCCGTAAGTTAATATGGACACTTATCTCCTTGAAACGGCTTCTCCACTACTCTCGCTTCGAGGATAAGGCATAGAGTTATGAGAGTATCACGCACCCTACTCCTCTCACTCGCCTCGCACATATATTTTCTCTCTTTCCATCGTTTATCTTTTCTTTTAAAAACTACTTTTTTCAATCATTACTATTTATTTTTTAATAAAAAATAATAAGTCATAGTTAGTACGAAAACCCTGCATAGTGCATGCAGCAGGGACAACACATGCGGGATCCGTGTGATGTTATTATCGGTGAACAGTGACCGTAGCACGTACGCACGTGAGATGCTACATGTACTACTTGTTGGGCAATAATGGATCATATTGTACAACTCAGTAAGGCGGCTAGCTTTGTTTAGACCGACTGTGCATTTACGCTTCCTTCACATAAATTTGGCAAATTAAAGTCACGGAGAAATCACCAGTTCGAGTGGGGCCAGCTTACCGGGTCTACACGGACGGGTAAATGGGTAAATCCCTCCGAACCAATCAGCGAATCAGGGATGCTCGCGCGCAGACCAGACGGGTCCCAAGGCCGTGGGCCACCCTCGCAGCAACGACGAAAGTCACGCGCGGTGACAGTGCCGCTCTTTTCCGACGCCTTTTGCGGTTGCCTAACCGGCAGCTAGCGCGGCCGATCAGGCGGACGACGAGCCGGGGCGGGGATTGTGCCGCGACGCGCGACCCGCGGGCTCGCCCTGGCCGTACGTACGCGGCCGCCTTTTGGGGTGTTTAATGGAGATGGCGTATGTCTTTCTTACTTTAGTTGATTTATTTTTTGCTAAAGTTAAATTAATTTATTTGATATAATTAAATTTAAAAAAATTAAAAATAAAAAACATGTTAGTCCATCACAAACAATGCAAATAAATACAGAAAAAACAAAAACCTAAAATGAAAAAAATCAGAAAAAAATAAAAATTTGAATAGTGCAAAAAAAAGGCTCACCGCCAACGCACAACGCCAACGCAAAGCAACATTGAGCGCCGCTTTTATCCCATTGGGCGGCTGGCTAGTGCGGTGCCAAAATCATGTGCCCGTAGCTCCCTGAGGGGGCTGTTTTTATTAATTCTCATGCATAGGTTTTGACTGTGGTTGAGAAATAGTAATAGCTAATATAAACGGTTTTTAGTTGTGACTGATAAATAGTAGTGACTGAGTACATTATGTAAGAAAGAGAGCAAATGACGGTGCAACGAAAGAGACTATAACACTCAAACCGTTATACGACGTACGGAATTATGACATAATAAAATATAAAGTACGTTACAATATGCGAAAGTGTAAAGTAGTGGTCGATGAATAGTAGTGATTGATAAAAGTAACTTATAGAACCTAAGGTGTTCATATTGGTTTTTGTTTCTGGAAGCAGAAGCTACCCTTAGACCCCGTTACATAATTTTTGGCTTCGAACTTTCAACAGCCAAAAGAAGTTTGGAATGTATTGACTTTTTAACATGTGTTTTTCCTTTACATTGTTTATAGAGATATAATAGTATTTTTTTCTTTTTCTTTATTTTAATTAAATATTCTAGAAAAAGCT